>JAOWBL010000011.1:6803703-6825341 GCA_028564865.1 Zenarchopterus dispar | reverse complement strand
AGAGAGAGAGAGTTAGAGAGAGAGAGAGAGAGAGAGAGAGAGAGAGAGAGAGAGAGAGAGAGAATTATGACTAACTCAAAATTTAGTATTCTGGAATACAATTTCAATAAAGAGCATTAATGACTTTTCAAGTCATGGATTACAGATACCCAGTCAGGACTAAGACCTTCAACGTAGTCACATTGATATCTCTGTAATAACAAACAACAGCATAAACTGTCAAAATGCCTTTGTCACAGCATATAATGTCAAAAACCCTTGTGTGCTTTTAGAGGCTGGGTATCCCAAGGGCCCTGAATTCTACTGAGAATTAAAAAGGGGCCATATGGCATCCACATCTCAAGATCCACCCCCTGATCCACCAAGACTGACTTCCCCATCCGGTGTACAAAAAAGGATTTGGGGGTGCCATACAGTGTTGGTCCCTTGAGGATATTAGTGAAGCATGGAAGATAAGGAACCACCCATCCTAGACAGCCAGTTCCAACAGATAAGAGATTAGAGGGCCCCCTAGATCCATTTGAACCTCCACTGACTCACTTTGGGTCCTGGATAACACAAGCTGTGATCAACATCATTCATGTATTATTTAATTTCTGTTATTCATCAGATCATGAAAATATCATTAACAATTTTAATCAAGTTATTCAAAGTGTAATGTGCTAGTGATGAGAGAACCATAACTAGAATTGAATTGAATTGAATTGAACTGAACGGAATTGAACTGAATTGAATTGAATTGAACTGAATTGAATTGAATTGAATTGAATTGAATTGAATTAATTGAATTGAATTGAATTGAATTGAATTGAATTGAATTGAATTGAATTGAATTGAACTGAATTGAACTGAATTGAAGTGAACTGATATGCAATTAAAGCCACATCATGTGAAATGGCCTCTCCAGACAAAATTGGGGTGGCATATCACGGAAATGCTCATGTGTCAATCCCTGGCATAATACACAACGGGGTGCACCTCTTTTGTCCTATCACAACCCAACAAAACTACCTGATGTGAAAAACAGCACTTGAAACCAATAAATAAATAAATAAAAACCTGTAAATTTCCAACAAATTGCTAAAGTCCAAGTGAAACTAAAACAGAGAGTTACATGGAAACCTGTTGGGTGTGTGTTATACAACAGTTTTTTAAAACAAGTGAAAAGACTCTTCTAACACTCATAAAAGACTAATTGTGGAGTTAGACTATAAAACAGCTTTTCATTCAGTTCAAAAATACTTAATATTAATCCCCAAAGGGAAATTTATTCATTCATCATTTTTCTTTCCATGTTTATTTTCAGGGCAGATCTGAAAATTCTGGTCCATAACACAGCAAGTAGGTTTTACAGACAAGTAAAAATTGATCCCTCTCCCTATCATTACAGTGTTATACACAGGCCCACAACAAATATGTATTTCACCTCAGAGGAGGCACTGAAACAACCCAAGTGAGAATCTGAAAGCTATTTAGCTCAATGTTTTGTCTTAAACACAGAAATTCAGTCAGTACTTGCAGAACTTTGACAATACTAACACTTTTTTGTGATGTAAAAGATTCAGAACACATACATTTTTTTAATAGGACTTTAAATTTGTCCCTAGCATCTCTAGTCTCCTTTATGCCAAAAACCTAATCTTATCAAAGATAAACACTTCAGATGAAAATGAATAAAATAAATATCTAACATAAACAATGCTTGTGTACATGTTTGTTTAATGAGAAATGCCCAATTTTCAGAAGTTTGCTTGTATAGGTCTAATATTGATCAGATGAAGATGTCCTCGACTTTAATGAAACTTTAATTAGCCTTTTAATACATTTTCAGCTAATCAAGTGGCACGAAATTTTACATTTGGAGGAACTCATTGAGGCTGAGTTGTTGCTAATGGCTCTGAGCCCATACAAATTTGTGTCTGTTTAGTATAGCTACTAAATCTGCCGAGACTCCAAGTAGTAAACAACATATCCAATTTCTTATGTTTATGGTAAACAAAATTTATTAAAAATTGATTACGATTTTTTTCAAAGCTAAAAATGACTTTGAAAACCAGGTGCAAAAAGGCAAAATACAACAGCAACCATGAAGTGTCTAGTTTGCTTGTATGGATCTGGTAAGCAGTTCTCGGTGGTAAAAACTCATATAAGGTTGTGACATTCCCCTGTAGTCGGCTTTCCACTCTGTAGGCCGTTACACACTGATGTTCTGTAACAGTTCCGTAAAAGCACCATTTTTACTTCACTTACCTTTACACACTGACCCTAACAAGACAGAAAAATCCCGCAAACGTGTCTCCTTACATACACAACACCGGTATTGTGGAAACAAAGTGCCACTGGATGTCATGTGATTATGACGTAAAGTGTCACTTCACTGCATTTACGGTAACGGAAAAAAAATCATAGCAGAAGAGAAGATTCTGTCAGCTTTCTTCATATTGTTATAAGAGTGTCATGGTCCTTTTAGCAGCTTTGTGCGTGTATGCATATGAGAGGTACATGGACAAGAGAGTGATGGTGTGTGTGGCATGCTGATGTGTGGTGGCCACGAGGGTTTGAACAGTGTAACTAGACAGATTCATCTCTACATAAAGTGTTAGTACAGTAAATAAAAACACTGCGGCTCCTCCAGCTGGAAGTATCCGGGTCTTCCTCACCAGCTGGAAGTGTCCGGGTCTTCCTCACCAGCTGGAAGTGTCCGGGTCTTCCTCACCAGCTGGAAGTGCCCGGGTCTTCCTCACCAGGTGTTGCTTCATCTGTGAGTGGGTGTTAAGCACCACCTTTGCTCGTCCCTGGAGCAAACTGCACCTCCTCTGTGATTATGACCATGGTCAGCAAACAGATACGGTTAACAATATTTATGTCACAATCATTATTTTATTTTCATGTTAATACCATACTAAATAATTGTAAGCGATTCTTTGGGCTGTCAGCCATTCTTTGGAGTGAAAAGATGTGGTTCCGTTCGTGTTGATTCAAACATTTCTTCTCTTGTTCTAATGTATGGCCTGATTTCATCTTCTCCTCGAAAACTAAGAATATTTTTTATTTCTATATCTCCCAGATTTTGTGAACTTGCATAAGGCTTTTGACTGTGTCCCTCTGGGATTCCTGTGGTGGGTTCTCTGGGAGTATGGGGTGCCAGAATCCCTTCTACAGGCTGTCCGGTCCATCTACATCCGGTCAGAGTTTGGTCTGCATTATCTGCTGTAAGTCAGGCTCATTTCCCATGGAGCCTGGACTTTGCCAAGGCCACTGTTTGTCACCATTCTGTTCATTACTTTTATGGGGAGAATTTCTAGGTGCAGCTGAGGAGTGGAGTGGGTCCAGTTTGGTGACCTCAGAATCGGGTCTCTGCTTTTTGCAGATGATGTGGTTCTGTTGGCTTCATAAGGCCTCAACACTCACTGGAGGGGTTCACAGCCAAATGTGGAGCAGTTAGAATGAGAATCTGCACCTCTAAATCTGAAACTATGGTCCTCAGTTGGAAAAGGGTGGAGTGCCCTTTCCAGGTCGGCAATCAGGTACTGCCCCAAGTAAAGGAGTTCAAGTATCTCATGGTCTTGTTCATGAGGGAGGGAAGAATGGAGCGGGAGATCGATAGGCAGGTCAGTAAAGCATGCAAAATGATGCGGACTCTTTATCGGTCTGTCGTGATAAAGAAGGAGCTGAGTTGAAAGGCGAAGCTCTCGATTTACCAGTTGGTCTATGTTCATACCCTCACCTATGGTCATGAGCTGTGGTTAGGGACAAGAAGAATGAGATCACTGATACAAGCAGTGGAAATGAGCTTCCTCCATAGGGCGTCCGGGTTCTCCCTTAGAGATAGGGTGAGAAGCTCGGTGATCCGGGACAGGCTCAGAGTAGAGCTGCTGCTCCTCCGTATCAAGAGGAACCAGATAAGGTGGCTCAGTCATCTGGTGAGGAGGCCTCCTGGTCACCTCTCTGGTGAGGTTTTCCGAGCATGTCCCACTGGGAGGAGACCTCGGGGAACACCCAGGACACGTTGGAGGGACTGTGTCTCTCAGCTGGCCTGGGAATGCCTTGGGAACCCCCCAGATGAACTGGACAAAATGGCTAGTTAGAAGGAAGTCTGGGTCTCCCTGCTTAGGCTACTACGCCCACAACCTGGCCACAAATAAGTGGAAGAAAATGGATGCATGGATCTCCCAAATTCAGCATCGTTAAATTATTTAGAGCGAGTGAATAAGAATATTGATGTGTGATGCAGACTCTTCTTCCATGGCTCTGTGAAAGTGACACACTTTTACAAAGTGATCAGAAAGTTGCTATAAATTGTCATACTTCAAAAAATATATATAAATTCTCATACTTCTCACTCCATTACTGATTGGGGGGATGGCCCTCATACACAACCAGTTTCTCCATTTTTACACCGTTTTGTGTAAATCGGGAGGTGGAAGAAAAGAGGTGATCGGATTTCACACCTTTTCATAAAGTGGCTCTTACATCCAGGCACAAAGACCGGCAAAAGGGAAATGTTCTGCAAACAAAAGTCAGTATGTAAGGGCCTTGTATCTATATGTTGACTGAAGTTACAGTGACATCACTATGCATTTTCCAAGAGATACATGAAGTGCAACATGACAAGCCAGAGCAGTATTGAAACCCAAGACTAAATTACCCAACTGGATTACTGTGTTGCAAAATGATTTGCATGAGAAAATAACATTTAGCGGAAAACAATCCAGTATTACTGAGTATATTTGTGTGCATCACACACTTTATTAAAACATTAATTTCTCCTGTCAGTGTGATCAATGAGGTCTTTTCTATATGCAAAAATAAACAGTGAAATGTTTAACATTATTGTAACTGTTTTAATACATAATTAATGTTAAATGCTACACCCTTAAAATTTTCCATTGTTTCCACTATTCACCTTTTTTTTTTATTTAAGAGCAAATTTTCAGCAACACATTTGACCACCTTTTTGAATGTTTTTTGATGCAGACACATGCTCTTTAGTGTTCTGTAATGAAAAGTCTAGCACACTGGTATGATCCTAAAGAGCGTTGTGTGATCAAGGTTCCCCACCAGATGAAGCTCTGTGTGCCATCTCACTGGTCTTCTCACAGCTTTCTTTTATTCTCGCAGGCCTAATAAAGGATGTGTGGGGACATTTTTTGGCAAGATGGGTGAGAACTACCCTCCCCTGCTTCATAGATGCTGGCCTGTTAATGAAGTAACAACAAATTGGGCCGCAGACTAATTTAGAGTGGCGTTTCTTGGCCCCTCTTGGCCTGTAGAGATGTGTTTCATTTTCTCTTATCAGTGATTCAGTCATGTGGATTTACGCATGAACGCCTCTGTCTCCCATGATCGCTGTGCTAATGGAAACTTCGTTAATGTCATTAATCTATTGGCCGAGACTTGTAGCAAACACATATTTTGCTGTTTGTGCTTCATTTGTCAAATAACACTAAATGCTTCCTTTATGTCAGACTTTATCAAGAATGAACCAAAACAGAAAAAATAGATAACTACTCTGAGACATTTTAGTGACCTTTTGATTTATCCTTTTTTAAATATAAATAGTTTATAGGGTATTTTTCTAATTGTAGCCTTCATTGTGAAGAAAATATTAGGCAACTAATGGTATGATAATGATTGCATAAAAATCCATTGAATAAAATGGTCTATCATTTTAAGTGTGCACATGAGTACAATCCACACAGCTAACCACTTAATTTGTCTAAAATGTGATTTATGTGTCCCTCCAAAGCAAAAGATAAGACAGAGCCTAGCATCTTTTGGCATTCCTAAAGCATAACAAGATGTGATCTGTGATAATGCCAGAATACTGAACTCTGATCTCTGCTGCCTGGAGGACACAAGTTCAACACAGTTACTCTCAGTTTAGCAGGTCAGATTAGTTGGAGGTCAAAATCCTCCTGCCAGGACAAATCCTCGTCATGCCTGTTTTCTACATATTCATTATGAGGAAAATCGGTGTGTTTATATTGCAGCCAAATTGAGCATAGATGCCTCTGCTCAGGCTGACACAAAGTTTGAGGTCAAACGGGAGGGTGGCTGGATAAAACTTACCTGTTTTATAGGACAAAAGGGCAAAAACAAACTGGAGACTGAGCCAGTTTTTAAGGGAATAGTACACATAGAGTAATGTTTAGTCTTGTTTTGTCAAAGTTGTAATGATATTTTTTCTAGTTTCCCTAAGATACAAATATTAAATACAGGAATCTGACTCTCTTAAACCTAAATCAAATCATAAATATCACTGTAAATATTTGTATGGGACAAATTCCTTAAGAGGTAAAACCTCTCCCTGCTTCTTAGGGAGGTCACCTAAAACAGTGACTTTTGCTTGTAGAGTAATTTTGTCATGAACATTATTTAAAAATAAATTGAAAAAAAAAATGCCAATAATCACCTAACTGGCTATTCGACACGCTGATTATTGTTTATTTTTCAGTCTCTTTATAGATTGATAAAATGATATATAATGATCATTTAAAAAGTGATAAAACAATAACTGCCTAACACTTTTGCACACACACTTAAAATGTTGGGTTATTTTGACAACCCATTTTCTGGGTTCCTGTCCAGTTTTAAGCTGTGTTTGTTCACACAAACAAAATATATAGATTTTGATACAGCTTGTAGGGTTAGGGAAAGGGAATTAGGGCTTTTCTTTCTTCTTCTTTCTTTTTTTTATACTGGTACCACACTAGGAAATTTAAAAAAAAAAACAAAAAAACAATTCTTTAATTCTACAAGTGGTTCATTTTAACCTATTTTTTGGTAGAAGATCCAACTCACTCTGCTGGGTCAAGCCCATGACCCAGTCCTGCTGTGTCAAAACAGCCCATGGCTAGGTCGGTCTATATTTGACCCAGCAGGGGTAGGTAACCAAACACAAATCACATTATTTTTAACCCAGCAGTTTTTTACATTTATGAGCTTTATCAATTGTACAAAAACACACTCCTTATACTTTAAACTAAAGATTTCAGCACTGCAATCGTTTTAAGGTGTAAGGGATATTCAAGCTATTATTTATTCCTATAGATGTTATTTTGCATTAAACTGTTTAACACTGTATCAGATGTTCTGCAATGTTGCATCTCAGAGTTGCTTAATTAATTAACAGAAATACAGAAATATTCTTTAAAGATATCTGTCTGTCCATTCTGTGCATATCAGCATCCATACTGTGGACCTAGAGACTGCTGTTTCAAGTCTGAAGACGTTCTGTTAATCGTAGTAAAGACAGAGCCTAACTCTCTGCTCTTTCTAGAATAACTGGCACATGCACTTTTCATTAAATGAGGAAATGCAAAATGACACAGGGTCATCCCAAATGATAAACAGCCACATTCTCTGGCAAAACAGAGAACACTTGTCCCCTCAGCTGGGATGAGTTATTTATTCAAAAACAATGATAACAATGTCTTAATTAAGGCATAAATTATGTGAGTACTGTCTAGATCACCCCTTTTTCCTGTGCAGTTTATAGTTATGAAATTAGGGAAAGGCTAACAAGTCTGGCATTTCTGACTTTCTTGGAAAGCTTCAAATGTTGCTTAAATTCAACCCTGAATGTGTCTTGTGCAACATCATCATTCACTCCACTTAGATGCTAAAACTGCAACTGTGGCTCAACTCATGTACTACATAATAGCCTGTTTTTTTAATTCTTTTTTTCAATCCTCAAATCCGTGACACATACTGTTTTTAAACCCTAAAGAGGTCCATCAGCATCTTCCAGCTCTTTCCAATCTGTCTAAATTGAACCTCACAGGTCCTAAACATACATGTTTATTCATGCTGATTTTAAAATCCAACATTATTTCCTGCTTGGTTGATCGACATTTTGATGCCCATGCTCACAAAAGCACTGTAATGTTGTCATTAGTTATGCTTCTCTGGTGGCCAAAAGATGGATCCTTAAGTCCCGGGATCCAATAAGGTTGTATATGAATGGTTGGAGGAGATAAACTACATCAAATAAATGAAAGAACTGATGGAAGACGAAGAGGAAAGCCTCTTAATTAAAAATATGAAAATGAACGAAATCTCTGACACAGTTTTGGGCCCATCTGAACAGCTGCAGTAATTCTCTCTTCACTTAAAAAAAAAAAAAAAAAAAACTTCAATTAATTAACATGACTGAAAAGTATCCTAAACCAATTTCTGATTATTTTTCTTGAACAGGATCTAGTTTTCACAGTGCCTGCAGATTAAATTGGTATTTTGCATTTATATAAATAAGTAGAAGATTTTCTTGTAGTTCTCACTTTATTATTTAGTTGATTAATGTTGCACTGAAATTTCTCCCAGCTGCTTGATTTTTGGATTTACAAAGCAAATATGCAGTAAATCTGAGGTAAATCTGATATTGTAATCTGTGCATTAAATAAAAGCTTCTTCACAGATAGTGAATGGCAGTTTAAAAAAATTATTAAAAATATATAAAGAAATTAAATATAGTTTATATAAACATAATGACTTAAAGTTTTTTAATCAATACTTCAGTTATAATGTATTAAAAGCATGAGTATTTGATTAACAGAATTCAAAAATATTTATATTGTCATTTACATTAAATTACATCATTTTCTTCAGTTTCAGTTAAACTAGTCATCCTAGAAATTCTTTTTTTTTTTTAAATTTCACTGTCATAAGTTGAATGAAGTATCATCTGGAGGATTTCAGGGGGCTGGACCCTGTCTGGAAGAGAGCCAGGATACAGCTGAGTCAGGTCAGCAGCTCATAATGGGGACAGTAGTTTATTTTTAAAACCTTATTTTAAGTCTGAACTGCACTAATAATAATAATATGGGTTTAAACTAGGTTTCACTGAGAAAACCCACTCGGCCACAGGTAGAGTTTGCAAACTTTCCCTCGTTTGGGTAGGACTGACAACTGAATCTGATATGTAACTCAAACATGTAAGTATTTGTGAAGTTCTTCATTTGTAAAACTTGATATTTTTTAGAGGATAAGTGAACAGAGAGCTTCAGGTAGGCTAAACAAAGAAATAGTCATAGTAATGACAGTTGAACGTCACGTTATTCATGTGTTGCGAAGTCAAAAGTCTAATCACAAGTCCCAAAATATTTATTAAATAAATATTAAGAACATCTTTAAAGTATGAAGAGAATTTGTAAAATAATCATTTCACAAAATGCTTCTGTAGCTTTTGAGCACTAAATAGCCTGATATCAACGTGAGAGTGCTTATGACACTAAAATCAATCCTAGAGGGTCCGACTGCTGAGAATTTTACCTTTGTAGAAAACGCACATAATGCACTGTTGGCTTCTACATAAAGTTTTTAGAGGTTTCTTAAATTTTGAATATAAATTCAAAGGTCTCTCATCTTCACCGAAATAAAATCTGAGTCCAGCTTCCTCAGTTACATTTACAGATTTCATGTTGCACATGTGCTGCACTGCAACATGTGCCGTATAATGTGTGTAATCAGTACTTAAATATCATTTATAATTCTGAATTAGTAGTTCAGTAACTTACTCTGTTTGTCAACACCAAAGTTTGTTGAAGAACAGAAAAACATTTACTAGTTTATGAGAGTTTGAAGGCATTATTCATGCTACTGAGAAGGAAATCTTGAGAAATCGTATACAATAGTCTGAAATTAACATGTGATTGATCTAATTCCGTCCGAATTGAAAAGAAGCGAGCTGATGAACATGAAACTCCTGACTGAAGCATAACATTTGTGGCATACCAAAACAAAACAGAGTCTGCGCAGGAGTTTTATCACAAAAATGAAGAACATGAACATGACAGAGGCTTTTGTTTTTCTTTTTTCTTTCAGTAAAGTAAAACTAAAGATTCTGGCTTCCTTTTTATGAACCTGCTTTTAAAAGTTGTTTCATCTTTGTTGCCACCACACACATAAACAGAACTCATATGCCTTTGGACAGCATCTTTAACTTACTCTGTCAGGGAGGACTTTGTAAGCAGCTTGAGATTAAACTTAGATTTATTATTTGTTTTAATAAGCACAATATATTACACAGCGCCTGGGGCTAAAACTGCATCATGAATAGAATGAACCAAATCCATTGTTGCGCCTTCGTATAAAATGATCAGTTACTATTGATCAATAATTTAGACAAGTGCCAGATTATTGACAGGAAGACAAAATATGTTTGGCTGACCATATTTGAGAAATCCCCCCTTACACTCAATCACTGGAACAGAAATTGCTCTGTGGAATATAATATTGCAGCAATGTTTCTTTTCCCCTGTGCAGATCAATGCTAATTGAGGTCCAATATGATGAATGTGGTCTGAAACAGTTTTAACCCGCAGACTGCTGTACAGCAACAAGGACAAGCAACTGTTGGGCCACTGCAGAACTTGAGAATCCTTTTTTTTCCATCTTTAGCCAAAAACATAAAGTGACCAAAAAAATAATTAAAAGTTTAATTACTTGATTGTCTCTCAGTGTCAGAAAAATGTTGCTGAATTTCTTTAAGTACAGTTATCTATACAGCATCATATCAAGCAGGAATTCAAATTTCAAAATATTCTCTCAAACTAAAATGCCACGCTTTCTCTTGAGAGAGAAAAAAAACAGCATAATATGATGATCAACACAACAGAAGGATGCTGGTCGATCCCTGAAGCCCTCCAAAAACAACTCGCACAATGCAAATTCAGCTTGTGGACAGTACGCAGCAGATGGGGTAAACCATGCCATCATGTGGAAAATAGACCTGTTGTGTTGTCACAGAGACACAATACGGTAAAGTCTGCCAAGTGGACCACCAGAGGAAACTGTAAGAAGCTGTGGCCACAATGGGGGAAACATTAATTCTTATTGTGCATCCTCTCACGTGTTAACAAGATCATGAAGCTTACATTAGTTTTTGCATTCTGCTTAACCAGTCCCCTATGAGACTTTTTCTTTAAACCTTTCAAGAATAGAACATAATTTTATACTATTTGTGTGCTATATAACCCATCATCTACCTACTTTAAAAATTCATTCAGGCTCTGAAGGACCAGAACTAACCTGATGGAGATCTTGACTCGTTGCTGCCACCTAGTGTCCGGTTATCTCATTAAACTAGAGGGGTCATGTTCCTCTAAACCGCTGACACATTTAGACAATCCCTCCTTATATTTCAAAATCAGGGAAGCTGGAGAAATTCTCTTATCCGCTGCAAAACCCATATTTGATTATTTTCATTGATTGGGATGCGGGTAGAAAACGTTTGCCAGAGCCATTGTGCTTTTTGCATCTGTTCATAAGTTCACCACTCACTTACACGTAAAGAGATTTTTTCTGCATTTTAGTCCGCTTTTTAACATTTACTTGAACAAATTGAAATCCAGAAAAAACGAGGCCATCTCAAACAAAATCTTATGCAATGACTTGTTAATAATTTAAACAATGAAATGAATTAAAATATCAGATGCTGAGGTCATTTTGTGAATTAGGATTATTTTGAATTTTAATACAAGTGACCCATTTCTGTCAAATAGTGAGAGGACTGCATTTACTATTTCTGCTCTTAATAAAATTCTGCAAATGTCTGAGCACTAAAGAGACAAGATATTGTTTTTGAATTTAGGCAGGTACTTTTTTAATTGTACAGTGTAGCTCTAACTTGCATTTATGAAGCATTGATGAACTGCGCACATTGACAATAATAACATGTCTCTCAATTCATGCAGTTAAAATATAATGTATTTTTAAAAGCGGTGTCATCTGAGGGCTGGAAGATTATGTCTTTTCAATATTTGTTTCCTTTTTGTTTATAATGTTATTCCTGACATTTTAATATTATTTGCAGTAGATAATAAATTCCCTAAACTCCTCTCATCTTAAATTGAGAATGTGGATTATTTTAGTGTCAGGTTGGTAAGTGTCTCCACATCTTTTTCTTTTCACAACCAGTCACGTTGTTGACCTGTACCAAGTGGGTATTACACGTCTTGTCCAGTTGCACATTTCTTGTATTTTGAAACGAGTAGTGTGGCAAGCATATTTTTATTTTTGAGAGACAAACCACTGTAATTAAACATTGTAAAGTGGATGTAATCACAAAAGTAAGAACTGGATAGCGTTTTAACTCCATAATGCCAGATGTGTATTAGAAACACTAGTTTTTGAGACCTTTGCATCACCCCATAATATAAACAATTTTAAAAAATACAATAAAAATGCATAAAATCACACAAATTATTCATTGATACAAAATATCTAAAAAATTTTAAGAAAAAAAGCTTGTTTTTACTTTCAATATAAAATAACTTCAAACACAAAGAAAAAAATTCCTGTGTACTTTTAAAAAAAAAAAAAAAGTCAGGTTTTAAAGGATCAATGACATGCCAGCACTCATTTCTGGTGGAATTGTTTTATTTTAATATTTTTTTCTATAATCCATGTGCTGTTTCACAGGGCAAGAGTTTTAACAAGATATTACAAATTTCATTTAGAGACTTGTTTAGAAACAGTCTTAGTAGATTCTTACATTTTAAACATGTATTGAGGCTATCCATTAAAAAACAAAAAGGAACCAAAGGGTCACTTCACCCTCGTCAATAATGAAGAACTCATCTCTGAAAATCTCTTTAAGATATCCCCCTTTTTCATTATGAAACCATTGAAAAGAGACAACATTACGGTTAGTTTCTGGAAAACACAACACAAATCACACCACATTCAGATTTTATATTTGTTGGTGGCAACAGAAGTTCTAATAGTGGAGATAAGAAAACCAGGACAGGTAAAAACATCTAATATTCAGTAGTGGCAGGTCTGAGAATGCTTTGTGCATTTGATGAAATAACCCCTTTCAGAAAGTAAAAAACATGCAAAATGAAATGTTTAATTAAACTCAAACATTTTTTTAATGTTTCTAAATGAAACGTAATATAACGGCTTTGTACTTCCGTTTTAAAAACAACAAAACAATATATTGTACTTTGGTAAGAAACGCTTTTCTATATTGCCACGCTGTTTACGACATGAAGTGATTAAAGAAATAGTGCAGTGACATCTTTTGGACACGAGGCTGTAATGCTTAAAAGTACACGGCTTTCTTTTTTGACTTGCAAAACACAACTTGTTTTCATTTTTGTCTCAGATTTGCATTTCTCATCACATTCCAGTGAGGTCTGTATACATTTTCAGAGCAACAACAAATCTAGGTCTTCCTGAAGATTCATGAAATTCCTCCAAACAGGACATGTCCATGTGATGCAGCTTAAAGTGACAGCTGTTATAAAGTTGCCTGAAAAAGTGAAGCACATTCTGTGAAGAAATAGTCAACTATAATCACTCTAATCGAAAGTTATTGAGTGGAAAATTCACTGAGGTTGAGTTCTGGCTTTAAGTGAAATATTTATTTGTAAAGATTTCTTTAGAAACACATATACCACTGATCTCACCTACCTGTGTGCATTTGTTGAAAAAAAAAATCCTCTGGCTAAATCTGGAGATTGATAAAAGGTGCAAACCCCAGTACATCTTGAAGAAGAACAAGGGCCCTCTGTAGAGGCGGCTCAACATCAATCACTACATTGCGCTTCCGAAGGGGTTCGAGGCTCGACTCCGTCACATTGTGACAGTGATTCACCTTCAGGGTCTGCAGCTTCGGGCAATACTCTGCAAGAGTCCTGTCAGCACAGCAAGAAGAAGATCTTGTGGATGGGTGAACAAGCAATGTAGTGCATGTGAAGGTGTGGGAAGGGACAACATAGAGTCAGCTGGAATACACTTTGAAAAATAAGATTATATACCTGATTGAGTGGTTCCTGACCCGCAGGCAACCTGTCAAGTCCAGCTGCTCCAGGTCCCTGCAGTTCTTGGCCACCTCCTCTACTGACTCGTCTGTAATGTTGGCATTGACTGCCAGCGATAGAGACTTCAACTTCGAACACTTTTTGGCCAGGTAACAGATGGCGTCGTCCTTCAGCTGGCGACAGGCGGTGAGGTCGATAGACTCCAGCCCCCCGCAGTGGTCGGCCAGACTGCGCAAGGACAGGCTGTCTACCCATTCGCAGTGCGCCAGGCCAAGATGCTGGAGATGCATGCAGCTCAAGGACACAGCCACGAGGGAGTGACGGGTGAGGCACGTGCAGCTGCTCAGGTCCACTCTCTGCAGATGCTGGTTTTGCCCGATAACTGGCAAGAGCTCCTTGTCCGTCACCCAGTCCGAGCAGCTCTGAAGCGAAAGCTTCTGGAGAACCTTATTGTCCTTTAGCATGGAGCAAAATGCTTCCTTGGGAATGCATGGCCCTACCTGTAAATATAAGAGTAGAAAGCAAGCTGCCTCAAGAGCTACAGGCTTCCTAACTTTTTCAGATTCTCAGTATTTCTAAATGCTTACCAGGGACAGACTAAAAGTCCTGCAGTTAGCGAAGTACACCTGGACCAGGACCTGGAACTGCTTGCTCACCCTCTGCAGACTGACGAGGTGTTGCAGTGGCAAATAGCACAGAATATGTGGGACGAGTACATCCTCCCAGGGCAAGTCCAAGAGATGAAATCTGCGGAAGTACAAAGCTTGTTACAGCTGAACTTTGATACCAAACACTATGAGACTGAGCTTGGGCGGAAACAACCAAAAATACTTTCAAATTAATGAATTCTTTACAAAGCAGGAAATAATGGCAACAATTTACATTGGCGATGGGGTGGGCTGTTTTGGCTTTGTGGTTGTAATGTATAGTTAAATCTATGTGGGATGCTATAAATAAATAAATGAGACTAGCCACATCTCAGTTGACTGTTATTACTCGTCAGCTATCGTTAGCCTATGAGCTAGCCTGCCGGGGCCATCAATCCAGCTGCTTTTTACATATAAACCTAATTTTTAAGGCCACTTACGTATGCATCTTAGCTTCTTCACCCATTATGAAACGGGTATGTTATAAAGCGTTTTCTGAGGCGTGTTGTTCTTCACATAAATGCCAAAACATCGTATTTTGCCTTCGCATCTTGAAAAGCGTTTTAGGTGTAACCCACACCGAATGGTACTTTCAGGGACTCTCGGGACGACGAATGTCAAGATGATATGGGCTCACGAAGTTGGCAACTGTGTCACGCAATACTCAGAGTTTGGGAAAACGAAATGTGATATCTAATGGTCAGCGTTTTTGAAATTATTAAATTGGTTTCAGTAAACGCTTGAATATTGAATTATCTTTAGGGAATGTCGCACACTCAGCTTAAATCTTCCATTTGTTGCCTTCTTATTCACAAAAATACTAATTGCACAAATTCTTTATAAAAAGCAAAATTTGTGACAATTCGCTGCTCAATAACGGGGCAAGAAAATATGTTTGATCATATTATTAACGGTTTATTGGAACCGTTAATCAAGGTTCTTAACATTTACGAGGAACACCTGAAAGCAGCATCTGTAATTTTCCGGGTTTTAGTGCTCCAGGCAATATATTGATTGAATAGCTTTAAGTATTGTAAATAGACTCCGAAAAGATTCACAAAGACTTTCCACCTCCTTATAACCAATTGTCATGCTGATTTGTTCGATTACTTTTTTTCACAAAACTGTATGTGAGCTCATTAAAAAAAAACAACAACAAAAAAATCAAATTGCAGTTTTGTTATAATTATGGTGTCAGTGATGTTGGATGTAGTTAATTACTTTTGGATTGCTTTACAGAAGAAAAAACTGAATGTATCCATTTTATTAAAGAAGAAAGAGAGGGAGGTGATACAACAAAAATGAAAGTAACAAATATTCTTTTTAATTTTAAATATCTCAGAATATGTGCAAAGTATTTTGCACATTTATTGTTACAAGAGGCCAGGTCAAATTACTCTTGTACAGGTAGAACAGGTATGCCTACACACTACTAGGATGCTTTCTGTATTTTAAATGCTGAATGCTGATTCTTTCCTGCAATGTCTGTTGTTAGCTTTATGTTTATCTGATATATTTTAAGAATATAATGAACAAAATGTTAAATAAAACAATCATTCCATTTATCATTTTACTTAATTGTAACTGAATATACAATATTGTTAAAATATGAGATAAGGCTATAAGGATCGAAATATACCATTTTAACTTCATAATTTGTCACAAACAACTTACAATAGGTTGAAGAAACAATGTGAGGCCTCAGTTTTGCTTCTGGGGTTAGAGTGGTTTATGTCTATGTGACATTTATAAGTGGAGGATGGAGTCAGAACAATTACCTTATGCTGCAGAGCCAAATATATGAATGCTGAACATTTAATATCCAAATCCTATGTAGTTACTTCTATCAGAACAGCTATTCTTAATGTTATACATGTGTTGGGCATTTAGCCACTGTGCCATTTCACCTCTGCCCACACGAACAATGAAGTCAATCATGCTGAATAATCGCTGACCTATGAATTGTGTTTCAGGGAAGAGACAACGCAACAGGAAGGCTGAGGGAAGCCTCACTCCTGACTGACTACGGTCCATATACAAGGTAAAGAACAAACATGGCAAATAAAACAGTCTATGATTTCTCCGCAGAGACTCTGGATGGACAGCAGATTCCACTCAGCAGCTACAGGGATAAAGTACTTCTCATCGTGAATGTTGCCACCTTCTGAGGGTCAACAATAGAGGAGGTGAATCTGCACGAGGCCCAAGTGATTATGACCATAACCTTTTCAGTCATCTTACTCAAGGTATCTGATTTTGTCTCCTGTTTTCTCAGTACCACCGACTGAATGCACTGATGGAAATGTATGGTGACCTCAACTTTATTGTCTTAGGATTCCCCTGCAACCAGTTTGGTCTTCAGTCACCTGGTAGGTGTGCTTCAGTTATAAGAGATGATGCTTCACTCTACGCCAGGGAATACTTGTGCATTTTTTTACTCTTCCATATTTAATCAATTTCATTTTAGAATAAAAATGTTGAGTTTCTAAAATCCAATACATTGCTATCGATTAAAAGAGTGACTCAAAACCACTTAGCTTATATAAAAAGAAATGAATAAAAATGCTATATGCTTGGAATTCTAATACTTTTGGATCATGAGAACTTTTTCTCAGTTCCTATTTAACTATTGGAGAAGTCCCCAGTCATTACCAGATGCAATTCACCACCCAGTGTGAGGGATGCCTGGGCAATCATAGAGAGGGATCAAAGTAATGTATAGAAAATGTACAAAAAAATAAACAACTTTTCTTCAGCTGGTTTCCAAAAGGGTCGTCATCAGACTGATTTCATGATCCATGTACAATGCAAAGCTGTGTGAAAATATTCGCAGGGCTTGTAATCTTTCGTTTCTGGGCTTCCTCTCTTCGTACATGTATCCCATTACATCCTAATTTTTAAGCCCGTAGAAAAATTCAAATTCATTTATTTTAATTTACTCTAGAGTGATATTTATTGTAAATCTTGTGTAATCTATAAAATATCAAAAAGTAAAGATGGGAATGTGTTTTTTCTTTTCACAAGTCATCTCTCATTTTGTTTAGTTGCTGCTTCAGATGCTGTCTATGTTTAACCAGTTGTGTTGTCTAGACCAGTTAGAGTACAGACATATCACAGACACCGTCATGCTGGGGAAAACCTCCACTCCAATAAGACCCTACAAAAGCAAAACTCTAGACTACAACCTGCCATGGGTCATGTGCAAGAAGGGAGGAGATTTTCACCAAAAGCTATAAGAAATATGAAAAAGAAACAGTGCTCCAAAGGCACAAGACATCTCTGAGCTGTTGGCAGCCGTTTTTCTTTTTCTTTTTCTTTCTATTTTAATCTAAGCAGCTATTGAAGCTTTGATATCCCATGACACAGCAGTTTCAAAATGACTGAATGCAGATTTGATCAATTACTTTTTTCCCTGTACTGCTCCATCATTAATCTTGTAAACCTTTTAAGGATTGATGTATACTATATTAACCAGTTAAAACAACTACAACTCAAACATCTCCCACATCGCTGCACACTGTCAGGATGGATACAGAAATCAGTCAAAAGATGTTTATTTCTGGAAATTTCCTGTTGCCTTTCATATGTTGGGGACAGTTGTTGTTTAAGTTCATTTTTAAATGCAAGACTTTTACTAGTTGCTGTTGTGGAAATAAAACCCTCTCCTAGAAGAAAAAAATGACACTTTTATTTTGTGCATTTATTTGAGAGAGTGTCCTGAAACTATTCAGTACAGTTACTGAAATGTTTTAAAAAAAACAGTATTTTAGTTACAAATACACAGTCAGGGATGCAGTCCCAGTGGTTACCATGGTTTCCGGCTGTACAGGAGAAAAAGCAAGAAGATATAACTGAAACCAAGAAGCCAGCAGGGGCAGAAAGATGAGGATGAACAAATCTGATAGGAATACCACAAATTGTCCCTTAGTTATAACAAAATTTCCTTAAAACATCTTGATACTTTTACTTAAAGAGTCTGAACACTTCTTTGAGCACATACAAGTTTTCTTATGGACCCAGCTGAGATCTCCATGCACTCATTTTGTTTTTCATAAGTTATATGCTAACATGACTTCGTAATACCTTCTTGCTGTAGAAGTGAATCATGAAACCCTCAATATACTGAAGTACGTAAGACCAGGTGGTGGATTTGTCCCAAAGTTTCCTACCTTTGGCAAGATAGAGGTGAATGGATTAAATGAAGAACCTCTTTTCACCTTTCTGAAGGTAAAGTGTATTTTATGAAGAGATGAATGTGTTAATTATTGTACATAGTGTATTCTTGCTGGCAGCACTGCACTACTGCTGATTTATATTCCCTGCAGGAATCTCTACCATTTGTGAATCCTGTTATTGGAGACATAAAGAAGCTCTACTGGTCCCCAATCAAAGTCAATGACATTAGATGGAATTTTGAAAAATTTCTCATTACTGCAGATGGAATACCCTTCAAAAGGTGAACTCATCAACTACATACCACATGTACATTAAACTCCTTATCTGAAAACAATTGTAACCGCATCTTCACTTTGCTGCAGGTATGACCTTCACTGCCCCATTGAGACCGTG
The DNA here is from genome assembly GCA_028564865.1 of Zenarchopterus dispar. Lineage (NCBI taxonomy): Eukaryota > Metazoa > Chordata > Actinopteri > Beloniformes > Zenarchopteridae > Zenarchopterus > Zenarchopterus dispar. The sequence goes on along the minus strand of JAOWBL010000011.1, from coordinate 6,806,356 downwards.
GAGAAGGACATTGCAGAACTTCTCTCATGAACTTTCCTCAGTGTGGCGCTTGTGGCAGAGTGACGATCCCTCAGTAAACGCACATGTGCACCTGAGCTGGATCTGATGAGAAGACGAACATGCCTCAGAGCTTCAGTGCATTCACTCTGAGGCCAAGTTCCCTTCGGCCACTCTCAGACTTTTCATGTTGCTGTACTATTTCTCTGAAGTAGTGCTTTCTGCTATGTACATGAATAAAAACGCTGCAGAACAATAATCAAGTTGTTAGTGTTGTCATCATTGATGTCCTAACTTTATTGCATTAGGTTAGTAAGACAGCCTTACTGTCACCTCTGTAATATCCCCACGATTAGGAGTATTTACGAGGTGGTGATTCTGAAAAACTAATCCACGCATTTGTCACTTCTGGTCTAGATTACTTTAATGTTTTATTAGGAGGATACCCAAGTAATTCTTTGAATACCCTCCAACTGATCCACTATGCAGTAGCACAAGTGCTGACAAGAATCATCAAGAGATAGCACGTTTCTCCTGTGTTAGCCTCCCTCCATGAGCTCCCCTTAAAATTTAGAATCCAGTTTAAAATTTTGTTACTTGAATATAAAATCCAAAACAGCCATGGCCCTCATTATCCACAAGACCTGATGATACAAGACTTCCTTTCTCCTGTACCCAACTGAAACTTCGCCAGGAGCCTCTCCCATTACAAGCCAGTTCATGCCCGAGGTGTCTTAGGGGAGTTTTTCCTTGCCACTGTTGAGCTTAAAGGTTTTTCTCCAGCTATTGTTTCTTTAGTATTTGCTCAGAGGTCATACTTTGGGTCTCTGAAAAGTTTCTCGAGACAATTTGTATTATAATAGGTGCAATATGAATAAAATTGAATTCAACTGAATTGAACTGGATTTAACTGAATTGAACTCAATTGTTAGATTGGATATTCACTTGGGAGTCACCACCCACTAGCGTAAGAAATAATAAATGAAATCCAGAATTCCTTAGGAAAGTTTGGAGAACCAGAGAAATAAGCATCAGTTTATAAGGAGGGATTTTTGGTTCAATTGTCCGAAGCCATTCCTCAAAAAAAGGATGAACAGCCTTCTGATAAGACAGATACAATATATATCACAGGAGTATTGAAATACATGCTCACAGTGTCTAACAGCATGTGTAGAAGAAGACAGGCCATGAGTGGCAATTTATTAACAATCTCTGAACCAATGGCAGAAATTGAGAGTAGGGTTGGTATCTCAGACTGCTGAAATGTGAAAGGAAACATTTATGTCGGTTCAGTCTCCCGAGTCACCAGTGATTTCAGCTTCAAGATGAGTGCAAGAAAATAGCTCAAAAATAAAAATTCTGCGCACTTACCTTAACTTTGCAACAAAATTTTGGGCCAAGTCCTGTACTTCCAACTTATATTTAATTGTTCAATTATGTCCTATATAAGGAAAATGTATTTTGAAATTAAAATTTGATTAAGGTTTGATTAATATTTGTCCTTACAGCTCCCCATACTTTTGCAGTTGGGCATGCGTGGTTGCTATTCTATCAGTCAGTAAACATGGCTGGTGTTAGTTTCCGGCGATGGGCCCAAGCCCTCGCCAAACGCAAAGGTCCTGGCGTTTCAGCCGTTTTATCGGGATGCAGAGCAGGTTAGTCGAATAACTGTCATGTGTTTAATCTGAGCAATGGGTTTCCCAGCAGATATAAGTCAAAGTTTAAAGCTTGGAGGTTCCAGCAGACGTAACCTTGACATGCTAACGTTAGCTTCGACTGGTTGAGCTGTAACTGTTGTTTTGAATGAGATTAAAGTCGGAGCGACGTTTCATTTTCTTAATTCATTTGAGAACCAAAATTGTTGTGAATTCATAAATGCATTTGTTGCTGTTTTAGCCTCTGGTTTGTCAAAGGACCAAGTGCCTGGTCCATACCCGAAGACCCCGGAGGAGAGAGCTGCGGCTGCTAAGAAGTACAACATGAGAGTTGAAGATTATGAACCATATCCCGACGACGGCGACGGGTCAGTTTTATTCTGACAACTACCAGTCATAGTGTTGTAGAATATACTCGTTTTCTCTCGCTAATCTAATTGCTGGCAGAATGAGGGTAGTGCATCTATACGTGTCCTGCAAGGTAACGTTTACTACCATGCCATATATCGGCAGAGTAAACAAACCTAACTTCTTAACTTTACACCAATTTTACAGCTACGGGGACTATCCAAAACTACCAGATAAGTCCCAACAAGAAAGAGATCCCTGGTACAACTGGGACCATGCTGACTTGAGAAGGAACTGGGGAGAGCCGGTAAGATGCTGGTGACATTCACTGTTATCAATGAATAGCGTTGTTTTTTGTTTTAAATTTTGTTTTGTTCCTCTCTATTCTCAGATGCACTGGGATTTTGACATGTTTATCCGGAACCGCGTGGATACATCTCCCACCCCTGTGCCGTGGTCCACAATGACCAAGCAATTGTTCGGTTTTATTGGGTTCATGTTGCTAATGTTTTACATTGGAGAAAAATTCCCATCCTACCAACCTGTCGTAAGTGCACCCGAGCAATTGTTAGTGTGGGTTGTTTTTTTGTTTTTTGTTTTTTTGATTTTTTAAATTTAATTATTTTCTAATGTTTCAAAGTATCCTAACCAAG
>JAOWBL010000011.1:6732590-6803603 GCA_028564865.1 Zenarchopterus dispar | reverse complement strand
ATATATATATATATATAATGTGTGTGTGTGTGTATGTATGTATATATATATATATATATATATATATATACATATATATATATACACACACACAGAAGATACTAGTAAGCAATGATCTGAGTTCATGTTTTGTTTATTCTTTTCTCTGTATTTTTAAAGCTATGTAATAATGCCAGCACTATTTTTCAAATGAAAAAACTGTTGTATTTTAGTAAAGATATGCCACATGTTTTGTGCAACACTTCCTAAATGCTTTTTCTGTTTTCTTGCTTTGAAATTTTTATAGTTTCATAAGTGGTTGCTTTTCTTTCAGGCTCCAAAGCAATATCCCTACAACAACCTGTACTTGGAGAGAGGAGGAGATCCTGAAAAAGAACCCGAGGAAATTAAAAATTATGAGATCTGAAAACTGAAGTAAAGTTTTACTTGTGTATATAAATTTCTGTCAAGAATAAAGACTTATGTTAACTCTTAAATGTTGGTCCATTTAATTATTACATAGAGCAACACAGTAACTTATTGGTTACCACTGTTGTCTCCCAGCAAGAAGGTTGCTGGTTGAACTCCCAGCAGGGGCATTTCTATATGCTTTGCAGATTTTGTCCAGGTCCTCTGGCATCTTGTCACAAAATTTAAGATGTGGATGTCAGGTTAATTTGTGGTTCTAAATTATTCATAAGGCATGCATAGACTCTTAAGTTTCAATCAATAGATTGTACAGTTTTTGTCTGTCTGTTTGGACTAAACCTGTGGAAACAGAAATAAAACATTGAGGATGTAAAGTGCTTCAAGCCTCACCATGATGATTTCTGAAAATCTAGGAATGTCTACCTCCTTCCCAGGGCTGTGTTTTGAGGGTGAGATCTCTGAGCTTGAACTCCTGAGCTTGTAGTTCCTCTGGCCACAAAGGCTGGAACTGAAAAAAGGGCCCAGCAGAGATTGTATTGGCTCATAGGGAAAGGTTCCTACAGTCAAAATGGAGTAATAGTCAACTTTGAAAACAGGCTTTTTTTTTTTTTTTAAATTATTATCTTTTCTTTTTTGTTTTCCAAAATGGGAAAATATATCAACTATGGATAACATCCTAGCCAGCACATTCTCCTGGATCCCACCTGCTTTTTAAGTCGGCTTATTTAGGTACTAAATGGGCTTGAACCTGAAATGGGCAGATGACATGATTCTAATAAATTTAGGAACTTTATCGTTTCAGTAGCATACATTGAGGTCATATAAAGTAAACTGTTGTGAAAACCAGGTACATAGGCCTGCCTGGCCCTTTTGGTTAAACATGCTGAGAAACCAATTGGGATCCTAATGTTCCGCCCAATTTTGGGTTATTTAATCCACATGGGTTAAACGTTGACTAATAAATTTCATAAATCCTTAACAATTAATTATATTTTCAGGATACCTAAAAGTTAAAGAGACTGGGGTTACTTCGGGCTACTATGTAATGACAAATGTCCATGTCGGCTACCGTAGCGCAGTGACAACACGGCAAAGCACTTTGGTCTGAGTTGCTAGCTTGGTTGATAAGTGGCTCTGGATCTTGTAGATGCGGATAGACAAGCTGAGATACAGACGGTTAACGTAAGTTCGTTTTAAAAGCACAACTTTTTACTGGCGGCTTTAAATACATTTTTTGCAACTAGTGTTTATTTTAAGACTGAAACATGATGGCATGGGTGGTGGCTGGTAGCTAGCTTTCTTGCATCAACACCTTGCTCAGGATCTTCATTGACATTAAACAGCCAGGCGTTGACCCCTAAGATCATGATTATTTTCAATATGTACTAACATCCACGATGCATTACTTAACCTTGATTAAATCGGAGTGAAATATTGGCAAAAGACAGATTTTCTGTTTAACATATTAAATTACGAATGCTAACGCTACCCGTGTAAAACGTTTGCGAAAGGCTAATGTGAAATATACGCCACATTAGATTAAGTTAAACTCATTTAAAGTGTTTTGTGAATCTGTGCAAGTTATATCACTGACAACTACGTTCACGTCACTAAGATATGCGTATTATTGATGTATTATGTTGGTATAAGACACGTTTTGTTGGAGGAGCGGAAGCTAGCTTACTGGGAAAACGGTTTGTAAACTGTTTCAGGTAATAGTCGGAAGCTGGTTTAGTAATGTTAGAAAGCAGGAAGATTAAGTTATTTTTTTTATGTATCGCATTCTTTTGCTAGGTATATTAAAGAACTAGGTGAAGAACTTGGTCATCACAGAAAAATATTACAGAAAGAAAAGCAGACTTTTGACACTTATTTAGTGGGCCTCATTCATCTGTCCAGGATTTGAAACTTTAACACCTGTTGAGGAAGATGAGGCTGAAGGAAATCCAGCGGACTGCCCACCAGGCTTGGAGTCCTGCCGGACACCATCCCATCTACCTGGCCTTAGGAACATCAGCGCAACAGCTGGATGCTTCTTTCAACACCACAGCTGCTATAGAGATATTTGAAATGGATTTTGCTGACCCTTCTCTTGAGATGCAGCTCAAAGGGTCATTACCAACAACAAACAGGTATTTTCTAGTAAAAATGTTAAATTGTAATAACAAGAATTTGTCTTTCGAAGTTGAAGTCACTATGTACCAGTGACGCTGTGCTGTAATGCTTTGAGTTAACTTTTTACTCAGTGATTTATTAGCATAATTTTGATCACAAGGCATTGATGCTGGTACAAAAGGCTGATATCTCATAATAGGAGGTGATAACTATTACTGAATTTGCCCACTTTGATACACATGAGCTGGAAATTTTAAAAAGAAAAAAAAATCAGTCATAAAACAGTTGCAGAAATTTAACGCATAGCTTTTCTAGAAGTACATGCTTAGAGATGACACGTTAAGTTTGTCATGATGAGTTAATCATTGCGTCTGTCATGTTTCATAGGTTGCACAGTATTGTATGGGTAAATTTTGGAATGGGAGCAGATGGCACTGGAGGGAGACTTGTTGGTGGGAGCGAAAATGGCATGTTGAGTGTTTATAATCCTGAGGCTATAATGACTTCTGGTGCTGATGCAGTCATAGGACAGTCTGACAAGCATACAGGACCTGTCCGAGCACTTGATTTCAACCCTTTTCAGGTAAATGTCTGCTTCTGATCTAATGAATTATAGAATATTAATGTAAAGATACTCCTCATTAAGTTCTTGATTGTTTTCGTATTTTATTCTTTCACAGAATAATCTTCTTGCATCAGGAGCAAATGATTCAGAGATTTATATCTGGGATCTGAACAATTTTAGTAGTCCAATGACACCAGGAGCAAAAACACAGGTGGGTAGATGATGAGAAATGTACAGATGTCTGTTATATTGTGGATATTATACTTTGATTTCAACCATCACATATGCTGTTGAGTCAAAACACGAGATTTAAACCACAGGCCCCCAGCTGTGACTTTTTGCTCTCTTTTGCATTTTGTAGTCTGACTTAAGAGTAAAGCCACCTAAGTGTTGTTTGTGCTTTCCAATTTTCTCTGGTATGCATGCAAATGTCCCTATGAATAGTTATTATTGCCATGTCCCTTAGACATTTAGAAAATGTATAATAGCAAGTACTGAAAGCTTGCTATTATAAATACGATAGTGCTCCACAACTTTTTTCTCCTGTTTTTTCAGTGTGTACAAGCAGTATTAGCATTTCATTTGCATTTGACAATCTTCTTTTCTTAGACTTACTGTCAGGCTCTTTTGCGTCGACACTAAAAGCTTCTGTCTTTTGTTTCAGCCTGCTGAAGACATCAGTGTTGTGTCATGGAACCGACAGGTTCAGCACATCCTGGCCTCTGCCAGCCCCAGTGGGAAAGCAGTTGTGTGGGACCTAAGAAAGAATGAGCCTATTATAAAGATCAGTGATCACAGTAACAGGGTTGGTGGCTTTAATATAAGACACAACAAGTACAAAGTTATCATATTTCAAAGACAGCTTCTCTGTTTGGAAACAGTCAGTAAGGCTTACCTGTCTCACTTGAGTAACTTTTCAGGTGTTTGACTATTTCAGTGTCAGATATTCACAGGCCTTTTCCATTTTAATACAGAGATTTGACTCATTTATCTCCTTTCAGATCATAAAAGCTGGTGAGGTGCATCCTCTTATGCTGGATACTTATAATCTTGTTTAACGATTTCAGATGCACTGTTCAGGAATGCTTTGGCACCCCGATGTGGCTACTCAGTTGGTGTTGGCATCTGAAGATGACCGACTGCCAGTCATCCAGATGTGGGACCTCCGTTTTGCCACATCACCTCTTAAAGTCCTTGAGAACCACACAAGGTAACTTTAATTTTCTTTTATTTCTCATGCTTATTCATATATTTGTGTTTTTAAAAAATAATTCAATGATGTATCCTGTTTGTTGTTATCTTAAAGGGGAATTCTGTCCATATCCTGGAGCCAGGCTGACTCTGAACTCCTGCTGAGTAGTGCTAAAGACAACAGGATCCTCTGCTGGAATCCAAACACCGGAGAGGTATAAGATATTAAATGCTACTTCTGTGTCAACTTCTCCCCAGAGTTTTTAGTTAGCCAACTCCATGGATTTTTACCCGCTTCTTTTCCTTGTCTTTCTTTCAGGTTATTTATGAACTTCCAACGACAAATCAGTGGTGCTTTGATGTTCAGTGGTGCCCCAGAAATCCAGCCCTCCTTTCAACAGCATCATTCGATGGGAGAATCACAGTTTACTCTGTGATGGGAGGGAGCTTGAAGGCGCAGCATCAAAGCACAGCTGATAAGGTAGTAACTGTCCTGTTGAAATTACAACCTGATGCTACATCTTCTGGTTTTTACCTTTTAAGTCTAACACGAAATGTATGTTGTATCAACACTTTGATTCTATGATGATGCACAATTTATTTGATAACTTCAAATATTAAGAAATATAAAGGCAAAATCAATCATAAAGAAGAGCATTTAACTTGTCAGTGGATTTTATTTAGTGTTTCAAGTTTCTTCAGTTGCTCAGAAATAAGTTTAGTTTTTAATGGACAGTTGAAAGTTTTCCAGAAAACCTTCAGATTTAGGAAAGCTTAGGCATTCAAATAATCTATTACCCAAAGACATTGTGTAACTCTGCATTGCTTGTCCACAAGATGGTGCTGGTGTGAAGGAAATAAAACAGACAAATGAATACATGCACAGATTATAATACAGAAGTTAAAGATGTTAAATCTTTTCCTGGGATTAAATGTAAAATGTGAATCTTCTGAAGCATTACTGCAGTTAGTTATTCTATTCAGCATTTGTCAATTTCAAGATTTTTGTTGTATTTTTAATTTAGTCAATAGTTTTAGAAAATATTTCTAATGTCCAATCCAGTTTACACTACATATATTCACACATTTACATGCCCTCTGTGATGAACAACAGTGCAGAGTCACTCATTTAATTATGACATATTTTAAAGAAAAAGATGCATAAAAATGGGTAGCAAAAGAACTGCTGATAATGTTCTGTTCACCTAATATTGTCAGCTCTAGCCCAAACACTTTGCTTTAACATTTCATGATATTTTTTGTTTGTTTTGTTCTTTACACAGATATCCTCTTCATTTGATACAATGGATCCTTTTGGTACAGGGCAGGTGTTGCCTCCTCTTCAAGTTCCTCAGCCTACTGTGCAGGACACCATAGTTCCTCCGCTAAAGAAGCCACCGAAGTGGGTGCGCAGGCCAGTGGGAGCTTCCTTTGCTGTAAGTATGACGTCAGAATATTTTATGTATGGACTAGATGTTCTTTTCTCTTTGTGACTAAATCTGAGAGCCTTTTTTGTTTGGTATTTGTGTCTCCAGTTTGGTGGAAAGCTGATAACCTTTGAGAATCCCAAGCTGCCCCCAGTGCAGAGCCCCCAACCTGTCCCCAGACAAGTGTTTGTGAGCCAGGTTACCACGGAGACAGAGTTCCTTCAACGCTCCAGGGAGCTGCAGGCGGCGCTGCAATCGGGTTTATTCAACAACTATTGCCAGGCCAAGATTCAGAATGCCAAGTCAGACGCTGAACAGGACATATGGAAGTTCCTTCTGGTGGGCCTTCTCAATGCTAAGATGTATCACAAATGTCACCTCGTGTTGTGTTATATTAAAATGACTCAAATCTTCTGTTTACAGGTTAACTTTGAGGATGAAGCTCGCGTTAAGTTCCTCAAACTTTTGGGCTTCAGCAAAGATGAATTGGAAAGAAAGGTGTTCTATTTTATAGTTATATTCAAGCCTGTTCACTAAAATTAATTCTGAACTCAGTTCAATAACCATGTGAAAGTTGTTTTTAAAAAAAATCAATCTTGTTTATTCAGATTTCAAAATGCCTGGGGAAGAATTTTCAACCAAATGGACATGGAGTAGATGCCAAAGACCTTGCAGAAAAGATGCAGCGCCTTTCAACTGAGGCAAGCAACCTTGCATACACAGTGTCTAATTTCAAGTATTAGAGTTCCTGTTAGCTTTAAACTCTTGTCATTTTCAGAGGGCTGAAACAGCAGCTGAATCTAGAACCTCCGGCTCTGTTTCACCAGCAGACTTTTTTAGTCAGACCCCAAAGGAAAACTCCAATTTCCAGATCCCTGTATCATGTGGTAAAAGCCTTATGTACAACTATACTTGCATATTTGCTTTAGATATGGTACCCCCGTTTGTGTTTCTGAGTTGATGAATTCTGACCTTGTCATTCATTTGCAGATACTGATGGTTTGATTAGCCAGGCGCTGCTGGTTGGAAACTTTGAAGGAGCTGTGGATCTGTGTCTGAATGATGGTCGCTATGCTGAAGCCATCCTTCTGTCCATCAGTGGTGGAGAAGAACTGCTCAAAAAGACTCAGAAGAAATACCTTAGCAAGCAAAAGAACAGCATTTCAATGGTAAGGGTGTAATTTATTGTGACTGTGTTTGTGCAACAAGAGAGAAAACCTTTTCACTGAATGATAAGTTGATTTGATTTGTCCCCAACTGTAGTTAATTTCATCAGTAGTCACCCAAAACTGGAGGGACATAGTGCAAAGCTGTGAGTTGGACAACTGGAAGGAAGCTCTAGCTGCTCTGCTGACTTACGCTCACCCTGAAGATTTTGCTTGTCTATGTGGTAAGTTACAGTATGCTACGCATTGATCATGTTGAGGCTTGCCTGGCTCCCAGGAGGATTGTATTATTCCTGCACTACTTGTTCTACTTTTTGTTTAGCATAGAGGTGTGTGCTGATCATTGCTCTAAATTTCTTTGTGTTTGAAATATGTTTTTTACTCTCTGATTTGTCTTCGTAGACACCCTGGGAAGCAGGTTGGAGCATGAGAGTACAGAGAAGCGATGCCTGCAGGCCTGCTTGTGCTACATCTGCTCTGGAAACATCGAGAAGCTTGTGGAGTGCTGGGCCTTGCACAGAGATTGCTCTTCCCCTCTTGGTCTTGAGGTATAATCTTATAGTCTGCCCAGCCATACCCATTTACTTTACCAAAATTCTCTTTTTTTAATGAGTGTGCTGCCCATCTCATTTATTGTTATTTCCACTGGTACAGAGTGTACTAAACCAATCACAACAGAGCGGGGACAAGCTTCATAGGATGCCCATATTCAAAAACACTCAACATGTCTGACATCACATGCTTCATTTCTTTGATTGGTTGTAGACCTCTTTAGTGGCATCCAGAGTTAGTTTCCTCCGTGCCCATTGGTACAGTACCTGAAAATCAGAGTTGAATCCAGAGGAACCAGGCTAAGTCTTTATATTAAAGAAGAAAAGAATGAGGATGCCTTGCCAAGTTATTCATCTTAATAAACTTGCTGCTGTTTCAACTGCATGCCTTCACTGATGTCAGAAATGGCTGTAAAACAACAATAAAGCTTCATCTAAAGTACCTTCAAAAATGATCAACAAGCTCTTCAGAGTGCTTATTTGAGAAATCTCATCTCTTGCACCATTTTCATTTTCCGTTTATCACAGTAGCAGCTGAGCATTGCTCTTCAGTCAAAGTTTGTTGATGTTCTGCAACATGTATCTGTGCATTTCAGGACCTGGTTGAAAAAGTGATGATGCTGCGAAAGTCAATCGAGCGCCTACGCAACAGCGAGGTGCTGGTCCAGAGCCCCATCCTGGCCGAGAAGCTAACATCTTACGCTGGCATTCTGGCTGCAGAGGGAAGCTTAGCTGCTGCCATGAGCTACCTGCCTGACAGTTCAGACCAGGTAGAGACTCTAATTTCAAAACCCCAAAAGCATATTGTTTGATTGCCTTGTAATAACCACATTTGGATGTTTGTGCTGCTTTTGTCTCCTCAGCCCGCGATCACGATGTTGAGAGACAGGCTGTTCCATGCTCAGGGAGAGGCTGCTACCCAGCAGCAGCAGCCTCCAAACTCATTTAATAGAGTCACAGTGAAGACTGCTCCCTCTGCTCAGACTACTGCACCCAAAGCACAAATTATGGTAGAGATTTATTAGTGACACAATGAATAGTTAAGACATTTAGCAGCTGAAAAATGATCCTACAACTTTGCTTTTTAATGTATTAACAGTTTGAATTTTGATTTCTCTACTTTAGAGTCAGTACCAGCCTTCTGCTCCATCTCAGGTGACTGCACAGCAGCATCCTCCTATGCCATCCATTTTTACCCCTCACGCTGCTCCTCCCAACCCAGGGCCCGGTCTACCACCCTCATCCCATGTGCTACCACCCACTGTAACCGGTCCTTCCATGAGGCCCTCCTACCCACAGCATCCTGCTACAGCTCCAGGTTTGGCCACTTGCAAATTACTTGCTTTTATTTTTTGCTAGTTTAATTTTATGAAATAGTTCTAATTTCTGTGGGAATTTTTTTTGTCAAGGTTTCCCTTCTCATCAGCAATTCCAGCCTCAGCCTCTGTCCACTGGGGGACCTTTCTCCCCCCCGGGCCCATGTATGCCAGCTGCCAGCTTATCAGGACCTCAGCTACCACCTTCATCATCGACTCCTGGAGGTCTGCCCCCAATGCCCAGCCCTGGGGTGCCACCAACGGGCTTTATGCCACCTACTTCCTTACCCTCAGGTCTCATGCCACCCAGTTCCCAACCAGGAGCTCCAGTTCCCATGTACCCAGGGGGCCTCCACAACCAGGGGGCTTCTGCACCTCCCATGGCATCTGGTCACTTTGCTCCTCCCGGATCTGGTTATCCACAGGGAGGCCCTGGCGCTCCTTCTGTAAAGCCCTTCACAACCCCTGCTGTTCTGCCCCCTCCTACAGGTACATATCATGCCATTGGTGGTACACCCAGAAAATCTTTTATGTTGACCTGGTTGCTTTTACAAGTGTTCCCCAAAGTCTCTAAAGATAAGAGACACATCAGCACATTAGTCATGTGGACAGGAATTTGTCATTTGTGTTCAGCTGTCACTCCTTTTTTGACTTGCAGGATACTTTCCTTGGCTGAATTCCCTGTGTGATCATCAAGGTGACTGAGTTAGGGCTTGGTATGATGGATAATATGACCAGAAAAACAGAAACCTCTACACAGATCAGCCATAATGTTATGACCACTGCTTAACATTTAATAGGTCCACTTGTGTTCCTAAAAGAGCTGTAACCAGACAGGATCTGGAGAGAGAACATCTGAGGGTCTCCTGGCACGTCTGCTGCTTGGGTGTTAGGAACCGAACCTCTGGGATCTCTAAGTAATGAGTAGAGGTCTCTGTGGTTTGGGTTTACTCCCCACAGATACCATCAGATTGGTTTCCAAGGAGTTCTCAAGACCAAATGAGCACCTCAGACTCTTGTTGTGTTTTTTGAGCACTTCCTGAAAGATTTGTCTTTGAGGCAACTGCAGGAGGAGGCTGCAACTGTAGGGGAATAATGTTGTCACTTTTGATACTATAACTGATTTGTAGGTAGGTGGCAATTACCAAAATAACATCTATTTGAATGCCAGAATGCACTTTTTCCCAAGTTAACTTTACATTATGACAAGATGAGAGCAGTGTTCATTTATTTTGCCTATTGCTGATCTATGTACACTTTAAAGGTCCCATATTACGCCTTTCCTGAGTTTCAAAGGTTCAAAATGAACTTAAACCATCATATGCTTGTTTTTAGGAAGTCTAGCTGTCATTTTAAGAAGTATGTGGTTGATTAAGCAGTAAATAAAAGTTTTGAAAGAGCAGGCATGCCAGGAGCTTTGCTGTTTTTTTTTTTTTTTTTTAATGTTTATATTCATTCATTCTCTGAGAGCAGACTAATTCATCATGTCTAACGACTCTGTTGTGGTGTTTGATTGATATGAATAGGGATCAGAACTGCATAATATGGGACTATTGATACAATACAGTGCAATATCACTGCTTTGATACAAAGTTTTTTGTGTACTGTATTGTTTTGCTGTTTTTCTGGTTTTGTAGATTTTTGCTTTTGCAACCCTACATTTTAGGGAATTACAGAAACAGAAGAGTTTATTTATTTGCATTCATTTTGGTATTTAATTGCCATTATGTTGGAGATGTTATATAAATGATTATGCCTTGTCCAATCCTACCAAAATACTAGAAGTCTATGTTTTGCATTATTTAGTATCAGGCAATTGTGGATAACAAAAAGCGTGTTAATCTTTCAATTTAAGGTTTAAGTGAGACGTTTAACTGTATTTTAGGGCATTTTAAAGTATATGTAGTATGTGATGTTAATAACGTATGGGCAACTGGCATATTGTTGCTTTGATAAGATGCTGCCTGAATATTTTGATCATTTTGGTTTTGCATAAATGGCTAAGATCTGCTTGGCTTGATAACATGTTTTACCATCTGGACTAACCTTGACTCAGAGAGCTTGAATCAACTATACAAAGTACAAAATTCCCCAGTAAAAAGTATACTGTAAAAACAGTATTTTCTTTACAAAATGACATCCACACTGTTGACTTACGTGTCATGGCACATTATTGGTTTGATCTCCATTCTACATGTATTCTGAGTCAATATAAACCAGACTTGGAAGAAGCACAGTCCCTTTTAAACTGTACTTACTTTATTACACGCATGGCCTTATTCAAAAGTCATCAAACCTTTGCAGCAAGTAAGATCGTGAGGTGAAGTGCAAACAAAGTCTGGCCCATCCCATTTGGAAATTGGTATTCTTATTTACAGCTCTATCAGGTTATTTCAAAAAACTAATCACTACAAAATATGTAAAACAGCAACTATACATTGGGAATTTTTGGCTGCTTGGGTGTGCCCAAAGGAAAAATTGTGCCAATTTTCTTCTCATTCTTATGTTTACCTTGATTTTAGGACCTCAAGAGGGCTGGAATGACCCACCAACAGTACGAGGTGGACCTAGGAAGAAGGTATTTATTCAATTATTATGGTCAAAGTACTCTTTGTGAAGCCTGAATGTTTAAAATCAAGAGCCCAGCAACTAGAAAATGAATAAAGATGTTTATTTATGTAGATCCAAATAAATATGTATTTCACTGTTTGAAAATGTATTAAATTTCAAGGATGGAGACCTTGATTTTACATTAACAGTTTTATTTCCAGCAGAAGAATGTAGATGTATTGAGCACAATGATTGTATAAATAAATAACAAAGTGTGGCTTTTAGTAATTATGACAAATCTGAACTTAATTACTTTGCTTTTGCTAAATGAACACATTTTACTTTTGTGTTTATGCAGATCCCTGATAACTACACTCCACCAGCCCCCATCACAGCTCCTGTAATGGGTTTCCCAGTGGAGGCCCCACAGCCTCATGACCACGCCCAAGTCCCCCCTGGAGCTCCTCAGGAGCCCAATGTACAGGTCTGTCTCTGTCAAGGGCCCATTAGTTGAATTCTCAAATGTAATGCACTTTTGCAAGAATGTTATGACCTTGTGCTCGTTTGTTTTGTTTGTTTGTTTGTTTTTGTTGCTCAGCTCCTCCATCAGCTGCCAGCAGAGAGGGTGGAACAAAAAGAAATCCCAGCTGAGCACATGATCCTCAAAACCACCTTTGATGGCCTGGTGCAGCGCTGCCAGCTTGCAGCAGGAGACCCAGTAAGTCTCAGCCAGCGTTATGATAAAGCCTGTATTGCTTTGAAGTAAAAGGTCTTTTGTAGGAAATGAAATACTAACAAATATTCCTCTTTTTTTTTTTTTTAAGCAAACTAAAAGGAAGCTTGATGATGCAGGAAAACGCTTGGGGCACCTGTATGATAAGCTGAGAGAGCAGTCGGTAAGGATTTTTGGTGTTCAAACAATATACTTTGTCCCTGAAAAAAGAATATAATGAAAGAATACAGGTTTTTGTGTTTAATTGATACAGTGCAGTTAAAAGGCATTGAAATGGTTCATCGTAGTCTGAAATCAGCATTTCTAACCTGTGGCACGTGGAAAGATGTAGAAATTAGATTTTTTTTTTCTTTATGTTCCTTTGTAATTTCCCTTAAGAGCACATACTGAAATTGATCATGAAATATCCATTTTGTCCCCATTTTATATTATGGTAAATATTATGGTTTATATTATGGTAAATTTAGCAAACATATTTCAGGATTAAATTGTTATTTTGTATCACATGAAAAAAGGAGCATCTCAGTCAGTTTGAGAATAGTCTTACATATTTATGAGACAAGGTCATTGAGTTTTAACGATAACAAACAACTATGTCAAACTATGAAAGCTACTTCTTTTATCAATGATGCAATTGTTTAGAACATCAGTACTTTAAAAAAAAATGTCATTCACAGTAATATGAAGTATTTTTAATTTTGACTGTTGACAGTAGACATTACTATGTTAGTGTCACTGATTTGGTGGAACTAGAAACGCTGTGTTCCAGAAAGGCCCGGACCTCTCACCCTGCAAGTACTTAACTGGAAAATGGATTTGTATCCTCGACATGCAGTCTGGTCTTGTAGGTGGTCGTTGCACCCTCCAGGGGGCGTTGTATGCCATTTAAAGAAAAAAAATTACAGTGTTGGTAGAACCGGTTTCCTGCTATAAAGGTGCTCCAGCTGGAGCTCTCACGCTCCAGCTCACACCTTCATGTTGCTTGAGCAACGTCCCTTGGTGTACTTGTGTGTTTTGGGTTTTGAATGTTACTGAAAGTCCAACTGAGGTTCTGTTGATTTAACTATTTTCAGCTTTGTGTTGACACTCTATGATAAATTATCTTCAGGAAATATATTGATAAAAGATGTTGGAACTGAGCACCGTGAACGTCTTCACTTTTTGGACTTCTAAACAAAACAAATAAGTCTGCATAACATAATACAATTTCCCTTTTGTTCTTTTAGCTTTCTCATAACATACTGAACGGGCTCCATGAGATCAGTCGCTGCGTGACGAACCAAAACTACCAGCGGGCCCTGGAGGTCCACACTCAGGTCGTCAGCAGCAGCAATTTCAGTGAGATCTCCGCCTTCATGCCCATCCTCAAAGTGGTCATGACCATTGCCAACAAGCTGGGTGTCTAATACCCAGGGGGCACCATCAACCACACCTCAGTGTTATCATATTGTTATATGTGTATTTATTTCTTTTTTTTCTTCTTTTTTTTTTTGACCTGATGACATGCGCTGATGATGAGAATAATGGCTGATAAAGGTTACAGTGATTCTCATCACTCCATACTTGTTCCCTTCAAGAGGACACAGTAGATTTTTGTTGAGATTTTCCAATGTTGCTCTGGTAATTTTACTAAAAGATGAATGTATTCTGAAAGTTGTGATTCAGTGTCAGTTCAATATTTGCTGTAATATATGAAGCAAGTGGTTTGATCAAAGGTAGGGTGGTACAAATGGGTGCATATGTTTTTCCCCCTCTCACTTTGGCATTTGTACAGAATGTTTTGATTACACAAATGCAGCGTTCCAGCTGCACAAATAAAATTTAGTAAAAAAAGCTGGACTCCAGCTGACAGAAATCATGACAATACAATCTGGATTGCTCTTTCAAGCCACCCCTTTCAGCATACTTGGAACACAGGAAAAAATAAAAAACAGAAAGACACTCTTGTATTTACCAAGTGTGTAACATTTCATTAAAAAAAAAAAAAAAAAAAAAAAAGAACATTGAACTATTTAGAAACACTGTAAGTTCTGATTGCGCTCTTCTCCTGCTGTGATTGTACTAATTATGTCATGTGGGGTTTAAGACCAAACCACTGCATAAGAATGTCAGACTTTGTCAAGTGATTTTTGTTTAATTTTGCTGTAGTTTCGCTCTGTAAAAGTATCTCCTGATAGCCTGAGTGAATTGTCCATTTTTCCTTTCACTCTCAGACTTGCTTCAGTGTTTCTTTGTTCTTTTTTTTCACTTGCTGCTGTATTCACTCAGCAGTTTGTTAAACAAAATTTACATTAACAGTTCTGCAAATGAATTAACATTCTTGCTGCACCCTTGATATAAACCACTCTGCTAAAAATATAATACTGTACTTATCTTTCTGCAAAAACAGCATTATATCCTTTTGTAACTTAAAATAACATTTTTTAGTCATCCTTGTGGTAGATTAGATTATACAGCGATACAATGAACTTAGAGGTACCAAAAAAAGTTAAAAAAAAAAAAGTTTGGTTTTTTTTCCTTCTTTTTTGTAGCTGCACATAAAGCTGGATAATTTGGTTTATTGTGGCAGCAGAAGGCAGGAAAGTGCCTCAGTGCCCATTTTGGTTGCACAAATATTTATACAATCCATGTTGCTTAATTTACTCATTTCAGTATCTTTTCAAATAAAGTTTCACTTATAAGATTTTAAGTCTTTAAACTCTGACTCCTTAATAACATGTGACTTATGCCTGTGTAAAGCTATGTTCAGAAATAATTATGAATTGCTAAGTTTTTTTTTATTTGTTTGTTTTAAGATTAAACTAGTTCACCAATAGTAGCTTTAAGCTGTTGGGTGGATTTACAAATGCTAAATCTGTGACGTCATGAAACGCATCATTATGAGCCTTGATTACTTGTGAAGTTATGTGATCAGGTGATGCTAAAATAACAACAACAAAAAAACTTCTTTTGACTTTTTCTGTATTTAAAATTAAAAAAAGGGGGGAAAGGGTTTTGTGAGGGTAGATGCAATGATGCTTTTTATGTAATACTCAATTAGGCATGATTCTTGTATTAACTTCTAAACACAACACAGGTGTACAGGAATAGACTACGTTTCCACCGGTTATTATTTAAAGTCACAAGACATTTTGACAAATATTGTACAATGTACTCAGAAAATGATTTTCAGACAGTATTATTTCATCACATATAAACTGATGTATATTTATACATTGTGTGTAAAAGATGGATGTATATTTTATTACATATTACCGTAGAAAACATGAACACGTCTGACTGATTTCACAACATGAAACAATTGTAATTTCAAGTTTTACTAAGGGATAAACTGCACTACAAAGCATTATAGTATGTTACAGATACCAAGTAACAGCTTTAAAATTTATTCATCAGTTATCTAACGCATACCGCTGTAGTTTTAAAATAACTTTAATTTTTCGTTATTTATTTAATCTTGGGCTGCGTTACTGAGCTCATGTCCTGACTGTATATTTTATTAACCTTAATATTAGGAACAGCTACAGGTTCTATTTTTACCATGAATTTCTCGTGTATTGTTTTCGTTGTTGTTTTTATATTTTCTCGCAGAACTGACTTTAGCGCTCATCGTTTTTCCTACATTACCAGAAGGACATGAATGCACCACGGTTAACGTTTAACGCCTTGATCATTCCGAAACGTCTTGTAAGTTTATTGTAACCGCCGTTGCACCATGTCCCTCCGGCTGCTAAATTTAAACATTAAAAAATTCAAGCCAGGACGCGTGGCTCACGCGCTCTTCCTCGATTGGTCGAGGGGGAATCAGAAGTCCGGACCTCGCTGCTGATTGGCCATTTTCAGTCAGATGCTGTGAGGATGTGCGAAGAGAGCACATTTTGGGGCTTGAACTTTTGTAACCTCAGTCACGTCGGAGTTTGGTTATGACAACAAAACGTAACATCCCCACCATCACCGTCGATCACACCACACCAGGGCAGAGACCTGACTCAGTGCCGTGCCAGCTCCAGGAATTGGCTCAGCCTGTCATGAGGCAGAAATGTGCTGATGAATGCCTCTGTAAATAGTGAACCATGACCAGAAGTTTGTGGAATAATGATCCTGTCAGAAACAAGTCCTAATGTTGTTGTTGAGTGTTTACTTCTAGATTACTTATTCAGACACAGACACTCTCCATTTCTTCTGCTCGTTCACATAGAAGTACAGCTCTTGGATGAACTCCAAAGACTGATGAACTTTTCCACTGCATACAGAGAGTTAAACATGTACAGATGCTGAAACTGACACGTTTTCATCTGTAAATGATAAATTTGTGTAGAATTTCCTGTCAGTATCTCTAACTGCTATTCAAGTGACTTTAAAGTTAATTTGACTGAGTATCATCCATAACTGACCTGATTTTGGTAATGGAAATGACACTTTCACCTTCATGGACCTCCTCCTCCTCAACCTGAAACCGTCTGATGCAAGCTGGTCTCAGGTCAGCACACTGCTATTTTCCTCTCTGCCCTGTGTAAACCCAGCAGGTTCCAGCATCTCCAGTATTATACAGGATGGACATTTCTGACCTGGATGTCACACATGGATGTCAACTTTTTTTTCTTTTTCTCCCAAATGGCACCAAAAAGAGTCACATAAAGAAACAGGGCACCCAAGAAAGGTTAGGTACCCCACAATATAATTCTAGCAAACTCTCAAATCTTGCTTACACCCTCTCCCAGCAGTCACGAAGGTCTCTAAAAATGAACTGAAGCTCTTAAAGGTTGTCAGTTCCCCTGGTTATTATATAATCAACAAATGGCTGTTAATAGGAGCGATAAGCCAGTCAAGCTCAGAGTGCAGTAAAGCTATCATTGGCCTGGCTGGAAAGCAAATTAACCCAACTGTTTGATTGCAGAAGACCTTTGGGAAATGTTACGCTCCTCTGTATGAGTCAGTGTGGCGCTTGGTCTTATCATAACCGGCTTCATGGGCTGAAATGACGGTAACGCATGCTGGGTGTGACTTGTAAACGGATCACCAGAGCTGCTGCTGTTTACTTCATTTACAGTAAATCTTAAGACTTCAGTCTCAAAAAAATATGAATAAAAGTCAGAGCAAATCCAGATACTTTTTGGAAATGAGTCATCTGGACTGAGGAAGTTTAAGTCCCCACAAAATTGCCTTGTGTTGATCCTTTTTGCACGAAATTTTACTTGTATGACAGTCTGTGGCCCAACAGCAGCAAAGTTTTTGTGGACATGTACTTAACGGTACTTTGGACAAGTTAAAAACACTTTTATCCAATTACGGGTAAATAATTCTTCAAGTTTCAGTGAAGCTAACTCAGAATGATGGGCAACCTGAATTGACCACTGGAGCTCACCAGAGGATAGTTTTGTTTTGTTTTTTTCCTCTGGCAGTTTGAGCAATTTTATTTATTTCTGATTTTGACTGTTGACAGTAGATATTACTGTTAGTGACACTGATTTGGTAGAACTAGAAATGCTGTGTTCCAAAAAGGCCTGGAGCTCTTACCTTGCAAGTACTTAACTGGAAACTGAATTTGCATGCTCAACATGCAGTCTGGTCTTGTCTTTTTATTTTTTTTGGCTGCAGTTTGCAAAGATATGTTTGGGGGAAAAGGTATGATTTAAAGAAAAGAACACCTTTGCAACTGTTCTGCACAATGGGGGTGGATTAATGATGTGGACTTCAGTAACCTCTCATTTCACTGGTAGAAGAAAAGATGTGTTCAAATCTATAGCAACCCATTTTTAAAAATATTTTGTAACCGTAAAGAGTGGAAATCAATTAAACAATGAAATTCTTTAGTATCAGTTTCATTTAATAAATAAGGACTGTCCTCTGAATGTCGATTTAACTTTTAATACAACAGGTCCTTTACTTAAAACTTTAAATGAAGAACTTACATTTCCAATAAAATATTTTCTAATATTTTCCATATTGATCCTGTACTGAAATTTAAAAAAAAAACAGTCTTTCATCCAAATGTAAAGATATTCTGCAGTAACTAAAAGTAAATTACAACCAGGCGGTGCTGTTTTACATGTTCGAGATTAAGTCAACAGCAGCTGGCTTCATTCTCAGTCCATATTTAATGCTGACATGTTTGCAGGTATGTTATTACCACCTAAAAAGGAAACTAAAAATATCAAAAACAAGCAACGTTGGCTTGCAAGCGAAAAGCCTAAAGATTAAGTCAAAAGTACACACAGTCCAGATTTAAATATACAAAACACCAAATGACTGAAAATGATGGGGGAAAAAAGACAGAGAGAATTAGTTCATGGAAATACAGAAGTATTGAAAATAGTGTGGATTTTATTTCAGAATAGCACAGAGTTGAGATTTAACATGTTCAGATTGAAAACTCTTTGATCCCTCTCATTTTTAGGAAAAAGCTGATTTTGGTGCTCGGAACGGCAGCGGTTGCTTTCGTGGGACTGCTGTCTGATTTGGGTCTGCTCTGATATTCCTCATGACAGCATCACCGCTACTTCCAAAATTTGCAAGTTAAATCTCACAAATGAACACTTCCTCCAGCTGCTGAGGTGTTTATCAGATGCTTTTAAAATGACCCATTTTCTTTTATTTGCCTTTACAGTAGCATTTATAAAGTTTCACCCCATCTGTAAATCTGCAGAAGTCACATTTGCTTCGTGTTACCTTTTTGTCTGAACCAATGGGACATGAAGGAATGGATGAAAGTTATAAGGCATTAGGTCGTATCCTGACTGTCTGAGAGAGATAAACAGGTGCTGGAGTTTGATAAATTTATATATATGTACACGCACACCCACGAGTCTTGTCTGCCAAACATAAAATACCAGGTTGTCTTTTAGCCAATAAAGGAAAACAAAATCAACAAACACATAAATAATTGAGGCATTCCAAACACCAGAAAATCACATAAACAGATGCAAATGAAATCTCAAAAGGATAATCACCTTTGTAGAATATCAAAGGGAAACCAAACACTTGTCTAAGATATCACCACGGCAACGGTTCTGTTAATCCAAATGCGATGCAGCTCCATGGTACAAAAATAGATGTGGTTCTGCCATGAGAGACACTGACACATCACCTCACTACATCTACCACAGTATACTGCCATGCATAGGTGACATGTTTTGTAATATCAGAACTGTATGACTGACAGACCAGTGCGGTCTCTGCTGCACAATTCAAAGAAAAAAAAAAAGACACTGGGAATAAAGTCTGGGAAACAAAAGCCACTGATGCCACAATGTTAGAAAACTTGCACAATCGTGTGATGTGAATAAGCGATATCGACTCTGGCAGACCATACAGATGGCTGTAATTCAGGCCAACAGCTGGAACTATTTTGGCACCATTATATATTCATTAAAAGACAATAAACTCAATGAAATGTTGCCCACTGCTTTTGAGGTTAAATAAGTTTCAATCTAACATTTAATGTGGCTCTTTAATCGTTTGATTCTTACATGTGCTAAATATAGCACAATATATATATATTTTTTAAGTGCTTTGAGTTTTCTTTGTATTTGGTTTTATTTTTCTGCCAAAGGCAACCACGTCAGACACAGAAGCACACTGCCCCACTCACTTCCTGCACAGTGTCGGTGCCTGATCAATCAAGATATAACAAAATAGTCTGGGACATTTCCATCATGTGCTGGGTTTCATTAAAGCCAACAGGATTTCATGAGAACAAAAATCATTCAAACTCATCCCTTTTTTTTTTAAATTTTCAGTACTCAGAGAATTAATCTTTATGGTTGAACTGTTAGAATCTCGCTTTAAATTGCGATAAAGACTCCAATCAGCATTGAACCACATCGGCCGGAAACGTCATTAGTCCACATTTAAGTCCTCTACTTCGTACTATTTCTGATTAACAATTGAGTAATACTTAGATAAAAAGGATCGGCTACATGACTGAACTTGCATGAAGAATGCACATCAAAGTGGCAAAATAGCGAACAATCAAACTGACTTTTAAAATGAATCTACTTCAAATCGGAACAATACTTGCAAGCCCTTTGGCCTGAATGAAAAGTAAGAATCACAACCAAGAGCGTAGCAAATCATGTTTTTTTTTTTGTTTGTTTGTTTCTTTTTGTCCCAATCTTGAATGATTTGTTTAATTACAACTACAAAAACTGCAAAAAAACAAGCAAAATGTGGTCAAGGCCCTCATGAAGCTGACTCTTATCCTCAGGAGATGAGAAATGTGTAAGTGTCAATCTTCTTCTTGCTGTTGGTTGTTTTGACCAGGAGCCGACAACAGCTCGGCAGTCTTAGCCACTGCGGTGGCTCCCGTCGCCGGTGCGCTGTATTCGGGCCAGGACCATTTCGCGGGACACTCTCTTGCGGTCCTTGGCCAGGCCCAAGAAGCACATGAAGTCGATGAAACAAGTGGTAAGGTTCAACTTGCAACCAAACTCACTGGATGCGTAGTCATAGGGGAACGTGTGGTGATAGTTGTGAAATCCTTCACCTGCAAGGCACAGGAGACATGGGTTAGCAATCCACAAAGCTAGATTTTGGACTGGCTTTAAAGTGTGGACGAAAATAATTATTTTTAATATGTACACCAGGTGAAATCTCAATTCTTAACAGCTCAACCTTTGCATTTATATTACTGCTAAATAAATGTATGTAAAGACATCACATCTGAGCCTTTATTTTTTTCATTGTAAAAAAACAAGAAACTTTACAGATTAAACATGGATTTTGTCACAGTTTTGATCAAACCTGCTTGTTTTGCTCTCACGGACTTCCTCTCCTGTCACTGCACACCTTGCCACACCTGATCTGCCTCTCCACTGCACTTACCTGCGTCCACATCACTAATCAGCCCCTGCCGTATTTATGCTGCCTTCGATGCCGATTCCAAATCACGCCACTTTCATATCGCCACGCGCTCGATGCACAAAGAAGGTGGGAAAAAAAACCACGGCTGCCCCCAGCTTAGCTTTGCTGCTTCGCTATTAACGACACATGCTCGTTAAAATTCATGTAGACGCATGAAAAAAAAAAAAAAGATGGGTTGAGCGACTGGAGTGGGAATCAAACACATAAATTTGATGAAATCGGGTTTAAAACATCTTACAGCTGCTTCTGGTTGTATTTATTTATATTTTTCTGTATCTTTGGGATTTTATTGGTTTAGAGCAAAGAAATGCTTTTATTCAATAAAAACAGACACCTGCGTGATCCTTTACCTACAAAAAGACGTTTTGTTTGCAACCTTTTGGTGCACAACGTCCCAATATTTTTTCAAAGAAATTAAGTAATTACAGACTCCCTCCAGATTTAGACATCTGACTGTACAGTAGTTGGTAGCTTAAAATTTTGATGTAAGGCTTTGTTTACAAAAAAAAATCTGATGACTTACTGAAAAACCGTCTAAAATCTTTACTTCTCATCCACTGAAGAAACAAGAAATGTGGCAAAAAACTATACGAGTGCTTAAATATGATGGTTTTTGTAAAATACCAATTATTTTTGGAAAACTTTAACTAATTTTGTGCTTTGAAAATCTTTAAGCGATGCACGTTTGCATCAGGCCTGGATTAAATTCTGTCTTTTTCTTTGTTACAGTGGGAAGATAAATTTCTTTTTCATACCTATGGCACTGAAAGTGACAAACTTGTTCTCCCTGGGGTTGATGTTCTTGTCATAGGGCTTGTTCCCCCACATGTGAGCGGCACTGTTGACCAGCCAGGTGGCGTTGAGCACCACGGTGTACCTCAGAAGAGCTGGGATGAAGTATGCCACCCACAGGGACTCCCCCCACAGGTACCAAGGCACAAACGTTGGGATGAAGAAGCACATAAGCAGCACAGAGAGCTTGTAATGCCTGTTGAGGAGACAGAGAGGGTGAGGAGCCGCGACCAAGCTTAACGAAGAAGCTCTTTACTCAATACATAATGAAAATTAAATAAAAATGTCGCGTTTGTTACATAATGAACTCCTCCCTTTGTTACCCTTATCCATATAAAATACTTTTATCAAAACCTGCCTTAGGTTAACCTAAACATAGACAAATGAACCTGTTAAACCAGAATGACTAACGCATGCTGCGGCAGTAATGGGGCAGCTGCAGTGTCTTTACTTTGACCTATATTTGCAGTCCTACTTTATTTACTTTCCACACCACCTCCCTTAAGCCTGGACTGAAGCAGGCTGATGTTAACCTGTGAGGTGAATGGTAAAGTCAATCGTGGACTCATACTACCTACCTCCTCTGAAACATTACAACTTTGTCTGAAAGCAGGTCGTTGAGCTCCAGCTTGCCTCCTTTCTCGATGACGTCAGGGTGTTTGCGCACGAGCAGCCAGCCAATGTGAGCAAAGAAGAAGCCTCGGGAGGCGTTGTGAGGGTCGGCATCTGTCTCGGAGTATTTGTGGTGAACCCTGTGGTCCCGAGCCCACTCAAAGATGTCATTCTGTGGATGGAAGTCGAAAGAAGGATTAGACATGCTTCTGAGATAACGTGGTACTTAATGAGAGCTGCTATAATCATAACTCTTGTTATGACTCTGAGTCATCTCTCTATGCTGTGTGTATGTCACACTCGATGCCCTTATAGTTGGGCTTTAACACTATTATGTGTGTGGAATGTTGATGGTGTGTACGTTAAATCAGTTCCTGCCAATCTGGGCTTTCCCTCCTTCCTGCCTCCCAACCAGGCCTTGTGAAGGTAATCTATACTGTGTGTATGGGATGAACCAAGAAAAAGTCAGATCTTTTGTTGTATGTAATACAGACATTAAAATAGAAAACACCCCTGCTAGCTGCTGGATTGAGATAGATTTTCTTTTAAATCTGTCATTCCATTTTCTTCTGCAAATGTTCTGGGAGTTCGGTGAGGACCCTGTATTCTTCTTCTTTTAAATGCAGGTGAAGTAGTTTTTCTCAAGCCTTAGACTTGTTTGTCTTTTTCATTATTTTAGCTTATATCTCGCACGTCTTATTTCCCAATCTATCTTTTTAAAAAAAAAAAAAACTGATGTTGGAATGTAGATTCTTGCCATCTGTGAGAGAGGTGGAAAGAGAAGAAGGCTTCTTTTTTCACACAGGTTTCCTCCTCGGCCAGGTGTAACACATTTAAATTCAATTGTATCTCTGTGATCTGTCATTTGTGCCTACCTGAAACGCCATGGAATTTGCAAAACCAAGAAAGATCTTCAGAGGTAAAGAAGCCTTGTAGGTTCTGTGGCTCCACAGGCGGTGAGCTCCTGCTGTAACTCCTAAAGCACTCATAAAAAAACAAACCACAGCTGTGGAGAGAAAATTAAATCAACAAATTAGCCTGATCGTGTGCAACTTGTTAGCCACTGCTGTCACGAGAACGTAATTTCACAAATGCCAAAGCATTCAAGATATTTTCTTTCCACATCCAGAGATCGGAAGGGAATTTTGAAAAAAGTATTACAAGTTTTTGTTTTTAGTGAAGGCAGGATATTTAATAATTTGGTTTAAATACCTTTCCAGAATCATACTTCCATCTCACAACAATTAAAAATTGTCTGTGAATGAACTGATTTGCCACTAGCCTGCTTGTATAAACCTGCAAAGCAGGGTAGATAGAGACCTTACCGTTATATTCGTTAATCACTGCACAGGGATAAAACCATTTGATGATTACATTTATGCTAAGACTAAAAGGTTTGAATCTACTCAGCAGCACAGTGATTGGTGGAAAATACACATCCAAATGAGTTCAAACAAAATGGTTAACATATCGAAGCGGCACATGGTCAATTTGCCTACTCTTAATTTGTCTGATCTTCCATTTACATTTTTTGACAGTCTGGATAGGTAATCTGTGACATTATCCCCTCTAGTGATATATGATATGAAATCCCTCTGTGGGGACTGGCAGAGTAATACTACAGTGGTGAAAAATTGGGCCGGACTGCTCATTTAAAAACCGTTGACTTGGTAAAACATGGATTCCTCCAAAGCAAAAAGAATTAACAGTCTGTGCAGAAATCCTCCAACATTTTCTTACTTACACCAAAGCAAGGTCAAAGGAGATGCTGAGGGGATGAGGAAGATGCTGTAGGCAGCTCCTGCATGCAACAGAGACATCAATATGACATTTCTCCACACGATGATCCTGGCAGGTTTGGGGCCCTCTTTCTCCTTGTATGTGTGATCAAAAGCATCTTCTGTGTTCGTCTCTGAATGGACGTCTCCGTTGCTCGACTTGTTGTGCTGCTTCTTCTCCAGCGTCTCTGCCTCTGTCATTGTGGCTGAAGTTAGGTGATGCTCTGAGCGGCAAAGAAGGAGAAAAAAACTGTCACCTCGTTGTTTTTCTTTTTTGGACAAGCTCGCACCTCAGAAAAACGACGATTTTTTTTCCCCTCCAGCTAGCTAGCTGCTAGTTGGCGCTGGCGAGGCGGAGGACAGTAATGTAACGATGATGCTGACTTACAGCTAACATACGACACTCGCTGCGTTACGTAACAGTCATGCAAAATGACAACACGAATAATGATAATAAATAGCTCTGAAAAGAGAGGGCGACGAGTAAAACAAACTAAAGTGGGACGATAACAGCCCGGTTGACCTAAAATTACAGTAACCCACAAAAGGAGGTAATATTCACCACTGCAGCGGAGCACATCAGCGAGAGACTGAGCTGGAGGTGCGCCTGACCAATCAGCGCTCGGATGGCATCTGAAAGCCGGGCGCTGATTGGCTGCCTGCTTATCTGCTGTTCACCTTATATTCATTGTGTGGCCGCTGCCAGATGCATATTTACCTCCCCTAGAGAGCAGCTGTCGGTTTGTTACTGCTGTCTAGACTTGCGTTGGGATAATTGCGCTCATATTTTCACCCACGCGTGGGGTATAACGAGCTCGCACCAAGTGTGAAGTAACGAGTTGGAAATAATGAATCTGGAGCTAAACGCGTTGATGTACATCAAACCCAGTGGCAGAAGACCTCCGTCCCTTCCACACTGGAAACCTTGAATATTCTGTCATTCTTGCGCCTAAAACAGTTAAACCATAAACCTTAGATACCAAGTTATGTTTTCCCTTCACAATAGGGACATGAAATCACTACTGAAAGCTACTAATAGTATTTTAGGCGCATCAAATGTAATGTTTCCAAATTACCACTGCACTGCGTGTTTGATATGATCAATGGTAAAACTGAGATGGCTTTGAACAGAGAAGATATTTACAGACAGTAAGTCCCTGGTTTAAATAGAGGAGAACATTAGGGGACTTTTAGTTTTTCACATTGACGTCCTAAATTGGAAAACAAACTACTTGTCGCCATCTAGTGTAGACATGAGGTACTGCAGGGGTTGCCGCGGTCAAATACCGTGCAGACAGCACTAACCTATTTCTGAAACAAGAAGTCTTTGGGCACAAGCAGCAAAAAATGGACTCCCAGAGCCTATCGAGGGATTGATATCAGTATTTTTGCAGAATCCCAGGGACGACATCACAGAGCAGCTGTATTCATTCGTGGTCCAGCTGGCCCCTGCTGCTGCCGCTTTCTACTGCTGCGATGGAAGTAAACAGGGACGAGGCGGAGCGCTGCATCGACATCGCAACTGCGGCGTTAAGCAACGACCAGCCGGAGAAGGCGTTGAGGTTCCTGGAGAAGGCCCAGAAACTCTTTCCGACCGAGAAAGCCAAGTGTAAGTTAAAATGGCCGTGCCGAGGGAACCAAACGTTGCGGCTGCAGCAGCATCACCTGCAGCATCACCTGCATCCCGGAGGAGCAGGGCCTCTGATAGCAGGCCAGCTAGCTGACACAACAATTATAAATATAACTTGACAATACTTGTATGATGGAGTGATAATGTTAGTTTTAAACCTAAAGAGTCCGTCTACTTTAGGGTTGTATCCCTAAAACAGCAATTTTCCTCTTTGACACACACATACTTATTACTGCGCTTTTTAGTTCTCGGCCAAATACTCAAAGACTGCACAGATCAGGAAGTTTGTCCTTTGAATACGAGCATGGGACTATTTTTGGGAATTTGGGAATATGTTTGTTCTAATATGACCTGTTCAAAGTCCACATATGATATATGTGTCATTACATTCATATTGTGGCAAATCAGGAACAAATGAAACCTGCTGAGAATATTCTGGATGAATTAACATGTAGGTGCATACACACATCACAATGCATTCATTTTATTTGAGTCTTGTTTATAATCAGTCAGTGGGTTTTTTTTATCTGAAAGAGTAAATGAAAAATTATATTCTAGCTAAACTTTTTGTTCATTAGATAAGGCATGCTCCTATGAATAGATGTTCATCTCACAGATTTCTTCTTCATCATTATTAGCAGTAAGCTGGAAGATGTTGGAACGGACATAGTATCTTAAATTCTATATCTGTCCTGAAAAATCAGGTCAGAGTCTTGTGTGTTTTCTTTCTTTGTTTTTCTATTCAAGTTTAATTGACAGCAGACATTATGAGGATGATAGTTCAGAAGGAAATACGTTTACTTAATAAATTATTTATGACAGTTTGCTAAAATAATGCTTGGTGTATTCAATTCAATTCAATTTTATTTATATAGCGCCAATTCATAACAAAAGTCGCCTGGAGGCGCTGGTGTATTGTACTATCAAGTCAAAAGGCATAGTTTCTAGTTTTCTCATTAACACCCGAGCAGAGTTGTGAATGTTGTTTGAATCAGGGCTTAAATGATCAAATTTGTTACTCATGAGCCATATCAGTTCCACTCTTCTCTAAGAAACAAACAAACAAACAAAAAACAGGTTTTTCTTTTCTTGGTTACTTAAAAGAGCATGGTCTATTTTATTAGAGGTATTCTTTCATATTTAAGGAACAAAAATGTCCTAAATAACAATTTATCACTTGATTTTACTGTTTAGTCTCTGGAGCACTAATACACGCCAACCTCTGTTTTATTCCTATTTATACCACAAATATTTGGCAGTTGGTTAATTTGTCATTCATATCCTGATTTATTTATTGAATTCCTTTAAAAATATGGCAAATAAGCCTAATTCCTCAATTGCTGACTTAGTTTTCATATTAATGGAGTGATTAAAAGAGACATCCAAAGTCTTTGCTTTTAACATGTCTACAGCTATAAAAACAATGATGTCTGAAAACACTTTAAACAGAAATAAAATAAAATAAAATAAACAGCAATTGTCTTAAAACTAGTCTTTGAGTGACATCTATTTATTAAAGTTTTAAACTATATTCAAGCACAGTTTTGCTTTAAGTCAAAGTACAATACTTAACTTATAATTTCAGTTAAATGTACTGTAGTGGGGCAATTTTGAGTTTTAATGGATAATTCAGTTATATGTATGTTTTATTGGTTGAATAATCTGTCCAACAAACACTTTGTGTTTTTTGTTTGTTTGTTTGTTTTTTCAGATTTTCTGGTTTGAGGGCTTTTGTTCATTTACAGTCTCCAACAATGGCAGTGTTGCCTTCCAGTTGATGTTGAACACATTTGAACACTGTCACTTGGTCTCTTCTAGCACTGCTTGATCTAATAGCAAAGAATGGATTTAGTTCCGGACAAGGTGTCCACTCAGACTTCCCTGAAGCCTCTGGACCTCGACAGCGACAGAGTGCCGGCAAAGACAGTAGACCTGAAGAAAAGCCATCAGAGGCTTCGAAATCTTACACAACGGATCAGCTGGAGGCTGTGAGAAGGTACAGGCTTTTTAAAAATAATAATAATAATAATAATAATAATAATAATAATAATAATAATGTCATTGATGTATTTTCAGCTTTCATATTGTTCACAGCCATGTGTTCTGATCTCAGGATAAAACAATGCAAAGACTTCTATGAAATTCTCGGTGTCCAGAAAGACGCCTCAGAAGATGAGCTCAAGAGATCTTACAGAAAACTTGCTCTGAAATTCCATCCTGACAAGAACCACGCCCCAGGTGCAACAGAGGCATTTAAAGGTACTCTCATCACAGAACAATCGTGTGTAGTAATTAGACAGAGGCTGTAATTGTGCCCACACAAACATTTGTTTGTTTCTCACAGCTATTGGGAATGCCTATGCCGTCTTGAGCAACGCTAATAAAAGACGACAGTATGATCAATGTGGAGATGAGGGAAGGCATTTTTCCAACAACAGCCGAGACAATGGAAATTTTGAGCCAGACATTTCACCCGAGGACCTCTTTAACATGTTTTTCGGAGGAGGTTACCCATCAAGTCAGTGTCACTGTCTTGTGTTTACTTGTCATGCTCCTGGAATGCATTGTTTTCATCACTATTACCAATGTCATAATAGGTCTGTTAAGTGCTTTATGTACTAAAATAATCTAGGTAATGGTCATGTATACACTAATGGGAGGATGCGCAACCAAAGGCGAGAGAGAAGAGAACGACCCCGGGATGTAAGTTTTATGCTTTTAATACATTTAATTGGGAAAGATGTAGTTTGCCATGTTAATCAGCAGGGGGCGACATTTAGTCGTCGATAGTTTTACCAGCAGCCATTGCTTTCTTCTCGATACTGTTTTTTCTGTTACCTGTATGTATTTATGATGTGTGTATGTTTTTTTTTTAATTTGTTTGTTTTTGTTTTTTTTCAGGGAGGTCTCGCCCTCTTCGTGCAGGTCATGCCCATTCTCATCCTGGTCATTGTGTCAGCTATTAGTCAGATTATGGTCAACAATCCCTCCTACAGCCTCAGCTTCAGGCCGTGAGTCTGATCCCTGTTCTGCCTCACAGATATTAAATAATACCAGCCATTGTGCAGAAAAAAAATAAACAACAAAAGATTAGGAAGGAGATTATCTTCACTTTATATAAAGTTCAGAAATCCAGGTTGATTTAGTCAGTGACAGGGTCAATTTTTAAATAAGCCAGAGGGTTAAGAGTTGGGAATATGTTTGAAAACATTTAAGGGAATCATGAATAACTTTAACAAAGATCTTTAAAACTGACCATATCTATAAAAATTATGTTTTCATCAGCATAAAAAAAAATTCCTATCTGAGTTATCTTTTTTATTGTCCTAGAATGAACATTTTATATCTGTTATGTCCCAGGCCCTTTCACAAGGAAGAGGCAACTTTGGGGTGTTTTATTAATTAATTTATTTCCCTGTAAATCTGTCATATATTCTGGATGTAACAGGCTTATTTAGTTTCAGTCCAAATGAGCATTTTGTATTTTTAAATAAGCACCACTCTTGCAGCACATTTTGTTTCGTCCGCCCTTTCATTTTCCTCATGAGCACAGGTATATTTTTATTTATAGTAGCTTCTCTTGCGGATATTGGTCATTGAGATCATGTGGTTTTGAGCTTCCTTTTTTTGAGAATGAATAATTTGCCCCTCACGAGGCTTAGCGCTTGAGAGGATTACCGCTTCAAAATTGACCATTAGAAGTCACTAATTGTTACACACTGTTCCTTCACGAATTAATCACACCAAAAATAGATCTAGTACTGCTTGAGGTCGATCCAGATGATCATAGAGCTTGGTGCTAGTGCTTGCTTTTGTGCTTCAGAAACACTCGTTAGGTTTCACTGAGACAGTATGAGTCAGGTTCACAGAGACAGATGGGCCAGATCTGTCATCTTTGCGCTGCATTCTGTCTTTGCACCACTCTCCCATCCTTTTTCGTGTTTTCCCGCAGGTCGGCAGGGTACTCGCAGAAGAGGCTGACTGAGAACCTGAAGGTGCCATATTATGTGGGGGAGCAGTTCTCCAAAGAGTTCACTGGTGTGAATCTGAAAAATCTGGAGCAGACGGTGGAGGATGATTATATTGCAAACCTACGCAACAACTGCTGGAAAGAAAAACAACAAAGTAGGATTTTCCACTGAAAACAAATTCATCCTGCTCATTTATTAGAAAGAACATTCTGGAGTTAAAGCAACCCCGGGACAATCCCGGGGACACTTTCTCCTCACATTTCAGCAGGATTAGTTTGTTCCTGAGAATGACGCATATATGACGTGGACCAATAGCATGTGGAAATCTGCACCATGCGCAGAATTAATATTGAACTTGATGTAGATATTTATGGGATGTG
Organism: Zenarchopterus dispar; assembly: GCA_028564865.1. Classification (NCBI taxonomy): domain Eukaryota; kingdom Metazoa; phylum Chordata; class Actinopteri; order Beloniformes; family Zenarchopteridae; genus Zenarchopterus; species Zenarchopterus dispar. The sequence continues at coordinate 6,773,556 of JAOWBL010000011.1, read as the reverse complement.
AAACAAGATAAAAGTCTGAATGCAGTTTATGCACAAGTCCGAGTCATATTACACATCTTTAAAATTGGGGCACAAGTCAGACTCGAGTCTGCTACAGACAAACTGAGGTATTTTTATCTTCGCATTGTGTACAAAGTGTGTATAAAAAAGACAGTTTGATCAGGCATCTCCATCCGGTCGCTGCTATCTTGTAAGTTTGTTCGAGTCAGCGACCGATGTTGCGCAAGCGACAAACAAGAGGCGTAAAAGGAGGAGAGTTCATGGCTTCTGCTTCTAATGCTTTCCTACTTTGCCATAAATAAAAAAAAAGTACCAATCCAGTTCTGTGAAAGCAGAGGCAATGAATTCCTTTTACGTCTGTTGGCAGTTGCCAGTAGTCCACTTGTATGAACTTAAAACAAGTTAGCACTGACTAAACAGAGATTCCTGTTAAATGACCCCAGTTTGTCTCTTGAGACCCCATAAACACTATCACTTTAGTGGATTTACATTTTTGAGTCTTGTCAGAGGCTTAAAATAGACGTTTATTTTAGCATAGCTCAGTTATTGTTTTGTTAGCAGTATAAACCATTTTAACTCAAAACTGCTTTGATTGACATCATTTTGGTCTCTAATGAGCGTTTAAACTCCTGGCCATCTAATAAAAGACCTAGGCTTGTTTTAACTCTGGAATGTTTCTTCAGCCATCAGTACTGATGTTAGAAGATAAAGCTATTTCAATAGTACTGCTCCGTTTGTGTGTTTGTTGAATTTCTTCTGTTCCAGAGGAAGGCATGCTATACAGAGCTCGCTATTTTGGAGACAGTGAACTTTACCAGCGGGCCCAGAGGGCTCGAACTCCAAGCTGTGCTAAGCTGTCCGAGATAACAGCCTCATTACATTAAAAGTAAGTTCTCCTGTGTGCTTTTGTTGTTTTGTAACCTTTCACAATCTTAAGATAGTTTCTTCTCTTTTCACCAGGTTTCTGGTTTGAAAAGATGCCCGGCATTGAAAATATAAGCTTTAACCCTCTCGAGGCTTAAGGGAGCTCCACTGATCTTCACCACGGGCTGGTGGATGAAACCTGTTTCTGTGGAAATTTAGTTTGAAACTGACACTTTTCAGTACTGTATATTGTAATGAGATGCTAAAAGCCATTTAATGTGTCTTGACCTCCTGACAGGATGTGGGTTTGGGTAGCCTGTAAGCGACAATTTTGAGTGGGAGCCATGAAGCTGAAAAAACATCGCTTCTCCTTTTATGTTTTTGAAAATGCTGCGTGAAACCAGAATATAGTTTAACTCTCAACAGTCATGCAGATGTTTCTTATGTAGCAATTTAAGAGATACCACACCGACTGCTTCCTCCTCATTTTTTAATGCTGTTGGATCAGCAAAGAAAGCGTCAACGCTGACTCAAAATGCACATTCTGACTATGCAGGAATATTGTGAAACCTCTGACGAATATGCTCGCTCATGACCAGGCTTTTCTTAGACACTCGAACGCCTGAGATTTATCTTTTCCTGTTGTGTATGTGGGAAATAACAAGTAGGAAATGTCCCCCGTCACTTTGCTCCTTTTAATTGTACAAAGGATCAAGTTATACACTAGAGTGTAACTTTGCTTCAGATTAGACACCATGAGGCTGAGACATGTGACTACCCCACCAAGTGGGACTACAGCTGGTTGTAGTTTTGGAGCGCAGTGTCTCTGATGCATCTCATCTGTCCAAGTTTACGCTGTCCTATTTATTCTTTGTTTTTGTTTAATAAATAAATGACCAAATGAGAAAAGTCGCACGCCTCGCTCATACTTTCTGCCACGTTTTTTTTTTGTTTGTTTTTTTAACACTCCGACGAAAGTAAACACGGGTGGCCAAATGTGTTGAATGTGACTCGTTACTGCGAGCAGAACAAGCACAGAGGCAAAACCAAAAGCTCAGTCAGCACTTTTGGCACACAGTGTGCCGGCGGGCTGAGGCTGGGAACTGGACGCATGGCAGGATGCACGTTCACATTTTAAGAGAAGACGCGCAGGGAGCAGCAATCGCGGCGTCACTAAAAATATGCTCAGCTGTTTTTGGCAGATGTTGCAACTGTTCCCTCAGACTTTCACTCCAGTCTTTTTGGAAAAGCTTTTCTTCAACATCGTGGTCTAAATTGATATGTATAGTTGGTAATATGAAAAATTCAAGGAAAGACCCTTGCTGTAACCATGCTGGGTTGTGGTAGACCACTGTGTTGGTATAGTTTGAGTCCTCTTGTTCACTGCTTCTGCAGTGCAACAATGAGGCACTTTATGTTGGGGCCCTTTAACCCTTTAATTAATGAAATAATACACAGAAAATCCTATACTTTTTAAAGTGTTTCTTATAATTGTGAAATTAAATTTTGTGTCATTGTGAGTAGATTAATATTTTTGAATGTTCTTTTTTAGTTTACTTAAAAAAAAGTTTGATAGAAATGGTGCTGAGAAATTCGTATATCAAATGTGATACTTCCAGCACTGAAGGGTTAATATTCCACTTGTGCAATTCAACAAATTGTTCCTCACCAAAATGTTGTGTCATGATACTGCTGCCTTACCGACATCTCCACAAGTTCACACATAACCGAACCTGACACATTAACCACAAATCATTTGGATTTGGCACTTTTCAGGAAACAGGACGACAGAAGAGCTTGCTAGAAAAAAAACAATAATTTATTGGCATTCATGAAAAGTACAAAAACAGTGCAATGTTATGAGTATTTGAATATCAAATAAAGTTGAGAGCAGAACAGGTCCAAACAAATGTAAAAAAAAAAACAAAAAAACAAGTGACATTTGATATACAAGCTGCAGCTTGCACATTTACAAGAGCTGGCAGGCTTTCATCTTAAACTGTCACTAAACTGTTCAACTGGTGTACAGCATCAATCTGTCCATCTCAATTACTGTTCATGTCTAAAAAGAAAGAAAACAATGGTCTTCATTCATTAAAACAATATAACTAGCTGCCTTTATAACGTTTCAGTAGAAACGGAGGTACACACTTTGAAACTTGCAAAATACCTATTCTTCGGATGTATAACATGGTGGTTACACTTTGAAAATCTGAGCAAGTGCTGAATCAACACCTGCTCCAAGTACCATAAATTTCAGCTCCTTTACAGTAGGAACAAAAGGCTACGTCATGACAAAGTCCATCCTTACACTTAAGCAGGTATAAACCTGCCGCTATAAGGCCCTTCTGTGAGCTTTCATAGTCATCTTAGACACTAAAAAAGGTCCCTTTCACTTCAACATTCCTCAATGAGCAGATCTTCAGAAGAATACAGTTTCTTCTTGATCACACGGAAACCAGTGCTTAGTTTAATTGCTTGTCTCACAGCTGGAGTGGAAGGAGACCTGGAGCTAAAGAGTCCTTGAATTTTTGGCCAAAGGCCGCCTGACTCAAGCCTCAGGATCAGAGTCAGCTGAAAGGTGGGGACAAGGTAGGGGTCCACAGACAGCTCTCCTATGCTCTCGCAGACATCCCCTTGCTCCACGCAGAGGTCAATGAGAGCCCCTCTTAAGCCACAGGGCTCGCTAGCTGCCATGTGAAGGAGCTCCTTTCCGATGTGCTCCAGGAGTTTGTCGGGAATGAGCAGTTTGGTACACCTCAAGGCACAGTCTGAGTCTTTGGCTTCCCTAAGGCTTTTTGCAATAAGGTCCACCACTTCCTTCAGGATCATCTCCTCCATTGGGTCAAAGAACAGGTCATCATTACATGGAGAAAGGTCACCGGATACGTCTGACCCTGGAGAAGAGACCCAGTGGGTTAGTTAGAAACAAAGCTACAGATAAAATCTACAAAAAAATTTCAAAAAAAAAAGGGATTTTTGCAGTACTGCTTACCTGAGTCTGAGAGATCACTCCTGCTGCCATTGTTGGACCCTGACTCAATGCTGCTGCTGTTTGCACTGAAATCAGTCAGTTTATGGACCAGTTTGCTCCAGGACAGCCTCCTGGGACTGCTGTCCACTGGGGACGGAGGTGAGCTGCTGATGTCTGTGGTTGCAAACACTTCAGGCATGGTTGTCCTCTGCAGTATTCAACAGCTGCTTCAGCTGTTTAAAGAAAGAAAACCACACATGAACATTCAACTAATATTCTCCGTTAAATAATTAAAATGAAAACAAATAGCAGGCACTTAAAGCATAGCTTGTTGTCAATGTATGAAAAGTACACTTTTTTAGAGCAAAAAAAAAACTGTGAATGAAAGAAGCTAGCAGCTGCTCTAAAAAGCTTTGAAAACCAACAAATACGAGCGAATTTTTTTTTTAATTGTACTTACAGTTTATCTGAAAACGTAGACGTTCAAGTTTGTTGTCGCCGTTGTGGATGATAATTTGTATAGTTATTGTCTTCAGAAAGTGTGTGACAACTTGCTCCCTCCTGCTCTACCTTCCGTCCTCTCACCAACTGATCCTGCGCTCCGCAGTCTGTCCTGCAACAATGTTTATATACCCGACGGTTAGACCACGCCCACTCATGTCCAGCCAACCAATCAAAAAGAGAGGCACGCCATCTGCGCTGTATCTTGCCTGGTAACATGCCAGCAGAGAAGAGAGACAAACAGGAGGAGGGAGGGGGGATGGGGGATGAATAGCAGAACCCACTGTAATGGAAATGTACAGACTAGTGTGGGCTTGCAAGCATCATATTGTTGTTTTTTTTTGTTGTTTCTTTGTTTGTTTTTTAAAACATTCTGCACAAGCTTTATGCATATGTTGCATTAATTTGTTCTTGTTTATGCACTCACTGTTACAGCAGCATAGAGCAAAGTCCATACAGGCCAGGCTCAGCTGGTTCAGTGTTGCAGTGTACATTACGTCACCTGTTTTTCTCCACCATTACATCAGAGCTGCCTCAGAGAGATGCAAAAACACAGAGCGCTGCATCACTAAACAATGGACACAAAGTAAAATGGTTTAAGGTCTCAAAAACTGGAAAGATGTGCAACCCAATCTCCCTCAAAGAACAAAAGGGGGAGAAAGCTCCACAGATGAAGAGTAATGCATTCCCCTCCAAAGGAAAATTACAGACAGAAAAATCATACAGGGTAATAGGACTGCACCAGGTGGGCTGCTGAAACAAGATTCTTTGAGTGTTCCTCAAAACATTTTTAATGCCACAAAATGTGCAGTGGGGCGTGATAAGTACTTAAATAAACAAAACAAACATAATGACTGCATTTTAAAATGAAGTTTATTGTCTACAGCAATGCATTTCTTGGAGTACATTACTGAACATCAGAAACAGAAGAAAAGAAAAAGGATGCTGCAGTATTTTTCCTGGGTCCACAGAGTACGTAGCACAGTTTGCTCACTGAAACAATTCTGGACCGCAGCCAGATATATGATACACTTCAGCACGTGAATAGGCGTAGGATAGAGCGTGCTGTACTTTGTATGGGAGGAACTGAGAAACATAAACACGTGTAACCGCAGCATGTTCTGAGAGATGTTTTGAATCAGGAGTTAAATGTTTTGATGAGAAAACTTCCATTTTTTTAATAGATAAAGAATGCAGAAACACACGCTTCAAGGTAAAACTTCTGAAATCGACTTTTAAAAGTTTGTTTCAATCAAACTTCTGAAAAAGGAAATGTAATCTCCTGTTGGAGGCGTGTCTTGTAATGTCCAGGGCCGTCCTCAGACATTCACATAAAGAACAGCACATTCTGTGAGAACCCGACCTTCACTTGTTTAAAAACAACCGAGCAGAACACTGTGATCCCCATGTTTTCTCGCTACCAAATCACAATCAAGTGTCATGGAAACTGCTGCATCCATGAATGTCAAGTAACAGAAACAACATAAGTAATGACAAGATATAAAACAAGTAAAAACAGAAGGGGTTTAGAAGAATTAGGAAAAGAAACGCACACACCACCAAGTAAAACAAACAGCAACGGGTGCCAAGAACGTCCAAGACTGACTTTATTTACAGGCTCTCGCTGTTTTGCTTGGAGTTCTGTTTAAGCCAACAGAGATGGAGACCAGTGGAAAAAGGAGAAGATATTTAACACATTTTCAGATTTATGAGTTACAGAGCAGCCATGTGGAAAGACAGTGCTGGACTTAAAGGGATTTATTGCACAGCATATTACCTACTTTAACATCAAAACTTATAACAGATTGTTCATCAGCGTGATGAAATTTGTCCGATCTGCAAGTAATTAGCTAAATCTTGAATTTTGTAGTTATTACTTATAAGATTTCTGTTGGAGATGGTTTTAGTTTGCTGGGTCTGATAGAACAAGTTTTTTTTTTATTAAAAAAAGAAGAAAAAGCCCATAATGGTAAAAGTGGTTTAAAAATACATGTCACATTCAGTATCTCCAAAACAGAAACATTTCACACTTATAATACAGTATAAACCTACAAAGAATTACATCATTTATAAATTGAACTGAAATATCTCCCTTTGTTTTCATTTAATTTGGCTGACTCATGAACCAAAGGCAATTGAATTCTTTATTTAAGATGGTGTGAATCCCAGTAGCTGTTCTATTGGTTTGTACCGCCACTCATCTGCTTCCAGCTCCTCCACCAGACTGGCAAGTTTCTCCATTCTAGACACTTGCTGATCTGAAAAAAAAAAAAAAAAAAACACACACACACACACATGACAGTTACTTTGTTGCTGAGACCGTTATTATTGCACCAACTGAAGCAAACACCTTTTTGCATATCCAGCCTCCTGGCTTACCGTGTTTAACCTGTTTCAGCGTCGAAGCAACTTGGTAGCTGAACACAGACTCGCATAAAAATCTGTCAGAGCCATCTAAAAAAAAAAAGAAAACACAACAGTGAAGACATGCTCAAAATGAACAGTTCAGCGCTATGTGGGAAGTACAGGAGTTAAAAGGAGCACACAAAGGCTTGCAAGTGACTCTTAACAAGATGAAAAGCACAACACCTGTCTTTGACAAATACATGTTGAAGATTAAAATAGCCTCTCTCTTTATAAATAGCAGTATGCTGGGACCCTGGGCTAGATTTTGTCTGATGATACAGGCCAACAAGGACTCTGGGGATAAGAATAGTGCCAGATGTCAACTGGAAGCAAGCTTGTGTGAGTTTCCTTGAAAGATGATAAAACCTGTTGAACTGTTCCTGATGCATCTGTATGATATTATGAACGGGAATGAATGTAACCAGCAGCTTGAGATTGCTATAGCGACTTTAAAGTAAAACTTAGGATTCAAATCATACCTATTGAAACCTTTGTTGATTAGAAAAACATGGATCTATGATCAGTGAACTTTCACCAAACAAGATGTTCAACTGAATTGTGTGTGTGTGTGTTGCTTGCAGGCTTTAAGAGCGTACTGAGTGGTAAATTTAAAATATATCACTTAAAATATACCACTTTCTTGCAATTTTACTCATTTGCCATTACAATGCATTCCCAATTTACAAAATAAAATAACATTTCCACATACACCCTAGCAGTAAAAAGTTTGAACACACTTTCACCATCCCAACAAATGAAAAGTGTGTCCAAATTTTTGACTGGCAGTGAATGCAAAAAAATAACTACTTAGAGATAACCCATTAATATACAAAAACTACTGTAAACCGAATATTTCAAATATTTTCCCAACACAACACAAATTGAAAGTCAATTTTATAATTTTGAGGGCACTTTCTTTGGTGTTCTTTCCCTCCTATATAAAATATGTATATTCTTTTTTTTTTAAAATAGTTTAATCCCTCTTTGAAGGGGGGTACTTGTTGTCTTACCACATTATATCATCGTCATCATCTTACCTCCCAAACAACCCTTTTCTTTTTTTTTCCTTTTAAACGAGCTTACCTTCCATCATTTCACCAGCTCCTTTCGGATAAGTGTACAGGACCTTTCTGGGAGGGATGAGCTCTGAGGCGCTGAACCCAGACCCAGTCACCGAGCTGCCGCTCACGCCTCCCGCCGAAGACGACGAAGAAGAAGCTGCCATTGTCTCAGGGAACTATTATAATAATAATTCAGAAAGAAAATCACTCCCAAAATAACCACAAAACTGTTTCAACAATAGCTAAAAATATATTAAATATTAGCTCAGCATTTTATTAATTTGAGCTCAATTTGAACTATCCAGGAAATCAGTTAATCCACCAGAAAAGCAGTAAATCTCAGCGAAACGAAAACAAACAAAAACAGTTGTATGGTGTGTTCGGTTTTTTAAGATGTAATCTGACATCAAACTGTTTACTGCTAACAGAGAGGCTAACTGGAAAGCTAACCACTCTGCTGAAATCAAGACAGATATTAACTACTCAACATCAAGGTTACTGTTAAGCTACATGACATTAAATTCATATTTTCTAACAGTAAGACTCACCCTTAACGTCGCAGTGAATCGATTTTAATCCTACGCAGTTGCTTCTGATGTTTGTTTAGATGTCACTGGTGTACGACAAAGACAACAATTTACGTTTGAAGCAGTGGCTCTCTGGTCGTAGATTTCAAAACCGTCTGGATGACTCGTGTGGATTACTTCTTCCGGAATGGTCGTTCTATATTGTTTTTAGATCTGGTAAAACATCACCAAAAATCGCCTATAACTGTCGTAAAGCGAAAGTCAACTAACTAGCGACGTACAAAGTATGGACACCTAGCTCACAAAAGTAGTAATAAATACACATTTAAGCGCTTTTGGTTAGTTTATTCCGTAGACACCAGTTTGTTTGCGTTGTTAATTTAACATAAGCTTAACTAACGTTCGCTGGTTTACAGTATGGATGTTCTCCGTCCACCCCTTATCAATATAAACGGAAGAATATATCGTAAGAATTTAATTAAAGAACAACATTATGAGGAAGAAGACGATTTCTCTTACATGGAGCCAGGTAAGTTGAACCTTTCGGGACTGATAGCTAAAATAAGCGCAAGTACGAAGCTCTTGGTGTCAATTTTACCATGAAGGAGCCCAATAAATTACTGATAACGTGTCTAGAGAGTGAAGAAGTTACGGAAAGTGAAACCTGTGATGGCCACTTCATTGAACAGACAGATAGAGGATACCGCTGTGCCATTGATGTTCCAAGTGTCCTTTACAAGTGAGTCTTCTGTAAAAGTGTCATGTTTTGCTTCTTCTGTGCCTTCTAAGACTTGAAAAGAATGAGAGGTGACTGTGAGCATCCTTGGCTGTTTCAACAGATACATCATTGGGAAAAAAGGAGAAACACGCAGACGTCTGGAGTCTGACACAAAAACGTCCATCAGCATCCCAAAGCAAGGAATCGAAGGACAGATTGGTGAGGATGCTGAGCAAATTTGTGCTCTGTGATGCTGACTGAAGGACAAAAATATTTTTTCTTTTCTATTTTCCCTTATAGTTATCACAGGTTCCCAGAAAGCTGCAGTTTCATCTGCCCTCACTCGGGTTGAAGTCCTTGTGGAGAGTTTCCGGAAGAAGCAGCCTTTCACTCACTTCCTGTCATTCCCTCTGAATGATTCCAATATTCAAGAAGGATTCCTCAGATTTAAAGATGAGGTGTTACAGCAGTGTTCACAGGTACTTCAGAGAATTACTTGAATAATAAGAAGCAGCATTGGTTATGTAATGTTCAAAGTCAACATGTGAAACCATTATTTGTCTATACATTTTTTGTAATCTGATGTTTAGGATCACAGAGTAGAGGAAAGCATCTTTCAAAACCCTGCAAAGCTTCATCTGACAGTTGGCACTCTGGCTTTGTTAAATGACATGGAAGTGAGAAAAGCATCTGAATATCTTCAAGAGTGTCAAAGTTTCATCAGGTAAGAGGGTTAGGAAGCTCATTAGATGATGCCAGGCTTTTTAAAAGTAATAAAAGCTTGTTTATTGCAACAATCTGTCGTATTTCAGCAGGTGAGGGTCAAGGGCATTGAGCTTCCAATGTTCATATTGTAAAATGAAATATCTAACACCTCAGCTACACCCACCTCTATGGTCTCCACAACTTTCTGTGTGTAAATAGGTGAATAAGGAATACAATGTGAACCACTTTGCGGAACCTGGACAAAGCTGAAAGGGTTTATTTGTATGGAGTGTTTTTCCCTGGAAATAAGCATAATTCTTGTTACACATGTTTCGCAGAAATCACAAAGTTCCTGTTATTGTAGAGACGTGATCAGGATGAACAAGTCAGTGGTTGGAACTTGAACCTTACACTGCTTAAAAGATCTACTGTTAACGTCTCGCTATGTGACACATTCAAATGGTGGCGCATTGCTGGTTCAATTACCTTTGTGCCATTTTCACTACGTGACCAACAGCATATTCAAATATAATGGCGATGCAGTATGCGTTTGTGACCTTAGTTTGCATTTTCAGTCATAACAAATGTCTGGAAAAAATACTGCATCATTGGTTTGGTTTATTCATCAAATTTTGGTGACAACATGGACTTTACATTCTGTACATTGGGGCAGGTTAATTGTAATTAAATTATGTTTATTTGCACTTCAGAGTCACCCTGAATTTCTCACTGGCATACTTTGTTTCACAAGGCAACCTAATGGTATTGCATGATAGATAAGCATTTTGGACACTATTAATCCTGACCTAAACCCAAATCCTTTTCCAGAAATGCAGCCCCAAACTTGCAAGTAGTTTCCACTGTGCTTTATTGTTGCCAGCAGACATTCATTATCGGACTATTCTCAAGTCCTTCGACAGACAAACTGCCTTTTGGAACTGGAAAAAAAAAAAGACTCATTAGTCCACAGCAGCTGCTGCAGTTTTTCAGCACCCCGGATCTTGTGTTTTCATATGAAATTGAGTCACTTGGTGTTGTTTCCACATCAGAGGTATGGCTTTTTGAACGTATTTCTCCCCTGAGGACCACTTCAGGCCATCTGTGACCAATAGTCTAGTATACTGTATCTGATTTTTGTTTGTTCTGGCCTGATGGTACTACTGGATGTCTTCAGATTTCAAAGGGAAGGAAACGTAATAAGAAAGGTTTTGTCTGATGTTTCTTTGGCCGACTACAGCCATCAGTGTTGGACCTCATTCTGTACTTTTTCAAATGAGCTGAACAGCACAATTTAACACCCCAGTCTGCTTCGAGGTCTTTGAGTGAGAAAGACATTGCTGATGCAGTATAACCTGCGTGTTGTTGCTGTGCTCAGCCTTGCCATGGTGTATGACCTATGACATGAAACTCCCTTCTGCTACCTCACCTTGGCAGCACCTGAATGATCCTCATTGAGTTTTAAGTCTCCTATATAGGCATTTCTGTTTCAGGTACCGGTAATTACTTTGTAGTACCTTACATATAAACATTATTGCTGATTAGCACCTTTTGTGGCATAATTGATCAATCAAACATGTGACTATGGTCTTATAAATTTGCTGACTTTGTGTGGATGTACCTAGAAGATTTGATGTGGTTCTGATAGCAAATATTGATTTGATCTGTTTTATTTTTTTGCTTCACTCACTTTGTATGCTGCAAATCAATTAAAAAAAAATTGCACAGTTATGTCTGTGCAATGTTTAGATTCACTGGTGGTTTGAACAGATATCAAAGTTTGGATATTTTCCAGATATCTGTCCCCATAAATGAAATGGTTGGTCCACACTATTTCTAAGTATCAATAGCTCAATAATACTATATTCTGTGTAAAAGCCACTGTAAGTTGATGAATAGTTCCAATATCATAGTTCACCATGGGGGAAGGAGGAAAAAAAAGTTTGTGTATGGACTGTCAGTGATGTTCTTTGTATCGCTTTACATCAGGGACATCACAGAAGGGAAGCCCCTGCAGCTACAGGTGGCAGGTATCGAATACATGAACGATGATCCGGCCATGGTGGACGTCTTGTATGCCAAAGTCAATGTGAAAGATGGATCTGAAAAGTCAGTACTTTAAAGAACTTAACACACTTCAGTGTTAATCACCTTAGTACTGGAAAGTGCTTTCAGTCAGCATTGATTCCATTTTCACTCTCTTCTTTCAATATTCCCACACCGTAGGTTGCAGATGGTTGCAGACCGGCTCGTGGGGCATTTCGTCTCTGCAGGGCTGATGGTCAGAGAGTGGGACAGAGTGAAGCTGCATGGCACTGTGATGAACACTTTGTTCAGAAAGGACTCCACAGGTAAAAAGCCAAAGAGGAATCATGCTCTGATCACATTGGCAGCTGCTTACCCTCCGCATACTTGTCAATGTCCTCTTATTAACTTTTGGCTTGGACTTGAGCTGTATTGACGACAGAATCTTGAGAAGTTACAACAACTAATTAGTGCGGAGAGGAATCATGGAGGCAGCTCCCTGTTTGGCATCCGTGCTGTTTATGTGCACCAAGAGCAAGTGGTGCATTTTCCAAGTACCCTAACAATGTCTTCATTCATTTTGGAAATGAACCCAGTCCAGCGGCATGTCTCAAGTATGCACCAGCTTGAGCAACAACACAGAACAAGTGAGGTTCTAACCACTGCTGACCATGTTTACCACCAACTGGACAAGCCTCTGTGCTTTTTTTTTCCTTCTATAATTAGGTCCTATTTCACAAGATCCTTTCACAAACTAAGTAACCTTGACTCTCACTGTACCGTTGTAATAAAACTGAAGCTGCCGGTAAACATGTTTATTGGATCACAGAGATAACTTATCGGTATGTTTTTCCTCTGTGCTACATTGTGTAACTTGTCTCTGTGGTGTTTTTCCAGTGGAAGACACGGGTGGAGCAGGAAGACAAAGCACGACTGAGAGAGAGGCTTTTGATGCCAGAAACATACTAAAGGTTAGAGGAAATGCATTTGCTTGTAAGAAGTGCTGTCTGTCCTAAAATATGATTAAAACATGCAACTCACATCATGTACAAGCAACATATTGAATATATCTAAAATATATAAAGATGCAAAACAGATCTGAACTTTTTGCAATTGTCTGCAGCATTATTGCATCATAATAGTTTGGTATTTAGCACATATTTTTAGCACATTCAACTGTATTGTGTTATTGGAGAGATTTTAGTCAGGTGGATTAGTATGGTGGCATGTCCAGGGGATAATCAGGCTAATTTTGGGGCAAAATCATTTCTGCCAAGTCTTGCAAAAGGTCATTTGACTTCTTGAAGAGACAGAATCAGTATGTTCCAAGATTAGTGGTTACGTGAAATAAGTCGGTGTTAAACCTCGCTATGTACTTAAAGGTCACAGCCGTTGGATCTCAGACCTCAACCCTGTTTATAAAAGAATTAAAAGCTTGATATTGGTTGTATTAATGGGGGCTGAGGGTGGTGGGGGTGGGGGGCCCAGTTAGTGTTTCTGGTTGATTATGAACTTTAATTATAGTATTATTTAGGCCTATGTGATCTTCTGGTATACGTTTAACTGAACTAAATGTTGTGGTATGGTGCATTGTGCTGTGTAAAAAAAAAAAAAAGTTTAACTGTTGAAGGAATAAAAAAGAAAAACAATCTTGAACACTTACTGGAGCTGAAGGACAGATAAACTGCTCTTGTAAAGACTAGTGACTTCTGAGAACTAGCAATATACCTGAGATTTTACTGCAGAAGGAAAAAGGAACAGCAGAATTGCTGAAAAAGAAGCACATCTCTTATGTTCTTAAACATTTATTGGGCTGTGCAATCTTGGTGTTGTTTTTGTGTAAAAGACAACAGAAATGTTACTCCAGAAAAAAAATATATGGATGGATGGATAGAGAGAGACATAGAATTGAAGTGCATTCCATCTTTGGTACAGGAAAAATCAAATTTTTAATGTCAAAGTTGTTGCTGATTTTTTTTCTCCACATGCATACTATAACAGCATCATGTTGTCTAAACATTATTTAAATGATCCAAATCAGTTATGACATTTCTAATGTATATTTTTCTCCTGTTTTAGAAATTTGGTTCTTTTTGTTTTGGGGAGTTTGATCTGAACATTGTCCAGCTGTCCCAGAGGTATTCAACAGACTGCACTGGATACTACACATCTGTAGGGAGCCTCAGCTTCTCTTGAGCCTCAGCAGGGACCAGGATGTTTTGAGGTGGGAAGCGTTTGTTTCTGATTAAGTAGAATATTTGTTCAGTACCTGTATTGTCCGGCAGGTGGCAGCAACTCCTTCTAAGAGCATTGTCCATCCATCCATTTTCTTTACTCACTTCATCCTGTTCAGGGTCACATCTGAACCTCTTCCAGCTCTCATCAAAGGATAAACTGAATACATCCTGAGCTATAAAGAGTATTTTACATGGAAAAAAATAATAAAATGACCAGTGTTCAACACTTATGACATTTTAGTCTAAAACCAACTCAAATAATAAAACATTCAAGCACATTTATTTTAAGATGCTGTAGGCTTTAAGATGTCTCTGTTTGTACTTCACTTGGCTCTCTTGAGGATCTGGGTGATGTAACATCAAAGCAAAGGTCACAAATATGCTTTTTTTTAATGGTTTAATGGAATAAGAAGTAAAAAGAAAAAGCAAAAAGCTGAAATATTTCCACTGAAAGCCGAACTGCTGTTTTGCTTATAAAAAAACTTTTTTACTTGAACTAAACGTAAAAGATATTTATAAATCTGTTTCATAAATCTAAAAACAGATTTAGTTTTGCAAGCTTAAGGATCCTTGTTGTTGGCAGTAGAAAGATTGAATAATTGTCAGGATTACAAATCATTTCATTTTTGTACATTTTCAGTGCATAAAATATAAAATGAGTCATATTTCAAAGCACAGATTTTAGAAAGTTGTCCCAGAGTTTATCATTTTGACTATACTTATGTTCAAATTTTTTGGGCAAGTTTTGCACTCCTAAAATAATAGTGCTACTTTTAAAAGTGCAATTTTTATTGGGCTAACGATTTAGTATCTTCTGCCAAGTATGTATCAACAACCAGGGATCTTGTGCTGCATATCAATAAAGGAAGGAGATGAATAAAAAGTGCTGCTCTTTTTCTGAGCTGCAGCTGGATCTGGCATATGTTCAGGCTGCTCATTCAGAAGTCACTTGAAGCTTGTTCTTAATAATTTAAATCTTCCTGCACGTCTCACCTGTCAACTGTACAAGCAGAAAAAACTGCCATTACGCAGTCTGCTCTCTATTTACCGGGACATTGTGTGATATTTTATGATTTAACAAACATAAACGCCTCTGTTTTAATGGTTTATTGACAAATCTATCAAATTGGAGATTTTAAGTTGTTGAAGGACTTGGTTTCACAGATGTCTGGTTTCAACACTGGATGTTTTAGGCCTGTGTTAAACATTTCACCTCGCTGCCACATGAATGTGTTAATGCGTCTCTGACGTGATGTCTTACACCAGCATGAGCTTTAGCCCCATCTTTTATCCAGTGCCCTTCCCACACAAACCACAACCTTGCTCCCACTCCCATCTGTCCAGTGTGTCAGTTTATGCAGTTTAAAAAAATTTTTTTTTCCGGGAATGCTCTCTGTTTGAGATGCAGAAGAGTGATCATCAAGCGGTCAAAAGTTACACTGATGGAGACTGAGAGCGCCTTTTGCTTGTCCACTCTGCCACTCAGAGCTGTCCACCCTCTCATCTCAACAATGGCAAGATTTCTTTCTCTTTTTTTTAATCTAACCTCCTTTGTTTTTATGGAGCTACAGTTCGTCCACAGATGCCATTATAAAGGGGTATGCAGTTTTTGTTGTTGCAGCATCTAGACTGAGCATCAAGTATATTTATTCAAAGGCACAAAGGGAGCTGATTATACACACTCGGGCTGCTTGTTAGTATGTCAGGAAAGCGCAAGTAAAGTAATCCCACTCTCAGATACCAAATACAGTGAGATGTTTTGGCAGTGTAAATACTATTGCTTGTTAACTGACACAAACACACACACATAATTATCAAGACAGAAAGATGATTTTCAATTCAGTTCTTTAACACTGCAAAAACAAAGAAACAAAAAAAAAAAACATGAAGAATTATATGAGACACCGAAGAGCCTGCTTAATATTTCACATTTGACATCATTGTGTGTTTTTTGACCCTAAAATCATCGAGGTACCTCTCTATCATCCTGATTACATCATCATAGAAACTGACGATGCTCACCTGACCTGTTTTCTAGAAGGTTATTTTCAGAGCTTTGAACTGAGGTTGGATTTTAAAAGTGTCACTATTTCACTGATTCTTTTCCAGAGGGTACTTTTTATGAGTGACAGATTGTCAGGTAATAGAATACTGTACATATGGAAACATGTTGAACTGTACATCAATATACTCCCACAAAAAAGTAGTTACTGTACACATACATTTAGCTGTTGCTGAAATGCTTACAAATATCGTTCTATGTGCTTTGTGAAGGTAAAATGAACATATTAACATGTACCCTGGTTACTCTGAAACCTGCAGTTTCATACTTGGTCTTAATTGTCTGGTTTACAGGAGTTGTCTCACAGGGAAAAATGTTTAATTCAAGCGTCTGAAATCTTAACAATTTCCTTTTTCATTCCTTTCCAACACACTGACTCTGAAAACCTGGTCAGATCTTTTTATATAACTGACCACGGCATCACAAGGTAATCAACATTCAACGGAGCTGTCATAATGTTTTGACTCATTTAAGAGTGGGGAAAAAGAACAAAGTCCTGACTGTGTGTGTGTGGGTGATCCAATACGACTGACTTGTGCGCTGCACGACAAACATATTCTCTGTCTCTGACGCATGTATCTCGATAATTAGTCATTTGTGCACTCCATGCAGTGTGAACTTCCAATCATACCCTTAAGGTTTCAAGGCAAGCTCACACGACTTTCAGTAAGCCTGCTGCATCTGATCCTTGTGTCCGTTTGTGTTTTCTGAAGATCTAATGAGACAGCGAAGCAGGATTTTAATTAAAATGTGAAACGGTTTGTTCGTTCCGGCGGGATGCATGCAGATTCTCGTTTATGTGCACCGGCCATTTTCATAGAATCCACGTGTCGTAAGGTGGAAATGGGCCTTTGTAGTGTAAAAATGTAAAACCAACTGGACTTTTGATTTTTATTGTTTTGATTTTTTTTTTGTCAGTGTACAAATGGTGATAGCAGGAGTCCAGATGAGCTCGTAACACTCCCTTCAGAAATGAGAACTCTTATCACGACTAGTAATCTTGTGTTATGGTAGAAAGTCGGTCCTTTAAAAGCACATTTTTAACCTTGTCTATGTTCTGCAAAGTGCTGGACACTGTTTCTGTCAGCCATTCACAGGGGAGCATATCAGGGGTAATCGGGGGTTCATTGTCTTAATCAAGGACATTTAAACATGTAACAGGGCTGGAGGGCGAAACAAAAGCCTCTAGTCCTTTTCCACTCGAGGTCCACCTGCACCACCTGATAGACTACGGCTTTTATCTGGAGCAAGTATTGTTAAAGCTTCCACTCAATTTCCATATGTAATTTCCAGATAGTTTTTAAGTAGTCTTTTTATATGCAAACGCTTTTAGATAAATGTCTGCCTTTTTTGGGGTGCAGTCTTTTGATATTCAGCAGCATGCTTTGCAGTTTTTCATAGAGCAATTAGAAATTAAACTTTCTTTGATAATGAAAGGCATTAAAATCTGCTGGGAAGAATAGATTATGTTTGACAGACGTGAACTTTTAATGCATTAGATATGTTTGATTTGCATGCTTGCAGTATTTAGTAATATGCATGAAATCGATTAAAAGCTTTATTACTTTTTAAGGTCAAGGGTATCTAAAAGCATTAATGTGAATCAGGTCCATTTAACAGAAAAAACTGCAGAATATTTGAGGAAAAAAATTAAAGTGATTCACATAAAACAGATCTTTTGACTTCAAAAGATGATGAATGTGACATTTGAGTGGGTATTGCTGTGAATATCTACATTGTTTTAACTTCTGTGATTGATCAAAAGAGAGGTTGAAAGATAAAATCATCAAATCAGATGTTGCCAGTGAAATGTGACGACTCACCTGTTTTCTTTTTAGCTTTCATGTTGAATGTGACTCCCCAGTCACGTGTCGCCACCTTTTGAGTTTCACGCTAATCGGTCTGTGTTTAATGAGTAGAACTGGCCTTGATGGAGAGCCAAGACCGAAGTCCTTGAAATGTCTGATCAATGTTTCCAGCAAGAAAGCAGGTGATCCCTGCTGCAGCTCATTATCATTCAGAGTGCTGAGCGTGAAGACCGCCGGCATCTGCCCACATCTGTTTACTGCTGGGGGCATCCACACTGTCAGGAGAGGCTCAAATCGTTGTGTGTTTAAGTGGCTGGGCAGCACTCAGTTGGTCTCCGTTATGGTTTTTATCAGTGTTTAATCTATGACAGGTTAGGAAATCCTGAAAATGAGCCATTTGAATCTCTGATCAATTCAGGGATTTGCAGCTGTAAACACACTAATCAGAGGGTAAATCATTAACACACTTTTTCATTGGGTGGATGGATAATGACTCTAAACATTCTGCAAAAGCAACCAAAGACTATTTGAAAGGGAAAGAAAAGTAATTTTCTTAGTTAGAGCAGATGAATTGTGTTAGGTAACCGCAAGATTTACGCTTCAGCAGCAAAATCTGAAAAACTCTGATGTTCAAGAATTACTGTTATTACTAGTTATTTTTCCTTAGACCTTTTTCTTTTCATCTTCCCGGCAATATGATTTCAGTCTGTGGTTCTCAATAAAACAGAGAGACAAAATTGTCTTCAGAAATGTTTCTCACAAAAGAAAAAAGCAGAACAAATTGTTTCTTGCAGGCTTTCTCACAAAGTGAGTAAAGTGTTTCTGAACGTGATTGATCTGGTCCTGACTCCACCCACGATAACGCTGCTTGTCTTTGATAACCATCATGTCAGCCACAGACATGAACCTGCCCCCGACTTCATACTTCTCCAGCTTGATGAAGAGAAAAAAGCTAAACTACATTGGCATGTTTTTGTTAACTTCCCCATCTTAACTAGAAACATGACAAACTGCCATGTAATGTACACAGCAAGCCCCTATACTGGAACTGAACATGAGTGATGGGGTCATGAGGTGTCTGAGCAGTTCCCAAATAAAAATGACAGAACCTGCTCCAGCCACAACCTGTTCAGACTGTACAAGCATCTGCCGTCATGACACCAGACCTGTCTGTAGTCCATCACAAAACCAGTTTGTTTGTGGTTAAAGTTACTGTATATATTTCTTTTAGTGTGTAATATAAGAAATGTTCCACAATATCCAGTTGCACAATAATAATTATACCTATTATCTGTATGTGCAGTAAACTGATGCAGTTTTGTCATTTAGCAGTTTCTATCATGCTTTTGTTGCTGAAGAAACCTTCGAAAACAGACTACCAAAAGATGCCCAGATTAGTTGGCTTCTGTCTGCAGTGTAGGTTTCATTAGAGAGGCTGCTGCGCTCCCCTCCACCTCTACTGCAGCTGCCTGCAGCGCAAAATAGCACTTTCAGTACAGGCAAAGCAATGGCAAACTGCTGCCACACTGCTCTCAACTAACTTTGCACTCTTAATAGCTGTGTGACCCAGTTTGAATCCCATTGAATCAAATTTATACACATTTATAGCAGCTCCACTTACAGCTGTAAGTCACTTGAGATTACTTATTAAATGTCTCCCCGTGTGGTTTATTCACGCCTCTACTTTCAAAATTGGTCATGGTTGGATTTCTGATCTGGGAACTTGCTTTCAGGCTGCGCTGAGTTCTCTGTTCATACATCAAGCATGCATATAAAAGGTAGTGACAGGTTCACAAACATAGACAATGTTTTTTTTTTTTTAAATCTATGTTTATTTGGTTTTTTTTCTAGTGCACTATAGTTCATTTCTGTTAATCTGAGTACACGTTGTTGTACATGTTCCTGTTTAGGGGCACATGAGTAACTTCGTGGCTCCTAATGGTTCAGTTTTAGTCACTATTAAGTAATAAATACGTATTGGGAAAAAAATGTAGTAATTGGAAATGAAAAAAACAATCGCTGGTTCCAGGAATGAGGTTCTTCAAAGTGCAAATCTTGATCCCTGACTTTGTGTTGCAGGTCTGAGTGCTGCAGCAGGATGGATCATGCTCAGTGGTGAAGAAGCATCCAAAAGATTTGAACATGAATGGAAATATTGTGACGTCACTCCTCAGTCTTTTGCCAAAGATGGTTGCAAAATTGGGATTTCAGTTGCAAACTTTACCAAGAATAAAATGACTGCATCATGGCGTTTTCTTATTTGTCTCATACTAGATATTCCTGAAGCACACCTCGCTTTCATCATATGACAAAATGGACAGCGATAAGAAGTGTAGCTCACCTTTGCTTGTATTAGAAGATTTTTTTTTAACAGATAAAGGGTATGTGTTGTTTACTCTTGGAGACAGCATATCTTTGCAGATAAGAAAACCTTCAAATTTTGCTGCATGCCGTCTTGTCTGATGTTATTAAAATGAAGCTCTTCCATTTTGTTTATGCGTGGTGAAAGATAAAGTTTTATCAACATCTGCGAGAGGAGAGGACGTGGAACTGACACCAGTTAATCCCTTTACTTTTAAAAGGCGCTCTTCCACAGCACGAATCCGATCTGTCAGAGATATCAAACAGGATGCAGAGCTGCTTTCATGTCTAAAGTTTAAACTGCTGCACAACATATTTTTGAAAAATTACCGTTATTCTTAAAGCTTTCACTCGGAGTATTTGGTTTGTGGAAATATTACAAAGCCTGTGTTAGTGGGATTCTGTTCCTGGAGAAGCTGAAAGAGCAGGCAGAAGCTGGTGATGGCGTTGGGATAAATGATTGATCATTTGGCCAGGTATTATGGAAGTGTTCTCTCATTCCTGAGAAGTGGTGTCAGGAAACGACAACAAAAGTGGACGTGACAGACAGGTCAGCCCACATAAGCTATAACTGCTTTTATTAGTGAGGACAGTGTAGAGGTGTTACTGCTTAATCCAATGAATCGGTCTCTCACGAATGATTCGATGGTAGTGACAGAGAATCTGTTTGCTGCATTTCAAGAACAGCTTCTGATCAAACCGAGTGCTGCTGCTAACATAAAAGTCATGTTTCTACTCATTTAAGCACCTACTGATTATTGACAACAGTTCTTTGTGTCTGTACTTGAATTCTCGACTAAAATATCTAGCATACTCAAAGTGTTTTTAATTGAAAGTTTTGCTTTAAAAAAATGTGTCATGAATTGTTTTTGCTGTCAAGTTGATTTCAAAGTGCACAAACACTGAGGTGAGTAAATAAAATCTGCCTTTGAAAGAGTAGTTCTTGATCATCTTCAGTGAGACTTTTTATGTACTTGTCAGCCTCAGATGTATTGTTACTGGGGACATTTCCGAAAGGACTTCTACAGCTAAATAAAGAAAATTGGAGTTATTGGGAAATTCTACACTTGTAACAGCTTTATTCACTATTTGCTTGACAGCTGAAGGCAATTTTCAAAATATTGTCTTGTGTTAAATCTTTACCGCCAACGTCTTCTGCACATTCAGCTAAAAAAATTGGTTGAAAAATGAATGCACATACAAAAAAAGGCATTTAACTATCAATTGATAATCCTATATGGCACTTAAGACAGAATTTCTCATCAGTTTCACTATCAAGTCACTCAAATTATTTTAAAAAGTCCTTTTTTTCACTTCAAAGATTTTTTTGAAATCTGCTGTATGTCAGTGAATGTCAAAAATCCATCACAAAGACTGAGATCAACGTGTTAACTGTTTAAATTCGATTTCTCATCTAACGACCCTGAATCTAAATCCTTAGTGAGTGTTTAGCTTCTATTTTTAAAGGGATTGGGTGTCCACATCACAGCTTAAACCGTTAATTTAGTTGGGAAAAAAAACAGTTCCCCTCACTGTGCTACCACTTACGATTGAACAGAAACAAACTTAAAACGGAGTCCCTCAAGTCCTTGCATCTATAAAACTCTCTATGTGGAACAAATGGAACAACCCAGAGTCTCTGATTAATGTGATTTCTGTTTGCTTTTGGTGTTCTTGCCCACGTAGGGTTCTCTCAGGAGACTTTGCCAAGATCCAAGGAGAAGCTTCCATGTGCCAACCTTCAAAAAAAAAAAAAAGGTCTTTAAAAGCTAATGGTGCATAGCAGAACACTCTTTAATGCTTCTTAGTGTCCCAGCACAGCTGTGTGACCATGAATCTGCAGCAGATTAATCCTAACCATGACATGACTAATGACTACATCTTGATTAACTTATCATATCAAGCACCGTCCGCGCTGTGAGACATTTCTCCTCGTGTCCTTGTCTCCCAGTCCTGGAGCTCTGCACACTCAGGAAAAGCCTGCAACTGCCACATCGACGGTTTTGATGCCAGTGCCAGAGTTTGTTCGGCCAGCCAAGCAGCATAACAGAAATGTGATCCTGCCTGTGGCTACTCAGCCTCGGTCAATATTGGTAACCTTAAACTTAAATGAATCTGAGCAGGGGGCTGGATTAAGTTTATCTTCATGGGGATGAAATACAGAGGAGAGGGAGAGAATGCGAGAGGGCATGCAGAGTTTAGGGAGCAGCAGGAATAACGTGGGCAGACTTAAAATGATTTGCAGGTACAGCAAAACTCTGTGGGTCATAAATTCTGGATAAAAAGCCAGAATTCTATGAATTTTTAACGTGCTCAGTCCCATAATCCATCTTTACAGCATCATTTTGGCCAATAAATGTTCAGGCCAATGAGAGATTGTTTTAAATTCTAATCAGACATTCAAGGTCTCCAAATCCACTAAGCTTCTGTCATTCTGATTTACATCGAAATGTGCTAGTAAGACAAAGCGAGACTTCTACAGTTTTTCATTTGATGTCATACTGATGGAGGGTTTTTTTGCGCTTGAATACATTCAGCTACCTTTATAACTCAATTGTGGAATTAATTTCCATTAAAGTTGCAATGAATCCTGTATTCTTGGGTAAATCCCCCAAATAGGAGACTTCGCCATCTTTGTAGAAAAGTATTTACATCTTCTGAAATATTTAAGGATTTATGACGACACGACAACTAAAAGCCGTCGCTGTCAAGACTTGAGAGTTTGACCATCTGGATTATTAACTAGCAAAAGAAAACGACTGCTCCTAAAATGTCCAAGCTTATTCTGTGAACTGATTTAAGCTATTTAAAGGGGGGGGGGGGGGGGGATTTGTTATGTATTCCTTTGTTTATGGCTTATAAGATGGTTGTGTTAAAAGTCTCTGGATAATACTACAGGATCCTGAATCCCTACAGCATAAGCCGGTAATGAGAGTATTGACCAGAGATATTCTGCTGAACCCTATTGATCACCTTACTCGCCAATATTCTGCAGTAGATTTCATGTCAAACATGTTTTAACGAATTGGAGATGTTGCCAGTTCCAATCAAGAAGGCAAAATAAGTTGCTGAAGTAACAGTTCTTCCCTTTCACTCATGAAAGTTTGAATTGAGTGGGATCTGAAGCAAAGTTCATGTTTTTACATTATAAACATTTGATTTGACATTTTGCTTCCATATTGCAATCATGTGAGTGCATTTATGATCTTTCGATTTAACCTTCATACTTTAAGCTGTTTAGTAGACAGGCATGCGATCGCTTGTTTAATTAAGCGAAGAGCCTTCTACTGCAGCATAAATCAACACAAACACTTGGACACATGCACTTCTTTGCCACTATAATATTGCTTTTACTAACACCAACTGCAGGTGCAATACTGATACTGCTATCCATTCATACCTCTCCTTCTCTTATGACTGATTTGAAGATGTATTAGCACTTCTGTAAAGCCTACCAGGAGTAAACTTCTGTTAAAAAAAAAAAAAAGTAATGGGTCATAACCGCAACCAATCTCAATAGGAGACATTACTGTTGATTTTTCAAAACCCCCAAAATAGCAACCACAGGATGCAAATTTGTCTGAACATTTGTTGTTGGCAGTGAAGAGATTTTGGACCTTGGACTGGGTAAGATTCATTCTCTTATGGTCCTGATTTTGATAATTTTGTGAAAATTGAAGTATCTTGTGAGGTTAAAGTTTACTTTGAGAAGTTGCCCACTTTAAAGAAAATGAGGCAGTGATTAGCAAGGGTGCCACATCTGGCTTTTAGACTCCCTGCAGGAGTCTTTCTGTGTGGAGTTTGCATGCTCTCCCCGTGCTTGTGTGGGTTTTCTCCGGGTACTCCGGCTTCCTCCCACACTCCAAAAACATGTATGAGGTTGATTGACAACTCTAAATTGCCCGTAGGTGTGAGTGTGTGTGGTTGCTCGTTGTATATGTGGCCCTGCGATGGACTGGCGACCTGTCCAGGGTGTACCCCTGCCTATCACCTGCTATGGGCTGGGATTGGCTCCAGAAGACCCCCATGACCTAGAAATGGACTCAGCGGGTTCAGAAAATGGATGGATGGATGATGGATGGATAAATCTGGCTTGAAGTGCTCAAACGTGCAGTTCCTTGGATGACCACTAGGGGGTTGGCTCCAAAAGTGACTCGGTCTCCCTTGACCCACATGATATACTGTTCAACTTAGAAATTTAAAAAAAGACATAAGCATATTTAAAGCATGGTAGTATAGTATGGGAGGATGAATTTTTATCTCCCACACAAATTTATGCATTATTAGGGGTGTTTTGTCCAAAACAGCTAAGAAAGCATCCTTGCTCTTACTTAAAAGATGACATGGTTCATTGTGTTTATAATTGTACTGACACACTACACAGCAAGCAGCTCTAGGATGGTCTAGGGGAGAAAGCTGCTGAATAGCTCACCAAACTGGCAGCTGAACCGGCCTCCTGCTGGGTCTGGTAGCCAGGGGCCGAGCCAGCAGCCATTTCAGCCACCTTTGCCCCCGACCTTTCCAATTTGGCCTTGAAGAGTTGTGGAAACAGTCCAACTGCTGCCGCTGCTAACTGTTCTGCCTGAGCAAGGGGGCCAAGGTTAGACTAGCTACAGACAGTCAGTCTGGCGAGCTTGACTGGAGATCTGGAGGTCCTCATTTTGGCTCTGGCGGTCCTCATTTCAGGAGTTGTTATGGTAGCAATGTCTGAAACATGGACAAATTCAGAGGGAATTAATGTAATGTAATGTTTGTTAGAATCTTAGGTTTAGTTGAGCGAAACTATTTTTTTTTTAAAAAAACATTGTTTATGGTAGTATTTGCCCAGTTTTAGAATAACTAAAGGTTGGACAGAGTCATGTCCTGTCAAGATGGAGTCGTCCAGAGGTCTCAAAAACCCATTTCAAACTACTCTTCCAAAAACTATGAGTGATGTCACAACAGGTTCAGTCCTCTTTATACAGTCTAAGGTTATTACTGCATGAACAATAGGTGCTGACCTTCTGCAGGCTTCCTGAAGCTGGCCAATCACAACAAAGAGAGCACGAGCGACTGGAGGGCTTTACGGGTACAGAAGCCAATAATTCCTGTTTCAGAAGGGCAGAAGATTATATATTTTTTGGATCTAATAACTGCAGAGTAATATTAAGAACAGTAATTTATTTTTTCTAAATGTGAGAATGAGCACAATTTGTCCCCTTTCACAAAGATTTTGCTTTCAAGAGTGCGGTCCTGAGCCACAATGATTGCTTTCTGTCAGAAAGCTGGATGTCACGAAGGACACATTTTCTTTTCTTTCAGATATGTTTAAAGCCGGCACCTTGGCTCAAAGAAAAAAACAACTCACCATATAAGACTTCATAAAGCATTACCTTGGACTTTAGAAAATAGGATCCTCTGATCAGCGGATGAAGATAATCCTCAGTAAGTCTCTAATGATAGCATTGTCTACAGCTGTACAGCCATGTGACTATTTTTGTCTTTTAGATGTAAGGATGAGATTAAATATCTACGATCAAAGATCTCAGAGAAATTAAAAAAAAAACCTGAATGTTGGATTTGATTACTTAATGATATTCTGTGATGTAAATTTGAAAAAAGCTTCAAACAGCTGCTATGAACAATGTTAGACCTGTGTGTCAGTGCCTGAAGAGCTGCAAAGTCAGTATAAATGCAGTTCCCCTCTGGAATATTAAAGGGCTGCTTGTCAGTGTAGTTAGCACAAAAATAATGATGAGTTATTTTGACACCTCTGATGAGCTGCTCTCATGTTCTCGCCCTGTGCTGCTAATGAACAAATTAGGGCTGAAATTCAACTCATTTTAAGCCAAACTGAGCCTCATTTGCCCGGCAGCCTCTTGGGAGTCTCACCCCTTGGTGGTCTGGGAGGACCAGTTTGGGAAGCACATCCTCATGGTATGAATTGAATTGCAGCAATTTTCCTCGCATTTTCCTCGCTCTTTGCACTGTCTAGTTGATTTATGTGGCCCAGTTAAGCCTTATAGACATAAATATTTGACTGAAATAAATGTAAATTCTCCTGAAATGTATAAATATAGTGAATAAAAGCTGCCTGATAACCAGTCAATAAACATCTGTTCCACTTGTATGATTCATTTGCAGTATGGCAAGATTTCTGAGTGCTTTAAAAAAAAAAAAAAGCCACTGAAATAATGAAACCAAATAAGCAAAAATAAACGATTAGTGCTGGATCTAACCTCTCCTTTAACTCCCTCGCTCTCTCTCCCTCCCTCCCTCTCTCTCTTTCTTCCTCAGCCTCTCCTCCTCTGTTTCTCATTTCCACTCAGTCTGTTGAAGCAGCAGCAACAGTCTCGTCCGTGGATCTCTGTCTGGAGGACAACCAGCAGCAGGATACATCCCCGACCCAAACTGCCTGAGCAACATGATCCTCATAAGAATCTCGGCTTGTCTGTGTCTGCTGGTGGGCGTCTCGCTCCAGGTGGACCTCAAAAGTGGGAAAGAGACAGGGAAAGCCGGGAATTTCATGGAAGATGAGCACTGGCTGTCAACCATCTCTCAGTACAGCCGGAAGATCAAGCACTGGAATCGCTTCAGAGACGTGAGTGGTGTCTTTGGTGTCTCACCTCTTCTGTGCGGGTGCTTCAGATGCGACGTGATTTCTCTGGTGGCTTTTGCGCACAGTTTCCTGTCGCCCAGCACTTCACGTGCACGCAACCGAATCGGCTTGTACTATAAAAGAAAACAATTCAAACTGCTTTGATGTTGCAGGAATTTTAAAATGAGTCTACAGGTCCAGATAAATAAATGCGCGCTTTCATGTGCGCCCTCCCGCGAGATATTGATCAATTCATATTTTCCCGTCTTTGTTTTAATACTTTCCACTTTTCACATGCAAGGGATTTGACTGATATTTGATCGGCCTCGTAAAAATGTTTCTGTTTCGTGGTTAAAACTAGCTATTTTATTTGTATAAAAGTGAAAACGCTAAGAAATGTCCAAGCTCTTTCTCCGTAGGGAAGAGCGCCTGCTGATCAATACATCCACTGATGGGCGACATTGGACTTGACATGTAGAGATCCCAGTTAGGGCTCTTCCAGTGCTCTCAGACCGAATCTACACAGAAAGACACACAAATAAATAATATTAAGTACACTTTTTTTATTCTCATGTAGATTTGTTGTTCTTTATTTTCATGACCGTCAAGGCACTCTTGTTTATTTTAGCCACACCAGTAGACATGGCAACCATCACATTCATAGTTTCAATCACTGTTGACTTCAGTCTGGCTTCAATGTGTTACTATATCACTCAATTGAGAAATTAACCAGTAATTATTTTGGAAGCAAGACTAGTAAACATTTGCAAAATGCAATTTAAAAAGGGCATAATATCTTTAAAGATAAATTTTCCCTGTGGTTTAGAGGATTTGGGTATCTGAAGTGAATATAAAGTCAAGAAATCAGATAAAACCATATCCCTTAAATGTTTTGTGTTTTGGGAAGCCAGAGTCTTGAATTTGTTATTTTGTGAAATGTTCAGATGTATGGGTTTTGTGACATCAAAGATCCAAATTAGAGTATAATTTTTCAGAATTGTCACATTCACCCCCACACAAGTTCGTATCATGCAGCATTTGCTGTTCTTCAGAAGTGGGTCATGTAAAGGTGTAACTTGAGTTTCAGAAGATCCACAGAGGGATGGGGTCAGGTCAGTAGCTGACTCCACCCCCCTAAAACCTGCTGCTATGAACAGAGCTGTGGCAATATTCTAAAATGGGAGCTGTTGTATTTTATAACTGTGGTGTTTGACCAAACTTGAAAGGTTTTAAAGTTAAAATACTAAAAAGGCCACAAACCAACCAAGAAGCTCTAGGATGGTGATATTGATAGAACATGCTGCCATGGTAAATATTCATATTGACATCCTGTATGTTGTGTCAGAGTATGTTATCTTGAAATCCTTTTTTGAACTAATTTAAAGATGTTTTTTCTTCAAATCTAAGAAATTATCCATCTAAGACTGGGCAAGGCTAAAATCTATTTACTAAAAGCAGTATGCCTCATTAATTTACACCACTGGGCAGCGATGCTGATGCAGAGATATTGCTGTTAAGTCCCTGCTGCAAACGGTTGCGGCCTTACTGGGAGAGAAATGTACACATTCCTTGTCACACGTGTTCAAGCTCGGGATGAGACCATTAACATTGGTTGGTGACGATGGAATGTTTTTATTTATTTACCAAGTACTGGACTGTACACTGGGTTTATCTTATGGTCTATAACGAATGTTTTGGCTTGTACTTTACTGGGCTTGATTCCTAAAGATGACTGGGAGAGAAATTAAGCTAGCATATCAACTCAAAGTTGATATGGTTATGCTTGTAGCTCAAAATTAATATTATGTAAAGTAATGTAAGAACTGCAAATGGACAAAAAGTGACCCACATTGAAATTCTATTGATACAACTGGGCCCATAGATTTTAAAGGACTAACAGGTTGTATTTTGGCATGGTGGGGAACAATTAGGGTCAGGGGACTGTTAGCGGTGATGGCTAGACACTGGCAAAAGACATAAAATATTTCGGAATCCAGATTCTCACGACCTCTGAGGACGGGTTGGTTAGCAAGTCTCAGACTGAAGTCTCTACTGTCACAACTGGACGGTTGTTTGATCTCATTGCTGGGAAATATTGCCGCGGAGAAAAAAGCCTTATCAGCGTGAGCCAGAGAGAAGCTTCAGTGCCTTTTTCCATCTTTTGTGTTGTGCAGGTGTGTGCACGATGGCCCCAGCTGGACCGCAGGAGAATTTGTAATTGAATCACAAATTTGTGCTGTCACACAAATTTAAATATCATCCTCCTCGGTGTTTGCAGGAGCTTGCCTCACCTGTCTGGTAGGATCAGTGTTTGACTGACAGAGAAGTTGAACAGAGTGTAATGAGACCACTTGGGGTCTTTTGGCAGCCTTTGTGACCTCATCGTCCAAAGTAACCGCCCCACCAAATTTCTTGCTTTAAAAGCAGGTAACACAAAGATTGACATTAACTTTAATTACATTGAAGTTGAGTTCAGTGCTGACTCCACTCCCTTAAATCAGCTGCTATTGACAGAGCTGGAAACACATTGTTGAAAAGTGAGCTTTTGAGCTGCATATCTTTATTAAGACCTAGAAAGAATTTGTCACCTTTCGATAAAAGGTTTTAAAATGCTGTTTTTTAGCTTTGACTTTCAGACTGAGAAAATGTGGGTCCTGTACTAACAGTTATGAGCTGGTTGAAGTTTTGAAGCTAAAGTATTTTTTTCTCCTAAAACAAGCTGAAAGGATGTTGTACATCATATTCCAGCTGGCTTCAGGAAGACTTTTCTCTGCCTGTAATGGCTGATTAATAAGACTGAAAGATACACCGTTGCTGATGATTCACAGTCATAAACAGATTATTCGTACAGTTGCTTTCTTATTAGTTTTAACAGTTCATTCAAAACAGACACCACCAACGTCATACCAGATGGTTCAAGATTTATCTAATTATTTTTATTTAACTACATGATGTATAGTGACATTTTACACGGACGAATCAAAAGTTGTATGAAAACTAATTAAAAATGTGAATTATTGTTGTGTGTAGTAGCCCGACAGCCTGAGGGAAAAACCTGCCTCTAAGTCTGATGGTGAAGCAGCAGATACATCTCTGTGCCTCTTGTCAGATGAAAACAGGGTCAACACCCTGTTTAGTATCTTATTAACTCTGCATACACCTTAGTGATACCACTCACTATTTGTTAAATCAGTTAAAGCTGCAACTGAGCTTTTTGCAGCACTTAGGGCAGTGTTCACAGACACTTCACTGACAAATACTGACTGGTATTTATAAACGGCGGCAGGTTAATGGAAATGCAAATACTGTTTTTAAAGCAGCTTAAACTAGCTGTTGTTAATAGTGTTTTCAGCAGTGCATCAAAATGTTCACAAACACTAAGTGCTGATTTTAAAATGCTTTCCTCCTTCTGATGCTGTCATATGGGATGAAGGTCTCTCTCCTCCACCTACCAGTGGTGCTGGATTTTGGTGTCCGTTCTTCTTTATTTCCTGTATATTAATTTTTCCTTTGCCACCTCCACACACACTTGTCTCAACAATGGCAGTCAGACTGTTTTGTTGGTAACATAATCCTGATGTACAAGGTTCTTGCATCTAGCCCAATAAGGTTTTGCTTCCAGCTTATCACCAGCTTTTCTGGCCTTGAATTGGTTGTTTTTTCGTGGATGTTGGTTTAAAGCAATAATAATAATAATATTTTTAAGTTTGGTACTAGTCCAAACTAACACTGGAGCCACGCTTGAAAAAGCTGAACTGATGCTAAGAAGATGGGTAGCAATGAGGTTACCCAGTGCAGAGTAATCCTAGTGGTTTGGATGTGTTCCTTTGCAAAAAAATATCCAAAACAAAAAAAATGGAAACACTTTTCCTTAACCAACCAGGTTACAGTAAAAGGTGATGGTGGGGCTCTACTATACTGAGTCAAATAAAATAAAATAAAAATAAAATGGCATCTAGAGTTCTCTACATGGATACCATGGGTAGTATCCTCCTAAGACCTGATGTACACATATGTGAACATCACACATTTTGTTATCTACATCATCATATTTCATTTCTTAACAGGGGCCCATAGCAGCAAGAAAAAAAAATGCACCAGGTCTTTGGAGGGTATATATGCAATGTCTGTCAGGACTTCAACTAAACTTAATGTGATCTACAAGTTGGTTTCTATCTGACAAAGGAAAATGTTAAATAGAAAAGTGAAATTTAATTGGACCATCAAATAGTTGATATCTTTTGGATTACAAAAACATATTTTTGGTCAGACCTGCTGATACTGATTTTGGCAGATTTTGATTTTCTTTCTTCTAAATGCAGCCAACTGCATGAACTTAGTGAAACAATGAAGGATAAATGCTCCAGGCTGTGTACTTACCTGGCTTTGTTTTTAGTAATTTAACCTTAGTTGGCTTTAGAACATCAAGCATGATCAGCAGCGTTAAATTATTTTGACCTTTTGATTAAGTTTGTTTTGGTTTTTTGTTACTCTAAGTTATTTTTTGCCATACAGGCTTTGACAGACCATGACAAGATGCTCCCCAGTGACTGCGTCATACCGATGGGAAAAAACACAAAAAATGGATTCGTCAGTATTCTAAGCTTCCAATCTGATACATTTACTATCTTGAAAATATTTCATTTTATAATCGGTAGAATAAAAATGTTCAAGACTTTGCATACAATGCATTTAATAATAATAATAGGAAGAAAAACATCAACCAGGATTGGTGTATATCAGTGACCAGAGTTAGCTGATACTGGTCAGAGCTAATCAGACAAAGATGGGCTGATTCTGATTACCAGTCAATAATATCTCTGGCATAAAAGGAAAAAAAATAAAGCAAAACGGTCCATTCCTTGATCCGACAGATGAGTTAGTTAATCGGCTAACAATTTATTCAGTATCAAGCTATTCATTATTGAAGAGTTGTAAATCTGACAGTCTGTGAAGTGTCCAGAGGAAAACAAATCTGATTTATTATGCTGAAGTTTCATAAATTTGCTTTAAATTGAATTTAAAAGTCACAGTTATTTGAAACTGGATAAATGTCTGAACAACTGTGAGTGTAGTAAAATATGTGTGGTGTAAACTGTTCTGTTTTACATATGTATCATACATATAATATAAATAGAATCAACGTACATGTTGAACCACAGCACATATGGAGATGTAACTCCGCTAACACCTATGCTGGCTTGGTTTCTGCTCAGGCCGGACTATTTTCTGCTGTTCGGGGAGCTGAGAATCACCATCTGAAATGTGAAGGGGTTGAGTTTGTTTACTAGCTGTCTTAGCAAACAGGAGGTGTGAAAACAAACAGGAATATTCACGCTGCATCTAAATGAAATAGAGGAGAGAGGAAAACAAAATCCCCATGTTGACTTAATAAACACAGTGATGATGGTGGTTTTATTCATCTGATTGGTGTTTACATTTGACCAGTGTACATATGATTATCCAGCATGGAGACATGATGAGGAAATGTTGAAAGGAAGAACAAAGAGGTGTCAAGATGCTCTACAGCAGGTTAACAAGCTCCATTATGACAGATATCAATGCTGAAGCTTTAATCATGGAACATTGCAAATGTCAGGACATCGTCGCTTGCAAGCACCTTTGCTCTGGATTCACCCCTCCACCCCCAGAGTACGACAGCGACGTCTGCAAATGATTAAGCTTGGCTGAAAAAAGCCTGTTGCATCACTTAAAATGCTCTTTGACAGACTGACGTATGTATTTGACACAGAGTGAGTTCTGCTTTGCATTCTGGTGTGTTTGGGGGAGTCTGCTCAGCGAGAGCTCAGGCCACTGTGCATGTGAACAACAATGTGCTGTTCATTCGCAGCCAAACTCTCCTATCTCTAAACATAGCAGATAGGGGCCTCATTAAGAAGCCCTGCAGTCTTTTCGCCAACCACAGAGGGCTGTTTCACGTCTGCACCTGCTCAAGTGTTTTCAAGTTTTTAATGAGGGAAATTTGCTCCACCCTCGTCAGGTGGTTCTTCTGTTCTTTTGAGCGTTAAGCTCAAAATTGAGCGAAAAAATATGAGTTTTAGTGCTGTTGGTGTGCAGAATTAATTCAGTTTTGGTCAATAATAAATGCAACAATTAGTTAACAACAGGAGGCAGTTCTTGAAGATAAAAATCAATTTTAAAAAAATCCTAATTAATTGGGAATAATTCTAAAATGCCACAAATTAAGAATCTGTGCTTTCGTAATTCATTTGAACTCTATGTTTACTAGACATTCACAGCCAAACTTTTGTTTTTTGTTGAAGCAAACTGAAACAATGATTGATTTGACAACAAAACACATTATCCACCCTGTTTATGAAATGAGCCCCTGCCCATAAAACTCAGTGGCATTTCTGGACATGGCTGATAAACAGTATGGTCTCCTCCTTACATCTTACAGTTTCAGGTTTCATTCCTGGATGTAACAGCAGACTGTGAGTGACACTGTTTATCCAAGGCACTCCTGAGCCTGTGTGGCTATATTGATCATGGAGGCATGACAGTTTGTCATAAACTGCCACCCAAAGACTCAAAGGTCACTCACATCCCAGTGGTTTCTGGTTTTGCCCTTTATGCATAGAATTTCCCCAGACTCTATGGAGCCTTTTACAATCTTAGGTCATTTTCACACCAAATAGACCCGGTACGATTTGGGATTTGGCTCTGGTCCGACTTACTTTCACAATGCCCTTTCTAAAAAAGACGAACCCTTTGAATAACATGTTACCTCCCTCACCTGTAGTGGCGCTACACTAAGCAGTATTAAACGAGACGACAAAGCAAACAACGAAGAAGAATACTCGCTCACCTATTGGTTAGCGCAGCGCTACTTCCGCACTAGCTAGTTTGCGAACTTCGTCACACTTGTGAGTGTTTGTAGTATGTATTTTCAGAGGACCATACTTCTATCCGAGCTTTTACCTTGTCCTCACGTCTCTTCTGACTCCAAAACATTTAAAAAAGAAACCGCATTACAGGCGTGTTGATTAAAGTTTCATTTATTCGCAACGTCTCGTGTTGTAGTCCAGGTCCTGGATTTGATCCACCTGAATTACACCGAATCCCACATTTTTAGGTGGACCAGAGCCCGTTTCTTTGACCGAAATTAGCGTGTCATTGCACATTCACTCCTCCCCAAACGAACCAGACTTTTCAAGCAAATGAACTCTGGTCCATTTAAAGCAGACCAAACAGGGATAGTGTGAACACAGCCTCATTCACCACACAAAGTGGTGAACTATAACCCATAATCTACACCAGTGTGGTTCTACTTCTATAGCTTTTTTTATTGGCCTCTTCTGCTGCTGTCACATTCTGAAATAATGTATTCTAATAACAATAAAATTGTCCTGTAAAAATACTGAAAACAATTCTTAAAATGTCAAAAAGTAGAGACAAAATGTTTTGCATTCACCAAATATGCTAAATGTATATATATATATATTTTTTTTTGTGATCATTTAAGTTTTTAATTTGTTAAATATTTTAATGTGCAGCAAGTTCCACCTGCTGTATGTTTTGAACTATTTGGGTGTTTTATTTAGTTTTCTTCAGCTGACTCAGTTCAGTTATCCCACGGCCAATCTATGGACAGAATCTGTAATTTTGAATATTAACTTAATCTTAGACTCCAAAGCTGACAAGTTGATCCTAAAATAGTATTTTATAATGCATGTTTAATATGAAATAAGATGTTAGCATTTGGTGATTATCAGTAAGTCTCATAACTTTGACTCATGTTGTTGAGACGTTTGCATAGAGTCTGAAGCTGCGCAGGTTCATTGAATTTAATTATCTTAAAAAGACAGATTTCTAAACTAGCTGTTATGTCTGAAAATGGTTCATAAGACAATGAATTTTGGTTAAATTTCAGCTTTATTTACCCACAGAATAAAATATTAATCTAGCCCAGTGACATAATTTGACTTGTGACCAAATAGTGAATTTTTGGAACTCAATGTGGTCACATTTGAAGAGGAATACTTGAAAATACATATATACAAATTTTAATATTTATTGAATTATTTTCAGTGTGACCACTTCATAAACGATCTGAAATAATCAATCCCACCATTATTACCTCAGGTAAAATTTTTCTAACTTAGCATTCTTTGAGTTACATTTATTTCTACAGTATATGGTTATTCAGTGATGATAAAAATGTTTTTATATGTAGATTTGGAGGAAAAAGCTACAAAATCAATAACTCATGTTCATGAATATGGCATGGACATACGATTAATTCATGGGCATGTCTCCAGCTACATGGAAATGTTTAAAATATGCCTTCCTTGCTTTGTTCCCATTCTTTCAAACATAGTTTATCTTTCAGCTATATGAACAAATCCTCCAACTCAAACAACCACACGGGTTTCTTGTCTTATCACATTAGCCATCTTGCTAACCCACGAGAATTTTATGTCATTCTTCATAAAGTGCTGTACCTAATTTAGACACCACCTTTCTGTGTCATTTTATTTTTGGCCTAAAGCTTAATTTTTTAATAGCTGCTTATATCATGACTAGATATTAATAGTAACAATAACAATACATTTGATTTATTAGATGCCTTTCAAGATGCTTAGTGCTGCTGTAAAAGCCATAAAAAATACAATAAAAACACAATGAATACTAAAATAAATAAATAATGCCCAACATTTGTAAACATATTTATTTAAGAGAGTGTATTTTGTTTGTGACTTATAGGTCAACAGTAATGGTCTGAAGTGTATAGACATTGCCTCTGGTAGCGGACAGCGAAAATATCTGAGCAAATGTGCATTAAAATACTAATACACTGGTCATCGTTTCAATACAAATACGTTCAAAAAGCACTTGATCATCAGATGATCAACAGATGATCATCAGTAGCACCATTTCTTGGCATTCACATGCAGATGCCTCTTTTTACAGTGTTCAAGGTTTAGGGAACAAAATACTTGGTTGTGGTGCCAAAAATGATCATGATGGTGCTGAGACCTTTCGCACTATTAAACATATGCTAGATAGTTCAGTTATCTTAATTATCTCTGAATGCAGCTGGCAGTTGAATACTGTCCTCAGATTTAACAATACTTGCTGCATCACCTTTCTCTTTGATGTTTGAACAATTTAAAGCATCTGAAAGTCAATTATCTCAGTGAATTCTCTAACACCTTCTGAAAATCCCTGAAAGTGCCCTCAATTAAGCTCTAATAACCAGCCTGATTCATCTGCACATGAGTCATAATAGTGTGCTGCTGTAAAGGAGACGATGGCGGTGACAAGGTTACTGACCCTACAGCAGCATGGTTCCTCAGTGAGAGCTTGATAAATGTAGGGCCAGTGTGCATCCTATTTATCAGTAAATATGATGTTGCCACTTCCTGACACTGAGCTCTTTTAACTCAAAGACACACCGCCAGCTGAGGGCTTTTCTGCTCCCGTCATCAGCTGCGGCCATTCATTAGCCTTCCGCGGGATTTATGTGCCTGTTCTAACAGCCCGTATAATGAAAAGTTGGAGTCAGAAGGCAGTACGCGATTGCAGAAATATGATCATGAGGCCTATTTCCAGTTAGGATTAAGTGGCAGATTGCTGGTTGAAAACTGTGCTGGGAGAAACCATAACAGTTAAATGAGATAATAGATATCCCGTCTGCTGTAAATCTGAAGATTGACCTATTAAATGAAACTGTTTCCCCGCTGTGCGCTAATGTCACTGGAGTGGCAAAGAGAGAGGATTACTTGTTCTCTTCTCACCGCCATGTGTGGCTCATACGAGAGGTGAATTTCAGGGAGATTTGCCATTTGTGGGTGTTCAAAAACAATTGATAGTGTAGAGAGAAAAGAAAAGGAAATCTCATTGGCTGCCCAGCAAAAACCTGGTTGGCTCTTTATTGAGTGTAAACAAGACTTTGTGTTTTTGCTCTGCTGGAAAGCTTCCTCGTGCTGGATGGCAGTTTATGCCTTGTATAAAGGAAAAGGAATCATGGAGAGAAGCTAAACAGATGCTTTGAATTATGTTTTCTGAATACATTATACAGCCCACGTACTGTTCTTAAAAAAAAATAAAAATGGGAAAATAATTATCTGTCTTCGGTCTTAGCTTAGGCCAAGGAAGGAACTTGCTGTTATAAGACTGTACATGTAGATTAATGGATTTTATAATGGCGCCTGGCTGTGCCTGCTAAATTAGCGCGTTAACCCACTTCAACAGCGGCAAAGATGGTCTAAATTTCCATCTTTTTCAGCTGTTAACTTCTCTGTAAGTTGCTGAAATGTCAGGCTGAATAATTAGCTGTTCCAAGGTTCTTCTTCTGGCTCTATTGTTCATGCATTATTTATAGTGGCATCTGCCTGAGTTGTCTCTGTGCTGGTGAAGCTCCTCTATGCTTTGCTGGAGGCAGAGCAATAAATGTTGCCAGTCAGGTTGTGATTCTGTCTTTGCTTATAGCTGGCATGATGGGTGACCCGCGAGTCAGTCAATGATCCAGAATTTTGACAAACAAGCAGACAAAATTTGATTGGATTGGATTCTCTATGACTTCATGTAATAATTTTACAAAACTTTTAGGAGTATTCGGCTACACAAGCATCTCACAGCTTTGGAGCTTTAAGTGAAACTAATTGCATCATATGATGGTATAAAAATATGGGCTTGTGGATGTAGATCAGTGTAGTTTTTATTTTAGGATGTTACCTACAGAACTGGATATTCCCATTGATTCTGTTTATGGTTTGTGACCTCAGACTAATGTACCCGATTTAAAGAGTTTAGTCCTTACATTCATTTCCCACATGGAATCCCCCCCCCCCCCCCATGAAAAACCATGTAATTTTCCCCCAATAATGACTAATAATTATTAGCTTGATGGATATTGTCCAACAGATCACTCAGTGAATAACATTTTTTAAAAAAATCCAAACTAATCACTAAACTTTACATAATACAAGCAATTATAGATTGTAGCAGATAATGGTTGTAGAGTAGAGTCTGACAGGCAAGTCCCACAGGACACGGCAGCCACAGGAAAAAAAAAAAAAAAGATTCTTTAGATACTACCAGAAAACATATTTTAATCTTGGTCCATAAAAATATATGTTGTCCTTTTTAAAGAAACAAACAAACAAAAAAAAACTATAAGTCCCAAGTAATTAAAACAGTTCAGTGAAGTTTAGGCATATTGTACAGAACAACATCAACTTATAAAATAATAATGATATAAATGCATGTTTAACTGTTTCATTGAGGTCCAGAGCGTGATCAGAAGTGTCCATGTCACGACACACTTACCATAGTTATTCCTTAAGAAGTATATTTTCACTTTCAGTCTTGGCATAATGAAATGTAATACAAGCCTAGACAACAGAAAGGAAAAAAATAACAAGAAGTGTTGGGGATATACCAAAAGCCACCTGATTTCAATGAAATCAGTTTTTATTTATCTGTGTGGCCTTTATTCTTGTCATTGTCAAACAGGGATCTGAAAACCCAGCTTACTCGTCACTGCATATGCACTACAGAAGATGCTTCACTGACTCCAGCAAGATGTAGTCGGGTGGCCTGTTAGTTCAGAGGAATTCATTAAACCTGGATTTAAAAATAAAAAATCTTGCAAATATGTCTGTGCATATATTAGACAGGTGGAAATATATCAAGTCCACAGAGCAATAGTGTCCTAAATATACTCAGGTCTGTCTCAGGTGGCATTATATGTTTGAAAGATGTGTGTTTTAGGTCATAATTATTATTACGCATTGTGTGAGGCTTAGCTGCACCAAATACATGGACTCAGCAATGCAGCTGTATCGCTTCTTCTCAGCAACATAATACAAGGTGTTCAACTTCAACAGGCAATGATAGATTATTTGCTGGAGGCCACAATTTACTTACTGTTGGAACAGCAGGGCAGGTGGCTCAAAATTAGGCCAGGCAGCTACAAAAACTGAGGACATGCTCTTGCCTGAGGAGAAACCACCTCTTTTATTGTCTTCTGCATGTTTGATATTCAACATTTGAGAGGCAGGTTTGTCTGTCCTGGAGCTACACGGGTATGAAGGATCAGAGAGGGCTCATTGTCCTGTCTTTGTTACAAGCAAGAGGGAGGTGTCAAGGACATGCTTAGAAAGGACTCTGATCTGTCTAAGTATGTGTGGCATGTGGTAGATACATCTGTGTTGGAGAGTCTGTTCATTTGTCGAACATAATATATTAGCTACACACTACAGAGCAATATTGAAATAACCTCAGTCGGGAGGATCTAATAGCAGCTATACAGAGCAGAGTTAAAGCAAAGGATTTTTTCATTTAAAAAAACAAAAAAACAAAAACCAGCAGGATCTTGTTTCTGCATGATGTAGTCCTTCCTACAGCGATAACGTGACATCTCTGTGTGCCTTCCTGTTTTACTTTAATATCCATCTGCCACTGCGGTAGATTAACATTATCAGCAGCCACAACAACCCAATTTGTCCTCATTGCCATGTCAGACAGGGTGGAATTAAATGTAATCAGCCGGCTAGCATATTTAACTTACCTTCCCCTCTGAGCAGTCTCATCCAGATCCCTGCAGCATTTCGACTTGGATGGTTATCATTATGTTCTCGAAACCATGCTGCTGGTTTCTAATTGTCTGGCTCGTAGCTGTAAAAGGGGCTTCAGTGGGCTTGTCATTGGACCCAGATTTATGGCAATCTAGTCACCATTTTTTGGATGTTTACTTGCCACATATGTTGACAACCCATTACAGTGTACATATAATTATACAGTTCCTAATTACAATGAATCCGCACATGGACTTTTAGCTTGCGTTAAAGAAGAACCTCATGTACTGTTATCTGGCTTTTATTATCACTGGGGAAAGGTACATTTTCAATTAAATGGCATAAATAGTAAGTGTGCCAATTTTTGCCCCTTTTCTGGCATAACATTATCAATAATAGTTATCTCTGAGGCAACAAAGCCTTGTTAATGGGTTTAATAACTTTTGTCATTCTCATTTCAGCCACAAATTTATCTGTCGTTACTCAAACAACCACTTGAATATCATTCAGTCAATGTGAACCAGACCGAAGGTAAAATAAAAAAGTAACTGCAGGAACACCACTGCTGGCCTCTGTGATGCATCTGGGGAAATAAAATTATACAAGAAAACATATTTACTGGTAAATAAGACATCCATTTGTGCTGACGACTCGTGCAAGTTAAAAAAAAAACTGTACGTGGTAATGTTAACACAGATGGGGAAACTGCTATAAAACCACACCTAGGGTTGCTGTTCTTAAGACGAATTATGACCTGCAGTCTCTGTTCCATCCAGCATAACATCATTTATGGGGTCAGAAGAAAAGAAGTTTAATAAAAAGGGACCAAATTTCCTCAATTAAATGCAGGCTGTCACGAATTTTATTAACAAAACATAAAACTATCATGCCAATAAAATAAACAAATCTAGAATTAGTACAAGACTTTGGACTGGATGATATTTTAAAAAGAATTTAAGGTTATGTGACAGATTATATCAATATAATGATTATGTCATTATATGCTTTCACTGTCTTTTATAATAACTGTCCAGATAGAATTTAAAATACAGCTGTTATATGGGTAGCATGCAAATAAATGAATATATTATATGGCTTTCAAAAACTGAATTTTGAATTATCAAAAGAAGCAGGTTTCCTTCAGGTGTCTTGTCTTAGTTCAGGCTTTTTTGCTAATATTGTATGCAGAAGCAGCATGGTTCAGCACAGTAAAGACTGCACGGCGTAAGCTCCGAGCTCCCTGGGGCATCTCTGTGGAGCTCAACCTGAAGGCTTGCCTCTTGTCTTTCTGTCTCTTTGTTTTGCAAACAGGAGGGAGGGAGAGATGAAATGCTGCAGAGACTCGGCTGTTCCAGGGTTCTGCTTGGCTCAGCAGTGGGGTCCAACAGCATTTTCTGCATCTGCACCATCCTCTCCAATTACTGCATCTTTCAGAGCATGCAATGTCTTGATTCGGCAATGGTCTCAACTTTAGCAACGTGAGCCTGGCCACTGTTTGATGTGTCCCTTCATCAATGATTTGAAACCACAGCTGAAGGTCTCTTGAGAAAAAAGGTTTATGTTTGTGATGTAATTTTTTGAAATGTACTTTTATTATC
>JAOWBL010000011.1:6708312-6732490 GCA_028564865.1 Zenarchopterus dispar | reverse complement strand
GCGTCCATGCTTCCTAATCCAATTTCAGTTTAGAATAAGCCTATTATGTGTTACCTACACATAAAACAGCATGTACACTCAAGGAAAATGTCTTCTCAAGTTGTTTTAATGATCTGCTTTCATCTGCAATAGCTGAATCTCCTCAGTCAGCCTGATTACTTCTGAATTTCAGCACTGTGCAAATGTTTCGGATGGATGCATGTTTCACAGCTGGCCACTTCATGGTTTAGAAGAGATTTGCCCTTTAATGCACAGATTGCACGCCGTCCTGTACTGCATTGCAGGCAGGCTTCTAACCGTGTGAAACATAATGCATCTTTTGCCTTCAGGCCCTCAAGCACTCCAGCTCAGATGATCAATTTGATTCAGATCCATGTTGTTTAGCTGCAACATAATCCCATAATACCCTGGTATTTGTTGCAATCAACAAGCCCCCATGTCTCTCAAAGAATTTCTTGTTTTGTCTTTGTGTAACCAAAAAAAAAAAAATCATATATACACAGTATGGTCACTTAAAGAAGGATGCAATGCAACCAGCTCATGCCAGCTTCTGTGACAGTGAGTATGGAATAGATGCCTTATGACTGCCAGATTTAAAAGTAAACTGAGGAGGCTCAATGCCTGGCCCAAAGAAAAGAAAAACGGTCACTACTTGGTTTTTACTAAGCAAATAAATCAGAGCCTCTCAGTGGAAAAGTACTGATTGAACTGTATCAGCTGGCATCAAGTTGCTTAACCCTCTGATGCAGTTCTTAAACAACCAAGTCTGAAGACACATCTAGTGGTTGTGGAAAAGATGTTTCTCTATTTAACAAGGGTTTATTTGTTAGTCTTCATCAAACAAACAAAAAAAGCAAGGGAACTGGTGAAACTACTAAAATTTGGTTAACATTTGGTCTAATCCATCATCTGTAAGGAACGAATACACAATAGAACTTACTATACTTACTATATGACTTACTAGTAAGGAACAACAATCAAGATGTGATCCAGTTAGAGGTCCTGGCATTAGGTGCTAAGACAGTTACGAGGTAGACCTGTTGAGAAGGTGAATATAGAATTGTGAAGTTAGCTAAGTTGTGGTTTTAAAGGGATTAAGAGAGAAGATGTTCTCCGAAGGGAAGTAAAGAGGGTCAGGCATAGAGGTGACAATGCCAGATGGTTTCCCAGAAGACAGTTTGTGGAACGTAAGATATTGAGATTGAGTAGCTGTGTAGCCTTAAGATAATCACTTATCAGTTTGGTTGACCAGAGGGAAAAACAAACAAACAAAGCCTTTCCAGAGAGATTGGGCCAATCATGCACAGAGGAACATCATGCCTAGTGCCCATCATCCAAACCTGAGGGAGCAGTAGAGTGATATGCTTTAGTTTGTCACATTGAGGTTCCAGCAAATTTATATGGCCAAGAAATAAGGTTAATTACTATCTTGACGTATTACATTGTACGTATTACATAGTACATTGGACAAACTTTTTCCATATATATATATATATATATATATATATTTACAGATATATATTTTCCTGATTGCATATTCCAAGAGGGCTGTACCGTAATTCATTGGGCTGAAACTGAGTGTGTGGAGTGGCTGAGCGAGCATTAGATATCATTTTGAAATATGGATTGGACCTTTGAGATGTGCTTGAGAGGACTTGACATAGACTTAGAAAGATGATGGGTAAGAAATTAATTCATCTGTGGATGAAAATAAATTTTGTAATATTGCATAAACTGAGTGTGTGGTTGTTTGTCTGTATGTGGGCCTGTGATCGTCTGGTGACCTGCCTGTCTACCTCTGACTTTCACATGAAAGCCCAGGTAGGCTTGAGCAGATCCTCGTGACTAAACAGGAATAGGCGGATCCAGGTGATGGATTGATATTACAATGCAATGGAAAATGTGTGTGGTAATAAAGTCGGCTCAACAGATATTACCATGTGTGACTTTGTTTTTTTAGTTTTGGCACATGACTTGACATATGGGGTCAAAGGAGATGTAAAAACATGTCTTTAGATGCCCCCTGTTCAAGTTTAAACACAATCTTTCACCACACTGAAGCCAACATGCTCAGGCTATATTACACGCAGCGTAATTTCCAAACACTGATGCATTTCTTCGCATTTAAATCTGTGGTTGGTCTAGTGTTTCTCTCTCTTTTCAAAGACAGCCGGGCACAAAGAGAACGAAACATTACCTCCACCACTTAGGCCCAGCATGTTGAACAAGGCGCCATAATGACACAGCAAAGGCAAGATGTTCTCCTGCTGCTGCACAGTAACTACAGCGAGTCACAGGGTGGAACGTAGACTGAAAGCAATGTCCGACTGTGTGCCCTTTTACTGCAATTTAAAGTAGATGGAGAGATGTAGCTAATTCAGCTGCATTAATCCAGCATAGCATATTACTGTGCAAATGATGGCCGGGGGAATGATGAGCCGACATTGTACTGCCAACTGGATAGCCAGACACACATCGGTGATCTGACAGGACACAGACTGAGCACAGAATGGAGCAATCAGTGAAGGAAAGCCTGTTGCAGGTCTTTCTCTCATTACAGATATGACCCAGATCACCAGTCCATCCATCAGCCTGTGTTTTTTCAGTCACTGACGGAGTAAATGACTTCATGAAGCTGGATAAAATGACAGTTGGAGGAGATGCAAAATGCCCAGATCATCATTTAACCTTTAACTCATATCCTTCCACTTAAGTGATGTTCTCGTTGCAAATATTGTCTTCAGAAAATCAATAAAAAAAATATTGCGGAAGACCTGAGTATGCAGTTATTGCCTTGAGAGCGAGGGATTTCATCAAAAAGTTTCTCCACTTAAATTCTTTAGATGTGTGTGCAGCTGAGCCAGCTTGTTTAAAATTATAGATT
Organism: Zenarchopterus dispar; assembly: GCA_028564865.1. NCBI lineage: Eukaryota > Metazoa > Chordata > Actinopteri > Beloniformes > Zenarchopteridae > Zenarchopterus > Zenarchopterus dispar. The sequence goes on along the minus strand of JAOWBL010000011.1, from coordinate 6,729,606 downwards.
CTTGTAAGCAGCACCAAGACTTGTTGACTGTAGGGAGTAAGTAAAAATATGTTTTAAAAATTACATCTGGATCAGAAATCTGGATCAGAATAAATTGCAGATACAGATAAACATGCTGAATACTTGATTGCATTCCTCATTTTTAAAAAAATACATCTTACTCTTTTCAGTTGGGGCTTTAAATCATATTTATGAGAGGTTTGGTCTAGACTGCTGGAAATATGCTGAGGAGAAATAAAAAGTTTTTCTTTTTTTTACATGAAGTAAAAGAAAATCCATTAAGAAGAATTATTTTAACCACAAGAAAACTAGAGGCACACTCAGAAAGCACATACTCCAGTGAGTCCAGTGGTACGATAAAAAAACCAGGCAGTTTTGAGTGTATTGATTTGATAAAAAGGTCATTGATATTCACTAATAATCTTGTTTGTTCGAGTTTCAGTTCATCTATCGATGCATTTTAAAAAGACGGATACAGGGACCGGTCAATTAAAGAAATAGGGCATACTGGTCAGTCAATGTGTAAGGTTGTTCATAATAAAATATTAAATGTGAATGGAAACTAGGAGATTATCTGCTCTATTAAAAAAGTTATTCAGGACATGTTTTTTTTTTTTTTTAGATGCTTCTGAAGTACATAACACAAAGCTGCATGACCTGTTTCAAAACAGACACAGCCCCTGCTTTGCATTTTGCTATTTTTTTTCATAACATCTGATCGACTGCATCATAGAACAGAACAAGGCATTAGCTGTCACTTCATATCACGAACAGAGAGACAGACATGCAATTGAATGGTTTAAGAGCACCCCTGCTGTTATCCTGCTGAGCTGGGCTGTGCATGAAGAAATTTGCTGTCATTGCTCAGAACAGGCATGCTTGTTGTTTGTTGTAGTAGGTAAGGTTGAAGTTGGCTGTTTTTTTTGTGAAGATAGTTGAGGCTCAGGCAAGGTGAGGTAAACGTCTACCTGGGGGAGTTAGGCTGGTAGCCAAATGCTGTCAGCCGAATATCAGAGAAGAGCATTCACAGCATCTGGAGAGTCAAGCTCTATTAGGCTCCTGGTTCTGTTTTACACCGGCTGCATTAGAGCCTTGTTGACAAATGGCAGAAGAGGTAGAGTGTGTGTGTGAAATGCATCACATAACTCAGGGGACCTCCAGCATGAATATCATACCCCCTTTGCTCCCTGATCTTTCCCCTCCACCCCTCCCTTCTTTCGGAGCTTGCTGTGAACTGTAGCAGCAGTCAGCTTGGGATTTAGAGGGGGAAAACAACATTAGCGCTCAACCTTGGTGAAGGACTAAATGCAGCCTCAGCCTGGTGTCCTTGCTGCCACACTCCTGCTGGGTGAAGATAAGCACCACAGCCTTCAGGACGCTGCGTTCTCATCATTCCCGGTATCGCTGTTAGCTGGGTAATTGCAGAAGGCCATGCAAATAGTTAATTAAGTACATCTGATGCAAGACATGGGCTGTCAGTCTTTTATGAGGAGGGTAGTCGTTTCAATATTGTGGATTCTCTGCTTGATTAAAGGGATTTCAACTTTCATAAAGCCGTGGTGTAAATCTGTATATTCAGTAATTCATTTGGCATCCTTAAATGTCATGGAAAGATGCTAATGTGACAAGGAAAGGTGGTTTTATACAGCAGTGGAGCTTCATTTTCTCTTCAAATGACTCACTCCAAAACATACAGAAAATATGATATTGCCTATTGTTTACCAACCACCAAGACATTTTAACTGCTGCAGTGGAAAATTGTTGCCTCAACGAAACAGTCCCTGAGGTGAAATGTAAAGTCCGACTGTGGCTCTGTTATGAATTCTGGCCCCAATATTTTAAAGCCTTTCCTGAGCTTTTTGGCCTGCCCTTATGAAGCTGTAAATTGTCCCTAAAGATGCTGTCACTGCACTCAGTATGTGCATGTGTAGTAGAATTAGGGTTAGTTGCAGGAGAGAGTTGCTGAAATAAACCGCCCAGTGCTATATTTCTCTCAAACGCTCCACAGCGTTGAACGATGAAACACACTGGGAGAAGCTGAGGTGGGTATTGATGTGTTATGCCCTTGGACCAAAGCCAAGAGAGTGAAAAGCAATGAAAGGGAGGCTGTCACTCCCTTGTTAACTCAAGGTTGTTCTTTACAGAGGCTATATCTGTCTGTATAGTCAATACTCTGCTTAGTAAATGTTGTGTGTGCTGCAGTTGTTAAAAAAGAAAAAGCATCTAGATCACATCTCCCTGTTGACTTTGAAGATCGCTACCAGTTTTCGCTTTGTTCTCCCAGCGACGATGCTCTATGGCTTATCCATAACTTCTGAGCTGGCAGGAGGCTGTTTTTGTTTGCCATGTAAACACAGTCAGAGAATAGGGCCCCTGCCAGCTCGCAGAAGTTGCAGCTGATCATCCTTGGTTAATAGGCGCTCATAATCCTCTGTGAATGTCTTATGTTGCCCCTCGAGGAGAGCCAGACTGCGGGATGTATTTACAATCAGTGCACATTAAGGGCTGACAGTTTTACTGCTGCCATAACTGCAATAAGCCTACCCACTCTTTGCATGCTGATTGGTAGGAAAATTAAATCAGTTAAGTGTTTTTTTATGTCTAACAATGACTGTTTTTTTTTCTTTTTCCCTCTCTGCTGCCCGCCTCTGCTGCAGGAAGTTGAGGTCAGTGTTTCCTTTTGCCCTTTCTGTCTTTGCTTTGTCACGTCTTTTAAAGGGGGGTTGTCACCTGTCTAATAAGTAAGGGAGAAACATGTTCTAAGCCCTAAAACACACAGAAAAGAACAATAAAATGCAGGATAAATGCTGGAGTAGAGACAAATGGTCTTTGACTCTATCTAAATAAATACATATAGAAAGTCCAGTCAAAGTAGGTTCAGTAATGATGAAGTAATGTAAAATATAGGAAGTAAAAGCAAAAGCTTCTCTCTTATGCAGATAACTGAATTCAATGAAGGAAAACATGTAAGAGCACAAGAACTGTCCCTCCAGCTCCTCACCTTGTGCACAGTATGTAAGCTGCCTTCGGCTGCACTTGTTCAGTTTGATTTCAGATCCCAGTCTTTGTATCCCTTTGGCAAAAAACCGTCTGAGCTTAGGTGATCAAACCATATCCTCTGGGTCCTCGCTGGGCCTCATGCCGAGTAGTATCTGCTCTTCAGTCGATCTTCCCTGTCCTGAAACACAAAGAAATGGGTCAGAGTGGATGCAACGAGGCGGTTGCCGAATTTTCATTGTTCCGGGGCAGTGCCCACCAGAGACGACCTCTTAAAACGCAGAGTTAGTTTGCGAGAAAAAAAAAAGTCCTTCTGCAACACAGCGGGACCAAAGGTGCATTGAGAGTTCAGAGTCTTGCCTTGTGTCATTTACTTTTTCTACAAAAGCAAAGACAAGTTTGACAGTTCATTTTTGACTAGATAACAAATAAAACTGAAGATCCACTTTCCTCATAATCTCTGGCTTTAGCACAATTCTGAGAGCCATAGATATTCAAATTTCTTGAAATTTGAACTATACATATAATCAAAGAATGATCTACCACACATTCATGTGCAAAAAGACAACAAAATAGTACAGCAGCAACTATACATCTGTGGAGTCTGTAGCTGTCTGTGAACGCCTCCACAAAGGAATATAATTTTATCCAGAGTCTGGGGATCCTGAAAGTCAAAGTCACCTCCAAAACAAATCCTTTATGGGGGAACAGCCTGCTGTGTCTGGATCCATGATCGCAGGCTGTTTGCTTCCTGAGAAATAGCTGTGCTTTAGCTGGATAGCTGTTCACTGCAGGTTCAAAAATACTTTAAAATTAAATGTTCTTATTCCCCAATCAGAACAGTCACTTCACTAATCAGTTCTTTAAACAAATAAATCATTATTATAGTGTTTGTGTAAATTTTACATGATGCATATTTTGACCAAAACTAAATCAGAAAAAAAGAGCAGGAAAATATAATACATAATACAGTAATAGTGCACTCATCCCCGGGGGGGAAATGGTCGTCACAGCAACACAAGAGCTGCTGTGACAAAATAATGAGCTGATAAATATAGAAAATAATGCAGCAGCATAGAGCTGGGTGGTGATGCTACGAGGAGGATTAGTTTACCACAGAGCAAGAGAATTGGACTGGAAGGTTACATTAAGTGCACAACAACCTGACAAGGATAATTTCTTCATAATGCCATCAGCGGGAACATTTAAAAGAGCATGCTAAAGACATCTGTGCATCACTTTCACCATGACATGTCAGAACTGTCGTAGCTGCATTCATGGATCGACACACACAGAAGCAGCGGGTTAGTCTGACAAATGAGCAGCTGTCTAGAGGAATCTTACGTATCAAGTTTTTACATAATTTAAAAAACTGTCAAAAGCTTCCTACATCGTACTGCTTTACCATGAAAATTACCTTGCAGTAAACTTTGTATTAGGAAAAAAGAAAGCATGTCAGCTGGAGCCTCTCAGTCTCATTATCTGCTTAAAACCGTCACGAGTAAAACACTGGGAATTGTTTCACCCTCTTACATTCATGACTACTGCGTGTTAGATAACAATTTCCCTTTTGGCACACTAATCTAAATTGTTAGAAAACAATTGTGCACCTGCACTGCGGCTCTGAGTGTCAATAGGAACGTTTCCATTACCCTTGAAATGCACAAACTGGAATTGCCAAAAGAAAATACGCCTAATGGAAACATCAATTTGGAAAAACAGGAGTTTTCTGCTTGCATAAGATGTTTTTTTTTTTTTAAACGATTCAAAGAAAGACTAGTTTGCAAATCTGCAGTGGAAACCTTTTTTGCATTTACACATGATGTACTAAAAAGTTATACTTAAAAGGGTCGCATTAACTTTTTTTTTTATTGGAGCAGAGGCAGCAGGCACAAGAAGAGAAGTTGTTGTCTCACATAACACATTAAAAGTTGAAGAAGTCCTCCTAACGTTTTACTAATTCTCTGTGAAATTGTGGATTATTACCCTCCAGAAATGACTTCAGGTCCATTTATATACCTCATGACTGTTGGTTGCAGACATAACTATTTTTTTTCCAATATAAAGATACTCAAACTTTACTGGTGGCAGAAATAGAAATGGACCTTCTAAAATTAACAAGGTCTTGGACATTCACTGCATTTATTCTTATAAGGACTTAATGCACAAGGATGACTTTGTCACATAATGTCCCTTAGTGGAAGCATAGTTGTTTCACAGTAGAGTCTTGACATTTCAAACTATCACTAAAGTGCCGTGTTAAAATAATAATGGGAAAACAGCTCATCACTGGAGTGTTTAAATGAAACTGTGAGGATGGCTTCTCTGCTCTGATTGGTCATCCCCAGTGGCTCCACCCACCACTCAATATCAGAAGTGGTTAAAATTCAAAATTCCACAAGCGTTTTGTAAGATGAAAAATAACTTTACAACCACAAGTTCAGAATGCATCATCAGCATTTGTTGTCGAACAGTCTTCCTGTCATAGCTGGGTCATGGTGCTTGGATGATGTGTGGTTTAGTGCTAAATATGTGAAAATTCAGATTAAACATAAGTTGGTCTTTCAGAAATGACTTATTTTTGTGTATTATCATATATTGCTTACAGCTGTCTCTTTAGTGTAAAAACTGAAAATATTCTAATTGCTAAAGTCATTTTTAATGTCATTCATGTCATAGTGTGATTTTCTATTGTCATCCCTGATTATATTTGATCTTTAAAATTTTAAAAAAGCATGAGTGCAAGGGCACACCTCCTGTATGGTATTAACTAATTATTAAATCTAATCATATTTATATATGTTTTTTTGTTTTTTTGCAGGATGACTATATCAAAAACACAGAGGAGAGCATTGGTTCTGATGAAAGTAAGTCAGAGAACATTTTATCTTATTACAAAAGATCATCTGTGGGTGTTTAAAGATGCATTAGCACTTTCATTTCAAGATTTTTTTTTTTTATTTCCCAAGATGAAGTGCAAACTAAAATATTATGCACTGAAATGGTTTGCAAAGAATATTACAAAGGCTCAGTACTTTCAAGAGAAAAGAAAAAAACCCTCAAATGCAAAGTGCTTTTGGCCTTTGTCCATTAGCTCTAGACAATGAAGTAGCATGGCACACATTGTTGAAGTGCTTACTTCTTTTAGTCGAAGGTCATACAGCTTATGGTGCGCTTGTTGAAGGTGTCAGAGCTTGTGGAGGGTGAGAACGCAGCTGTGATTCGGGAAGGTAGAGCCTGAGCCTTTGGTTGGATCCATTAGTATGAAAAGCCTGCTGTAATTGCTTTTGTTGCTGAGGGCTCAAGTCGGAACTCCCACCAGGCTCCATTTCCCTCCACGGGGTTCTGTTCCTAGATGAGAAAAAAAAATCTCTCAGAAAGTCAGCTGTGTGTGGGAGGAACGGAAACCACTAGAAAATAGACTTCAGTTCTGCGATATTTCAGGTAAACACTTTTCCTGTGGCTTTGGGCTAAAGGGAGAGATATGCAGTCAAACATTTAGAATGAACTCACTACTTTATCGTTTCAGACGCTTTTGTCCAACGCAGTTTACAAAAGAGGAACACATTCGATGGCGATGTCAGGTTCGGTATCTTGTCCAAGGACGCTTTGACATGTGAACTGTGGAAGCTAAAGATTAAACTAGTAACTTTCTCTACAGTCAGACAAACATTTCTGCGTTTTACTTCCCTCACTGCCTGTGTGTCCATATAATAGATATATTTTTATTGTTCTTTACCAGTGTTCAATGTAAACTTTGTTTCTCCCTGCAGATTTTGGGCCATACAGAGGGTAGTACATGCAATCTTACTGTACATTCAAATTATACTATACATTACCTTTAATGGCAAAATCTAACTTTCTTTGCAATATCTGACTGTATAAACTATTTGTGTTAGAGGGAATTAATTTTAGACTGTTGTAACTTTCGAGGAATAGTCAGTTTTAAGAAAAGCAAAGAGCCAAGCCAGAGCAAGTTTGTTGACTGATAGTAGATAAAAGCCCCCAGAGAATTGTCTCCAGCTGTGTTGTCCCCACGAAGGAGAGGCTCAGGTCTTTCTGCCACACAACAATACACAAGTGCACAGATAGACACGCACACACACACACACACACACACACATACACACCAGGCCTTGTTCCCTCCTGCTGTTTCACAATATATATGATAAGATTTATCAAAAAAAAAGCACTTCAGTCACACTGACTTCAGTCGAGAGATGAAAGATGCAACAAGATGGTCACAGCCGGAGATCTTATAAATCCTGTAAGTTCTGAGGTAGGTTCTCCATGGACAAAACAACAACAACAACAAACCCTCAAAGATTAGATAATGTTTTACTGATACTCATTCCATAGTGGGGACATTTATAGTTAAGCAGCAATAAAATGGACTTAACACTGAAAAGTAATTTGTATGAAAAACAGATTTAAAAATGTATTATGTTAATGTTAGAAAAAAAGAAAATACCTTCAGGTAGTATTACTTATGCTGTTATCGCACATGTGCCTGAAATGGGAGATGAGATGGATTGTGATGGAATGAGGAGTACTTACGCTGAGATGTGCGCTTTCAGAAATTATACTTAAATGCTGCATAAAGTAATCTTCTCACATGTGAGTGAGGAGATTGCAGAGCCATTCTGTTAGGACTACTAGCTGCAAGCTTGCCTCATCAGTCTGACTGCAGCAGGGAGCCTGGACCTGCCGCACTTCTCTTTCACACACAGTGGGTGAATCCGTTAGTCAGTGAAGGAGCTCCCGAGTCCTGTTACTGGGCTGTGCAGAAAGTGGGACATGTTCTCCATGAGGGATGACAGCTTCACCATCACCTTCCTCTTCCAAACGGTTTAGGTGGCATCCCAGGACTTCACTGGCCTTCCTGACAGGTTTTTTCAGAAGAAGGTCCTCAGAGGTGCCCTCTACACACCGAAGCAGCTTAGCTTACAAAGCAAGTGGAGCCTGCTCAGGGCCCTTCTTATAAAGTGCAGTGATGCCATTTGCCAGTCTAGGTTATTGTTCAGGCAAACACCCAGCTGTTTGTTCAGTAAAGTCTGTTATCTTAATGTTTGAACCGTGAATCTTCACCTGCAGAAGAGGGACATGTTCATGCCTCTTTAAGTCCATCTCTAGTTTCTTCATAGTGCCTGTCTTGAGCAGCGAGTGGTTCCTATGGCTTCAGTTCACAAGGGTGCAGTGTGGGCAGGAGGGGCACTGGATGAGCACTGTTTGTCTACTCCGGGGAGAAGACTGGTTGAGGTGGGAGCGCATCAGCTGCGTGGAAGAGTAGACGGATCAAAATGAATGACAGGAATAAACGGAGTCCTTGTTGCTTATCAGAAATAAAGCAGGTATACATAAAAAAGAGAACCATCAATGGGAAGGAAAAAAGGAACAAAATCTTTGGAATTTTTTTCAACAAGATATGTTGCATTTTTTTTCCTTTCATGCTTGTTATCCAGAAGAGCAAAGAACTCGTTCACGTGATCAGTAATATTGAGTGGCATGTTTCTAACTCCCACAATGCACCACAACTCTTCTTCAAAAAATGCAAAAGAAGACTTCAGAAAATCAAATAAGCAACAGATGGTGTAGTCTTCGATATGATAATGGAAGGAGGTGCTTCAGTTTTGTGTTGTGCAAAGAGAAAATTAGATTTAGAAATGCTCAACATCTACTCCATGTAAGTGAGTATATAGATTCTCCACGAGTGGTTCATTTAGTTCCTCCGGTTTGGCTGTGGTTAGGTTGTTCCTGTGTTTATTTCAACAGAATTGCACCCTTCATGCACTTTTGAGCATACCTTTTTGAAAGCCTGAGCTAATAAAGTGCACCACGATTCATTTCACAGATTAGCCCATATATGTGCTAGTCACACACACTGCAGCCAATTAACAGACCCTCACCAGTGTTTTCCTGCTGCAAGGGGGGAGCGCTGGAGGTCGAGTGCAGCTCCACACCCACACTGCCTTAAAGCAAGAAAATGTGAAAAATGTAAAAAGAAGCAGCTCCAGAGGTTATCCCAGTTATCTGCTCTCACAACAGGAGGAATAATTAATGAAATCTCAGGAAAATGCCTCGCTTGCTTTAGTGTGGGCGACGTTCATTTGAATTGCATTGATTTCATTCCCATCACAGCTCCCTCTGGGACTAATTCTGCAGACCTAATTGATCAGAGCCGTCTTCATCGCAAATTCAACAAGACAGCAGAGGCTCCTGTAAAGCGTTGCAAGCCCTGGACAGAACAAAGGAAGTAACAACAGACTTCAGGCACTTCTCATGAGTTTTAAGTGCGCTGATTGAGACATCAGCTGAACTCGACAGGCCTCTCTGAGTTTGAGGGTCACTGAAGCAAGAAAGGCTACCAGAGGTGTGACTTAAAAAGGGAAGCCGCTACAGGACATCGTTCGTTTTATTAGACACTGTTTGTGACTTGAATATTTTTACAAATTGTTTGAAATAATGTGACAAATTGATTATACTTACATTTGTATTATTTTTGGATCTGCACTAGTGGTGACACCTTTCTTGCTTTTTTTTCTTCAGTTAAAACAATGATTTCTAAATTTTTTTTCTTTTCCTGCTTAAAGGGATTTCAGTTGGCGCTTTTTAACATCTATTATGTTACATGCGGGAGCAGCTGACGGAGCTTTCCAAATCTAAGTAATCTCAAGAATAACAGCTCAAATCTATACACGATAAAGAGGAGACGTCAAGAAAGTAGGGCAGGAGCAAAACAGAGCGCTACCTCTCAGTTTTTCTCCTGGAAGAGGAAGTCAAAACAATTTCTTCCCTCAATTGCCCTGGGAATGTACGATCACTGCCAAATAAAATGGATGAGCTTAGAGAACAGACAAGGACTTCAGGAATATTGGGAATGCAATATTATGTACTAAAGGAGGAGGGATTGATGTTGAGAACAGATGGTGTAATCCTGCATATGTCACTCTGCACCCCAGATATTTAACTGTTGGCTGATTGATCCATGAGAGAAGCCACCTGAAATAATCAAATATCGTTTTTAGTTGTACAGTATTATTCAATTCCCTTTGAAAATGGACCACTTAAATCTAGGAGCCTAACAGACTATTTTCCAAGCAGGCAGACAAATGGGCCTGTCTCTCTCACACTTGAACATTTTAGATGTCCAAAGTCTGCTCCCATGACTTGGCGGTAGGGGTTTTTGCTTTAGCCAACAAACACGAAGCCACTTTGTTAAATGGAAAACAAATGGCTGTTGGGAGGTTTTTATTGATTCTATAAGGTCCCTCTCTCAGCAGAGGATTCAGCACAAATTAAACCATATCACTACAACAAGTAAAGGGAAAACACTTTAATAAATGAAATGAAATCTCACATTCCACTTTTGTTTTCTGTCTGTATGGTGAAAGTATTCTGGTTGAGTATTTTTTTTTTTAATGTAAAGATAGAGTTGTGCACCGCCATGTGAATTTATTCAGCCAGTTTTGTTTCCATGGAAACAGAGTACGGTAAATCAATATTGTGAGGTATGATTTGAAAAAATATGAGATTTGATGAAAGGTGAGGCAACTGTCCAACTTAATGTAAGACTCATTACCCCCATCTCAGCATTTCGAATCCACCATCTCATCTCTGACCACCAGATCCTCTTTGTTCAGTGGGTGTGCTTTATTTTGTGCCTGTCTGCAAAATGACTTTCATTTTCAGCAAAACCCCTGTTTGACTCGAGTGCTTGTGTTTTACTCCACCTGCTGCATCATGCATGAGCAAATATCACATAAAAAAATATTTCACACATAATTTGATCATACTACTGAATATGACCAAAAGCAATATTTTCTATGCCAATCCCCCGGGAAGCAAGAAGAGAAATTACATTTCAGGTCTAAATAATTTCATGGAGATTTGGCTCATGTAAGCATTTCCATATTGAAGAAAACATCAAGTGAAGTGTTTAATATTACTACAGTATCTTTTTGCTTTCATAAGACATAACACTCTCCTTATGTCCTGAATTGGAAGAATTTAAGACTTATTAAAGTTGCTTAGGGGTTCTGGACAGGTTCAGACCTCAGAGCTAGCTGATGGGGGTTTCAAATCAAAACTACAAGGTTAAGATTCTGAAAATGTTATTGTTTGGGCTAAAATGCATTCTCAAAGTCACATTTTAGAATACTATTTTAGAGGTCTAGAGGTTGATCATGTTTTTTAAAACCATCTGCATAGAGATTACAGTTGTTCTCATAGGGTTCATTCCCCCAGCAAAAGGTTAGATTTCATTACAATAATCTGAGTTCACAAAATGAAATGTTAAACATATTAATATAAAGTGGCTGTATAAAATCTGTAAGATACATCAGAGAAAAGCCAAGTTAAACCTGAATAATGAAACACACCAAAGAAGGCTTGTATGTAATCTGACAGTCTGGGATTAGTTTTACCGAGGTTTTAGGTCTTAAATCAATAAAAACATGAAAAAAAGTGTACCATAAATAGCATCGTGAGCTTAGTTATCTGTTCCTGAGTGTCTTGCCTGAGGTACATTTTCCCCTTGAGAATTAATAAAATCTTTACAAGTACAATTTAGATAAATGTATTTGTAATTCAGGTAAGATTGACGGCAGACATAATCCCATTCCTGTTATTTTTATATAACAGATCTGGAACTCGGTGTTTTTCTTCTCCCCTAATGTCTGGAAGTGCTGAATTTATTTATTAAACTCTGCAAGTTTGTAGATACCCACATGAGACCTCATCACTCTGTATGTTACAGCACAATTTCATCAGCAGGCACTCCATCCCCAAAGCCTTAAAATGAAATCATTATTACTTGTTGTTCAGCCGTGGGCTTCTATCTTGCAGAATTAATGCACTCCTTCAATCAAATGCCTCTAAAAGCTTCTTGCAAGCCAGTATTGTTTTAATAATGCCAGTATGGATGGTTACCAAGGGTTACGGACGATACTCGATGATGGTGATACTTGAGCACAGCCTGCAAAGATTTTCATTATTCTTCACAAAAGATGAGACTATATTTTTTTTTTAACCACCTTGATAATTTGAGGCCAGCATTCTCAAACACGCTGCACATTTTGACATTTTTGAGAAGAATACTATGAGTTGCCTTCTTTCTAACAAATAAACAACTAGCCAAGCCACCTCCACCATCCACATAGGGATATAATAAAAAACATGTTTTGGAAAGTAATAGATCAGCCAGCTTGATCTTATATTGTTTAAAGCTGCAAAAGAACCAAAAAAGCCCACCACTGCCTCCATAAAAGCCCATTTTTCCATCCTACCTCCTTCTTTAAAGTATTGCTTTTGGCCGGATTTGCAGGGATCTGTTGTCAGCCATCTCGTCTGTTGACCGTGTTGACTACAAAGCAGTTGCTTAGAGCTGACTCAGGGTTTTACAACTTAAATTTCTCACACCGCCTGCCACCTGCCACTCACACTTAAATTTATCTGGAGCCTCTGAGTTATCAGAGGCTTTTCCAGCAAGGCGGAAAAGTGGACTGGAGAGGTGCGACATCCACTTTCCGATTGACTGCATTGACCGTCGGCGGAGGAAGGTGGAGGGCACAGTGCTATTTCCATCTCAGTCTATCAGGGAGAAAGATGCTGGCATTGAACAATTCAGCTCTCTGAAGATGGAGCGAGAGATGCAGGGGAGGGAGGGGGAAAGAGAGCAGGGAACGCATGAGACAAAGATGGAGTGTGTGCTTCTGCGTGAGGCGAGCTGGGGAGAGGCAGTGATAAGTTGACATGAGGGAAGTGAGACGTGGCAAGTCGAGAGAAGGAGATGCTCAGTCATTGCTGTCAGGTTTCCTTGCTGTCAGAGACAGCAGATGAAGACTGCAGCCAGCACTATAGATGATGGGCTGCCTCAACAGTGACAGCTCGGCACCAGTATTTTTTGCAGTGCAGACTATAAAATGAATTTATTTATTTATGCACAAGGCTGAAATTGTTTTTTTCACCATGGAGTTCAATACTTTATTGCATACCTTTGTATAAAAACTGAAGTTAATTTCAAACAATGTCATAACACAGAACTTGATTATAGAGTATGGCGCAGAAAATTGCAGCTTTCCTGCTTTTGCATATACTTGCTATTGTACATATGTGTCGAAAACGATCTCCATGTCAAAAGCAACAAATAGCAGCCAGAAGTGCTGTGTTGTCTGTGGAAGGAGACAGAAAATATGTATTTTTTAGACTAAACCTTCTCATTTGTGATTGAGTCTGGTGCATCAGCATTTCAATGTTGTGGTTCATGTTTGTGTTTTCACAGCTGTTGACACCACCAAGGACCCATGCCTGAATGTAAAGTGCAGCCGCCATAAGGTGTGCGTCGCTCAGGGCTACCAGAGGGCCGTGTGCGTCAATCGCAAGAAACTGGAGCACAGGTTGGAGGAGCTTCACTCTCAAAATCAGAGGGCATTTGTAAAAGGTGTCATTGAAAGTTAAGAGAGTTGTGAGTGGGGAGGATTGTTTAAAAAAAAAATGCAGCTATATTCTAAAAATGGAAATGCATTTCTGTTAATCCATTTTAATTTCAATCATGGTACAGATTTGCTTCCACCCATGGTCACACATGAGGAGGGATCAAATTGTGTACTAAGATCTGGATAAGCCACAGAACAAGTACTACACATAATAAAAGATATATTGCTCAAATCCATCAAATAGCATTCATGTGGGAATGGCAAATTTTAAAAGAAGGTGGTTTTAAAGAAAACTGCTTTAAATTCAATAGTGTATAAATGTGAAAATGAATTATTCAATAGTGGTTAAATTTCAACAGTTTGGTATCTTGGTCGTTGTTCAAGATTTGCACTCATCCTTTACATCCATCCATCCATTTTCTATACCCTCTTAATCCTGTTCAGGGTCACGGGGAGTCTGCTGGAGCCTATCCCAGCTCATTACTGGTGATAGGCAGGGGTACATACAGGACAGGTCCATCCTTTACATATGGCTGCCTTTATCTCTAAAACTGCTAAACTCCCAACAGACCCAGGAGAAGTTGGTTCAAGTAAAAACTTGGGAAGAATTTAGTATTTTGCACACTAGAAGAACTCATTTCTAAGAAAAAAATGCCTATTGATGACTATTTTAGACCATTTTGCTAGTTTTAGGAATTCTAGTTAAGAAAATGTTTCTTAGCCCATTGACAAATATATTTCTTTTTTTTTTTTAATTTTCTTTGTCACACTATAGTTTAAAGCAGCTGTATTCAGCCATGGTTTTGGTTATTTATTTCACTTATGTGTTACAACATATAGAAAGCACAACATCGGAACATTAAGAAGACAAAAAAAGTTCATTTTTGTTGGAGGGATGTGTTACCCTTGAAAGTTCTGAACAACAAAAACTCAGTTTCACTCTACAATCCTCTGAGGCAAATATCTGCTCACTTAGTTTTGTCTTAATCACTTTAGACAAAACTGAAGATAAAAAGGCCCACAAACAAACAGCAAGAGAAGGTAGCTGCAGTGAAAGCCTGGCAAAGCATCTCCAGGGTGAGAGCTTAGTATTTGTTGATGTCCATGGGCTCCACACTTCGGTCATTGACTGCAAAGGTATTAAAAAAATACAGTTATTTACTATTATGTCACTTTGTCCACATACTTTTGAAATAGATCCTAAATATTAAATACGAGTTTCTGTAAAACCTCTAGAAATAAAAGCTGCAAAAGCACACTCTTCTTCATTGTTTTATGACGGCAAAACCATAAAAACTTGGTCTTTTTGTCCAAATACTGCATCAGATGGACAAAAAGAAGCCTGCCACTCAGGCTGCATGTGCATTTTTAGACACCGATTGGAAAATATACTTCAAGTTAGACAACAGACTACGGTGGGATGAGGCAAATCACAGAACATCATGTTTCAAAAGTCAGCAATCAACTTGCTGTAATTTAAAGCTACCAGATCAACAAATGCCGGAGCCGTGTCCACTCAGCGTAACTGACTGAGGGAGTTTTTTAAAGGCATGTTGTACATGGCAGTCATGTTAAAAATAGCTTGAAGTTGCGGGTGAGAAGGAAATATTTTTGTTCCTCTCATTTTTTACTTTGCAGTAATTCTCAAATGCAGAAAAGAAAAAAACTGAGTGAATCAATATTATTCAAAAGAAGCAAACAGTCATTTTATTGTATTTCACCTGCCTTTATGTCTCAAATACTAGAATGCTGAGTATAGTAATTACTAGAATTTATATCTAATGACACTATACTGTGTTGATAATGTAAATGAGAGAAGACACAAATTCTGAGACCACTGCAGCCAAAGTGTATAAAGAACAAAATTGTCATCTTTTGGCTGTTTAATCATGTAACACTGAGTTTTGTTTCTCTGCTAACAAAGACTCTACTTTGTCTGTAGTAAAACTCTGAGAAAAGCACTTATCTGGCCCCTGCACTCATTTATTCCACTCTGACTGAAAAACAAATGAGCGGAGTTGCAGTCTGAAAAGAATTAATGGAGTGAATTATTACTACCTGCGAAGTCTATCTGCAGCGACAGCCGTTTATCTTTTTCAATAAAGTGCTTCATTTACGGAGACACTCCAGAGATGAGAGAGACGGTTTTGAACGGTGGGTAATAAGCACGAAGGCACCCGCACGAAACCAACATAGCGTCATTAAGAAGCAGCACGAGAAGCTGCACATGCAGTCAAACAGTGCGTGAGGGTAAAAAGCAACCAAGTGCAATCTTATGAGCAGCACATCCAACTTTTAACAGGTACTTTATGACTTTCAGGCAGTTATAATCAAATCTGTTGTGTGTGTTGTTGTGCGGAGGATTAAGCAACTACAAAACATTAAAGATTATTTTCACTCTGTGTTTGACCCCAGCAAGCCGGTAAATATTGGATGAGTTCACCCAAATTACAAATCTGCTTTCTCAAAAGTATCTTATTGAGGCTTCACATGGCTGAGTGAGCAGATATTTGCCTCAGAGCATTGTAGAGTGAAACTGAGTTTTTGTTGCTCAGAACTTTCAAGGGTAACACATCCCTCCAACAAAAATGAACTTTTTTTTTTGTCTTCTTAATGTTCTGATGTCGTGTTTTCTATATGCTGTAACACATGAGTGAAATAATTAACCCGAGCTGTGGTTGAATACAGCTGTTTTGAACAACAGTGCGTCAGTGAAAGTTTAAAAAGAAAACATGGAGTCAAAGAGGAAGGTTATTCAGGAAAACAAAACCTATGAAACTATTTTGTTTATTTGCAAAGTGGGATTTTAAGATGAGCATACACATGACCAGAAGTCACTGGATTGTATTTCATGACATTTCGAGCACCGCTGTAAAATTGCTACCATGCAGTGTCGAGTTCTGCAGCTGCAGGAAGTGCTGGAATAAGAGATGGAGAGCAATTACGCAATTAGTATAACAGCTTTTAAAGTCCACACAAAGCAAAAAAAAGGCATTTGCATATATCTAAGGAGTTATAAGGCATGAAATGATTATTTTTTTTGGGGGGGAAAGGCAACATTTTAAACTATATTTCACTCAGATAATCAGGTAAAATATGCTAAAGTTATTCATGAACACTTACATTTCTATTAGCTGAAATATCACAATTTAGTCCACTTATCTGAATTGAAAATGCATACAATCAATTTTAGACAAGATGCTAAGAACCGCCTTCACAGAGCAGCAGGCATGAGTGAAAAAGTTACTCAGGGCTGTAGATAAAAACAACATTATATTTATCTTTTTCATGTTGGAGCAACATCTCAGGCATGTATGTTGTGTGTGGATGCAATGACTATTGAACATTTCCTATATTTTTCTTCTCATGTTCAGAGTCAAACAGTCCGAGCAGCTGGAGCACCATGAAAGCAGCAGCTGCAAGCCTTGTCCTGTGGCTGCTTCCTCACCTGTATGTGGCTCTGATGGACACAACTACGCCTCAGAGGTAAAATAAATAAATAAATAAATAAATACTCAACACCTGTGTGACAGGTTTGCCTCATTACTGAAGTGTTTTACCATTAGACAAACCCAGAGAACAAACGGAGAGTGGCAGTGTCATAATTTTAAATAATGAGAGGAGACCAGTCAAGTTCAGTTTCCTGCTGCGCTGACATGTACGACGATGCAGGACAGTTCATCATCAGAGAACAGGCGCAAAAGCTCGGTGTTGCCTTATGATTAATGACTGACGGTGCCTTGAACGTCATCACTGTAGACCATCCACAGCCAGGACTCGATTGATTTATGTATAGTTTTTAATTTTGACCTTGCATGAGAAGACGGTGGGAAATGACAGCTCAGTCTTGCAGCCTTACCCTAAGTGCAGTGTTTCGTCTGAATGAGCAATCTTTTTCCTGCGGTCACCCTCATAAATATTTTAACTGCATACGTGCCTTTCTCGCCCCTTCTTCCAGTGTAAGCTGGAGCAGCAGGCCTGCCTCACAGGCAAAGACCTGAGCATCATGTGTACCGGATTTTGCCCCTGCACCACAGCCTCTGCTACAAATGCTGACACAAAACGAGGCAAGTGCCTTTTCTTTACCTCCTCCAGACTCATGCATCTTCATTTTGCGACTCAGGTCTCTCTGTCTGCATCACTGTCATCCCTTTAATGACTCAGGATTTCAAAGAAAGACACAACACACTTGTGACCACACGCACACGCTTTCTGTCCGTAGGATGGGACTTCGGTTTTCTCACAGAACAAATCGAACGAAGGCTTGTTTGGCATTTGGGATCAATACTCACCTATTTCAAAAGATTACTGTTAGCCAGATATCCCCCATGTGGTCAACTGCTATTTCAATCATGTAGTCATTAATTATTTAGAGTGTGGACTACCTATCAATGCAGCCAAACACCATTGATCAGTCAGTCTCTCGGGCACATAAAAATAGCCATTAATCAAACACATGAAATGTTTTTTCATCTGTAGCCTGGAATCAGAGGGTAGGTGGCTTTTATTGTTTTACCTTTTTATTATTGCTATCATGCATTTCATTCAATTTGGTTCAAAGCCTGGGGAAAAAATACAGTATTTCATATTAGCTGTTTTACTCTGAAAGCAAAACCGTGCCATTCATTGCACATCTGCTGCAAAGCAACAGAATCTTTTTTCATGCCTTATGTGGAAGTGAGTCACGTTGCTTTCTTCCATCTGCCAGTGTTTTAAATGCTGGGGTTCCCTTATTTGTTCTTTCAGAGAGCTGTACTGGCCAGGACCTGGCAGACTTGGGAGACCGCCTGAGAGACTGGTTCCAGCTGCTTCACGGAAACGCGAAACAGAATAACTCTGGCAAGCCTGGAGCTGGCACCGCCTCAGGTGAGACACTTAGCTACCTTGCAACAATCCACATCAACTGCTGATTCAAAGAGATGTGTTATGAACAGGCGCCACAACACTGTGTGCTTATTGTTGACAGTGTTGGATAAAAGCCTCATAGCCAGCTGCAAGGACTCCATCGGCTGGATGTTCTCAAAACTGGACACCAATAGCGATTTGTACCTGGACCACGCTGAGCTGGCTGCTATTAACCTGGACAAGTATGAGGTCTGCATCCGACCTTTCTTCAACTCTTGCGACAGCTACAAGGATGGGAAGGTCTCTACGGCCGAGTGGTGCCTCTGCTTCTGGAGGGAAAGTGAGTGACGGGATTTCCACTAAAGAAACACAAGCTTTTTTTGAGTCAAATCTTAAAAGGAGCAAAATAAAAGCACTGTTACATCAGAGGTAGGCACAGGGAGAAGTGTTGATGTTAGTTTCTTCAAACTGTTTCACAGAGTAATTTTGATCATTTTGAAGTGGGATGACAATAAATCAGGTGAAAACTGAAGAGCACTGAATGATAATGATTCAAACCAAACAATCTGTGGCATCTAAACACATTTATTGCACTTCAGTCACATAAAGCTGCAAGAAGGAATGTCAGACATTTTGAGAAATGTGTGATATTCAGAAAGCAGTTTTGCACAGGTAGAGATAACAACTTTCCTGGCTTTTCTTACATTATAAGATGCACTTTGAGAAAAAATGAAATAGTCACATTTAGCTTCGTCTGAAACCACAATCTGTGCTTTTTCCTCTTCTATGTGTGGATGGGTCGAAAAAACATAATGACAAATGTGAAACTTTATCACTTTGACTCCATCCATTCATCGATTCATCCTTTTATGCAGGTGTCACAATACACCCAGCGTGAATAACAGTCAACGTTCCACAATGCTTCAGACGAGTCAGTCCTCAGCTGAGTTAGTGATCACCGGTGCTAACAAAGCCTCAAGGCTGTCTTTGTCCTCAGGTTGCCACTGACAGGAACCAACAAGTGTCTGTTCACAGCTATTAACAATTTTATCTTACAACGGCGATGCTTCCACACTTGTCTCACAGGTGTTGAATGTCAGAGTGTAGTTCAAGGTCAGGTTTTATGATTTGACAAAAAAAAAGAAAAGGAAAACAGCCATAACACAACCAAATGTTTTGAAGTTTAAAACATTTCTGAGCTGGAAATGTCAGTTTATCACAGAATTCATCTAAAATGCCAGGTGTAAATAGAAAAATTCATTCAGAGCTGACATGTGGAACCATTATGTTGATGGTTTAGTTTGTAGTTATCATATAAAATGATCAAGTGTTTCCATGGAAACACACATCACCTCCACAAGTGCAACATCAGCACCATTTGACCTTTGCTGAATAAATTGAGATTAATTATACAGGCCACCGCATTTGTGTGTTGCACATTCAATTGATCAAGCATTTAACCTAGATGCAATAGATCAAACTGACTACCTAATCGATCCTTGGTCATGAGAGGTTGATGTGAAGAAACTACACTAACTAATCATGTTTTTATGGCACACTGCTTGCCTAGAATCAGATTTAATCTGTTGTAAAGTGTTATTTATAAAGTAGTGGGGTTTTTTTAATTTGTCACTTGACCATGTGCTGAAATATTTCTACAAAGATCTACAAGTGCTTGGGAGGATTTGTTTCCTTAAGGGGTCAATACAAAACATCTTTCTCTTTGTTTCTATTTATATGTGTTAAAGAGCTTCAGCTCATTTCCTCACTCCTTTCAGACTGCATCCATATGTTCTTTCGCCTAAGCTCTGCTCAATCAATCACGCTCTGGGGAATGAAATAGAAGACTTCTTAAACAAATCAATATGAGCCGAAAGTGTAATTATGAAGTGCATTGATTGAGATGAAGTTTGAGGAGAGCAGTTTTTGCTTTTGTCCATCATCACTTTTCTTGTTTGATTCGCACAGAGCCACCATGCCTCGCTGAGCTGGAGAGGGTCCAAGTACTGGAAGCTGCCAAGAAGAAACCTGGTGAATACTTTTTTATATATATATAATGGTCTGATGTTTATTTTTAAATCATACATTTGCATCTAAACACCTTTTGGACAGGAACTCATCACTTACTCATCTCAGACCCTTTCAAAGCTGCACCCTGCTGCACATGTGAACTCAAGCAACATGCAGCTGCTAATTCTTTGTCCAGATTTCTCGGTGAACAGATGTAGCAAAATGCAGGCAAGAAGCCTGAGAAGGCTCATTAAAGAGATCAAAAGCACACAGCCAGGAAGGATTAGGCCCCTAATCAAGCTGGAGTGGCTTAGGGGGCAGTGCTGTTTCTGGAAAAAAGCAATATCCCCATCACATGACCCCCACAAGAAACGCTACACTACAGCATCCACTCATATTACACAGCTGCTTTTCCATCTTCACATCTGTTCTTCCATCCCTGAGGCCCAGTCCTCCTTACTTCTCCTGTTTTCTCGGTCTGTGGTTTGGGGGGGGTTGGTGCTTGTTAGAGAACTTTGCACTGGGTTTGACAACAGTGTCCTGTGGGAGGCTGAAAAAGAAGGAATCTGTCACAGAGGCTGTCACCACATGTTAACATGCCATTCTGACAGCATAAGGACACACATCACCCAGCATATTGCATGAAATTACATCCGTCGACATGTCTTTGCTTCTGTGAAACAAACAAGGGAAGCCTGTGATATTCTCTGCCATTAAAACTCTGACTGTGTCCTGATATGATGGTCTTATCAGTGGCTCACTCAGGTTTGCTCTTATTCTCATCTCAGTTATCAGTGTGTGGCATCAGTGTGTGATGAGAGTACAGAAGTTCAAGAAGCAGGAATGAGCTTGTGTGCATGGTTTTGCAGGGATGTATATTCCCAGCTGTGATGAGGATGGCTACTACAGGAAAATGCAGTGTGACCAGAGTCGAGGGGAGTGCTGGTGTGTGGACCAGCATGGAGAAGAGATGATGGGCTCCAGAATCCATGGCAACCCTGATTGTGGT
>JAOWBL010000011.1:6686869-6708212 GCA_028564865.1 Zenarchopterus dispar | reverse complement strand
CTACTTAACAACCACTTAGTCCTTTTGTGTTTGTTTTGATTTTCTTTATTGGTTTCACAAAAAAACAAGCTACTCAACCCACATCTGGCACTGTGGCAATACATTAACAAATTCTGAAAAATTTCAAACTGATTTTTTAACTTCTTTAAAATCTTTTTTCTTTAGAAACTGCTCTTCCAACTGCTGCCTTAGGACCACTTATATACCGGCACTTTCCTCATCTTAACTTATTAAAGAAAACACATCATACTTATTTTCTCTAATGAATTATGAAACCATTTGTGCGTTTAAAATGTAAGTGTTATAAGGCCAAAGGTCCACTTCATAGGCATTTATTCTTTGATACAGAATACACTTCTCCAGAGCTGCCTACAATAAATACTTTTCCTCCTTCACCAGAACACAACAGCATGAAAAATATTAGCATAATGCTTACTTAGGGGCTAGTTTGGGATATGCATAGATTGTGAAAAATAGTGGACAAAGCATTGAGTCATGTGACCCAGTGGTTTCTGAAAAGGGGTTTTGAAGCCTCTTTTCCTTCATGCAGGTGCAGCCATGTTGCTCAGGTAGCCCATAGGAAACACGCCCACTATATGTCAATCAAAGTTAGCTTTGGCTACCAGCTCCTTCAATGAATCACTGCAGAAATATCTCCAGAGCTGCCACCAGCAGAATATACAGTTTAACATATCAAAAATTAGTTTTCTTTAGCTGACTCTGGATTAATACAAATGTCTGGTTGTTTCGCTAAGCGCAGTAGCATGACGATTACAGTTGAGAAAATGATAACGGCCATTGCTCGAGCTGACTGTCAATCACATTAGAAATTAAATTTAATGCTTTATAGAAACTCTCCTGGCGTGGTACAAATAAATTCACCCCATTTAGAGTTGTCATGGATGTGAAATCAAATGAGTTAGACCAAAACTTTTTTTTTTAACTGGATGTAAATATGTTTATTTCTGTTCTAAAGTCACATACTTTAACACTGGAGTCATTAGAGATTGACTCACAATGGTTGGCGCTTGACTATACCTCAAACAAATTAGTCTGCTTGGACTCAACCAAATTTGACCAATCAGAGCAGACTAGGCCTCTTCGAAGTCTTGTCTTAAACTGATTCAAAACTGTCTATTCACTGACAGACAACCGTACATGCTGCAGAAATGTATAACATGCAATAAAGGTTGTTGTTGTAACATGGGCTCTTAAAGAAAACTACAATGTGTCTTTTTTTGTGAACAAGGTTATAAAACAAATACTTTTCAAACATTAGCAATGGGAATTTGTGAACCAGTTAATAATTTTGCATTGTTAAAGTCGCTATAGATGGTTATAACTGTGATCAAGAAGGGATTTCCTGTAGCTGGATGATACTACTCTCGTTCAAAAATTAAAAATGCCACCACAAAAGTTTTGAAAATTCACTATATATATAATATATTACCAAATGTTATCATTTCCTTTGTCTAGGCAAACTATTTTAAGGCTTGCATGCTTTTATACTCCTCCAGATGAAGTAACTGGATATTCTGGAGATCTTGGGAGTGGAGTAGGATGGGAAGATGAAGAGGAGAAGGAGGCAGAGGACAATGGAGAAGAACCAGAAGAGGAAGAGGAAGAGGAGGAGGGTGAGGCAGATGATGGAGGGTACATCTGGTAGAACTGTTGGAGACACAAGTGGAGAGCAAAGCAACCAGCCTGAATAATCAACAGGCTTGGATCTCTCCTAACGGCAAAAGATTTAAGGATCGGACAGAGGAGAAGTGAAATTGCCCTGGTGGGATTTGTGGTGCCAGGCAAATGGTAAGATGATGACCAGTTTTTTTTCTTTTAGTTCTTAATTTTTTTTTATTTTTTAAAAATCTGATATATGTGTAAACGCTTCATTCTTTTAATTTTATGACGAACAGAGCTTTGTGATTTTCTGTCCTGAAAAGGGGTAGCCACTGACTCTGCACCATAAGTAGCTAAAGTCCATCAAAATTTTTATCTTGTCTTACTGTCATCTATGCATATGGAGATTAAAAGTAATGTTTGTATTGTGTTATAACAGTTGCTTGAATAGTAGAGTTGCTGTCCCATTGGAATGACTAGAGATCAGATGTGAAACAAACAGTTTGACACTTTGGGAGATAAGCTTGTTTGCTTTCTTAAAAGGGGGTTAGATAAGATGTTCAACACCAAATTTGGGTAAATATGAGGCATGACTGAGAAATGGGCCAACTTAGGTTTCCTTAAAGGCTTGAAAAGGAGAAACAGTTGCTTTGCTTTGTCTGAAGGGGCAAACAAGAGCGCTTTAATGGAAATACAACACGTAATTTTTTAGACATCTTATTTTCCATCATGTAAGAATTAACAGCACTAGGAAAAGAAATATACCAGTAAAAGATGAAATAGTCTTTTTTTCTGGTTGCATTAATTAAATAAGCATTATATAATGTGTTTATCGCTAAAATTTAGAGGTACACATGACCTTTCAACAAAATAAAATACTTGACATGTCGAGTGAATAATATTGATGATCTTAATGTATTAATAAGATAAGACATCAATAATAATCCAGGTACAAGTTTAAATGTTGAAACTGTGAGAGATAGCTCGACCTGGCTCAACAGAGAATAATCGGTTTAATTAAATAATGTTTAATTAAACTCTGAAGGCAGCTTGCATGTTGCAGTAACTATCAGGATTCAAGTCTCATCAAAGAGTGGCTGTAGATAGTTGTAACTGTGGGCAGCAGATATGAAGAAGCCTCTGGGTGAAGACACTGTTGTTTAAGCATCGCGTCGTGAAGAGGATGCTCAGTGTTGTCTGGTGTGTTTTTCAGTATTTCCACAATCGTCTCTACAGGCTCCAAAACAATCTCCCGAACGGACCTGGCCTTCTTTATCAGTTTCTTCAGTTTTTTAAGACACTGGATCTGATGCTGTTATAATGTGCGATGTTAGGGTAACAAGTCGGTCTTCGTTAACAATGGATGATATTTCTTTGGTACTGGGACAAGACAGGATGTCTTCCACAGCCCTGAAGCTTCTTCTGGCTCAACTAATATTAAGGAGGTGCTTTAGAATGCCACATAGATGGTCTGAACAAACCTTTGGACTCAGGAGCTGACACCATCTGGAGGCTGCTAGAGAAACTGATGAACTGTGGGTCGAGGAGGGTGAGAGGTCTGTTTGAGAGGGTGCAGGTGAGGAGAATGCTGAGCTTGTTGAACCTACTGAAGAACATTCAGTTTATTGACTCTGCCCAGACTTTCATCTGTCTCATCCCCCTTCTGCTTGAAGCCTGTGATCTTTTCCATCCCTGACTACACACCTGATGCATTGCTCTTCTGAAGTTGGCTCTTAAACTTTTTCCTGTTCACACTCCTCTCTCTAATCTTGTCTTTTGAACAAACTTCTTGTCTCTCTCCTTAAAGGGTTATCTTTTCTCTTTGAGCAGCTGTTTTAGTTTGTTAGGAAGCACCTCACTGTTCTGATGGTACTGATGCTCAGTAGCATATTCAGTCATAATATCATCATCTCCATGTGGCTCACAGATCCCATCTCAGTCTGTAGCTTCAAAACACCCCTGCAGAATTTCTTCTGCTTCTTGTGACCATCTCCGTCACAGTTCTGTTGGTAACAGGTTGCCTCTGCGTAATGGGTTTATATGTGAAGGAGAGAAAAACCCGATTATGATCTGGACCTCTGTGGCTGGGTGTGAGTGGAGCATGCAGCAGCCAAATAGTTGTAATTCCTTTGGAAGTTGAGCTGAGATTAAAAATCGTAATTAGGAAAAGAAAGAACACTAGATCCACCGCCCAGAAGACACAGTAACAACAATGAATAAAAACTTGCAAAGTAAAATGTACGTTATCCAGCCAGATGAATAAAGAAGCAACTGTTTCTTTAAGCAACAAAAAGGTTATCTAATGATATCAATTTCTAACTTTGGATGCAGACTCAATAAGCATATTTTCTAAATTGTCAAACTGTACATTTCCAGCAGTTCAGTGGTTACGTATTTTTTAAAACCAGTTATGTGTAAAAATACAACGCAAAAGAACTGGAAAGCCAGCTTAGAGGATTTCAGGTTACTATGGTTTCAAGCTATCTTTACAACTGAGGTTACAACACAACTTCTTGCAGTTTTGAGATTGTTAATATTTTCAGAATTAAGTGGAAACATGCACCTGAACAGAAGCTAAGGACCCAGGCTGCTTCCACTGTAGAAGTCACTGTGCTCTGCTTACTTTGAAATCATCTTAAACGATGTATCACAACTGTCTTTATTTTCTGAGCTAGCTTAAAATAATGTACTGTATTTTGTGTTAATAAAAAAAACAACAACAAAATCTATATATGTGCATTACTTGAAGTTCTGTGCGTATACTTGAATTCACCATGTATTTTTTTCTATGAGAATATTGTTGCCATGTCTTCATTCATGCTTGATAAGCCAGATGTTTGTTTCTAGTATTGCATGTTAGTAAGAATGTACTTCTATGCTGAGCACTTTACTAATAAAGGCACTGCAGCCAAGCTGTGTGTTTGTTTTCATCTTTTTCTGAATATTTAAGGAATGGCTAGGATCACATAGAAAGAAATCAGTTAAATGCACCAAATAAAACCATCTCTCCCTAAATAGGTATATAAAAACCCAACTACACATGAAGTTCTCTGATGGGCAAACATGTGTAAACATGAACATTTTGGATAGTTTTTCTTCTGCAGTTTTTCAGCCCTCCAGCTCTCCAGCTGTGATGACTACTTTGTGCAACCCGGGTCACAAGAATTAAATACATTTAACAATGTATGCAAATGCAAAGCCGTCATTCAGTCTGCAAGGGTGTAGTGAAATAAAAACAAACAAAAAAAAATTTCAGAGCTATATCTCACAGGCAGATGGGAATATTTGCCGCTCAGCTGCCACCAAATGCTAGGAGAACAAATTACAGCCTTTGGCTGCCAGAATACATACTGTATCACCAATCTGGCAGACGACACTATCAGACGTATGGATGATGAATTTGGCGCTGAATGATTCCACACTGTTTAAATTTTTCACAGCATCTAGGACTAAGCCTTGTAATTTCTTCTTCTCAGTCTAATTTCAGTCCTGAATATGCAATGCTTCACAGAATATACACATAGATTTAAAACAATCTTTAAAAGAAGTAACAGCCAGTTCATCGAAGCAAAAATTGAGGTTCTGTAGTTGCTTTTCTTGGGGATCATTATAAGTCAACCAGCTGCTATCTCCATTTCCTGCAGTTGGATATTATAACATATGAAGCATTAAGACTGTGAGCATCATCTGAGTTAGGCTACTCGTGCAACCAGGAACAGCTACCCCAATACTACAGACTGGTCTGATGAATGGGCTGTATGTAGGGTAAAAACAAATCCTACACAACAAAAATATTTATCATTATGAGTTTGGGATTTCATTTTTTTGATTTAAGCTCAGAAGGTCTAATTTGGAGATTTATACTTAAATATGAAGATAAAAGTAAATGTGAAAAAAAATCTAAACAGTTAAAATTGAATAGTCACATATAAATAGTGGAATAGATGAGACCATTGTGCCGGTCATGTTCTGATGTCTGGATCTTCATCTGTGCTGATTAAATCATCTATTTCTCACCAGGAGAGACTTCAAGGTAAAAATGTGTTTTCCTAAGTATGTGAATATGATCGAAAGACTGCAAAAACACAATCAGAAGCATTTAAAAAAAACACACACACACTGTTGGATGGATTAAATTCACTCTTTTACTTCATGGTTGTCCTTTTAGTTCAAACTATTTTACTGATACTAAAAATATTATTTCTAGAACTATGCTGATATAAATAACTCCAGTGCTTTATAGTGCATCCTTAATGGTAATAATTGTACAACAATTTACATTTGGATAATACATCATTTACAGGCGATCATCAAAAGGTACAGAACTCTGTTCAAAGAAACAAAAAAGATTTCTTTCATATGTGTTCTGCTGTACATTTTCATAAACACTTTCCTGTATAAAACCTTCATATACAGTTTATTTCTGATACAAATGTTAACACATCAAATATTCTAAATCTTACTCTTTTAATACAAGATGCAGTAAACAGTTAATGAGGTACAAAGATCGCATACTGGTATTATCTATTTCAAGTCATGAGATAACGCATTTTAAAAGGTCATTGTAAACATCTAAACAGGTTTTCATGCATAGACCTAAAAGTATACCGAACAGAACCCAAACAGAACATCAATTTTCAGTTTATTAGTGTTTGTTAGTGTACTCTCCTATCTTTTCAGATAATCAAAAAGTACACTGATGACAACCCAATACATTATTTCTCTTTACTTGCAGACTTTTACTTTTAAATGTTGCAGCTTCAAATCAACACTTAGTTTTATGCAGATCTATTTAATAACGTAGCAGAGAGGATGAAGAAACTTCGAAGAACATGTATTCTTTACGATTCTCACAGACGGTGCAGTTCTCTGCTACAGCCAGCTCTTTTCCCTTTATTGCTTTCTGACATTTTAAGGGCGAAACATCATGATACAATATAACAAGGGCAGTCATGGGAATCAGAGCTCGGTATGAACACTTTATCCTTCAATTCAGAACCGAACATGCCCAAATCAACGATGATAAAGATGTATCCCAGTTCACATGAAACATTTCAAATTAGCTGCCTGCACCACAAGAGCACTTATGATGTCATTATTGTACTAAAACCCAAATATTGACGGTGAGCCAAATATTAATCAAAGCTCATCAGCAAGATAACTAACTTAACTCCACCACAAGTGCCTTCATTTGCCTTTTCTCCCATTTGGATTCATAAATAGGATTTGAAGTTATTTTGGCTTAATGCTTAGCATATATACAATTCTGCTGAAGCCCAATCTTTCTCCCAGCTTCTTACAAGTCATTAGCATAGATCTTTGGTTTTATGCTTCAAAGGCGGAGAACACATCTCATCAGCTTCAATCAACTAAAATCAATCCTCTCTAGTTCTTCATTTGTTTATGGATTTTTAAAAATATCTAAGCTAAGCCATCTTAATTCATAGTCAGACAGACATTAACTGACTCACCCCAACCACCAAGAGTCCAAGTTTATCATTCCTGAATGATAAACTTATCTATTAAATAAATAATACAACACTGAAGCATACATATATCCACATTCTCGCAAAAATATCTGGCTGCTCATATTTTGAATAATTAACATGCGACTTGCTCACATTAATAACACATTTAGGAAAGTTCACTATTAACCATTTTTAAGGTTTGCATAGAGAACAGTTAAGGATATGTTCTTATCAGTATGACTTGAAATATGTGCTGGTTGACAGTCGTCGTCATGGTTCATGGTAGCATGTCAGTTAAATCCCCTCTGGTGAAGCTCGGCTCCTGCATGTCAGTCGATGTACTGTGATAACCATCTGAAACCTTCCCCATAGCCTTGTTTCTTCAACACACTGCACATGAAAATCTCCAGTGGGCGGACATTCAAGTCCTTCTTAGAGACATTTCCCTGTTTATAACATAAAAGATAAATAAAGATGATGCTTCTCAGACAGTGGGACATGCTTGCACATATGCGTCTTTGATTTAAAAGACTTCCCTCGTGTCTTGCTTACCTTCCCAGTGACTTGACCATCAAGAGCAAAAGCACCTCTCAGTCCTCCTTCACTGATTGCTTCTGGACGGTCAATTTTATTGCCTAAAACTAACACTGGTACATTGACAATAGTCTCGTCTGACAGGAGAGCCTAGAAAATAATAATAATAATAATAACAACAACAACAGCAACAACATCACAAGCATCAAAAATCAAACTTCTGAAGAGAAAAAACAAACTTATAACAGAGTTGAATCATCTTACATCAAGTTCAGTCTTTGACTCAGTGAGTCTGTCATGATCTGCGCAGTCGACCAGAAAAACAACTCCATTCACAGCTGGCAAGTAGTTCTTCCAAACTCTTCGAGCTACAAACAAAGTCAAACTTGTTTAGAAATCGTGCTTGCTTGAAATCAATATCAGAGTAAAATTGTTTGTCAATTTCTAAAAGTGATTTCATTGTATTGAAGAAAATGTAACTGTGACTTTTACACCTGTTTGAACAGTCCTAAACAATCCTCCATATAGAATTTTATATAGGTTGTGTTTTCATACATAAATGATACATTTTACAACATAGATAAAGATCATGTTTTCAGCTTGGCATTGTTTTCTTTAACTCTTTTTAGTTAATCAGGCTGATCAGACCTCCAGTCAGACTGAAACTGGGCCAGAGCTCTGCAGTCAATTAAGTTCACAACATGTTACGTTTAAATATTATGTATTATAATATATAATAATATTAAATATTATAAGTGTTAGCTATATGATCTAATCTATTTGAATAAATAATAAATCACTGAGTAAATACAATAATTTTTGCTTAAAACTATAATGATTAATGACATTTATCATTACATACACATTTAGCAAAACTGACACAACCTCTCCATGTGGCAGTAGACTAGTGTTTACAATATAACAGGCTCAGATCTGTGTTTGGGCAGCCATCACATGAAACCTATAGAACAATAAGGTGGGAGTTAGTGAGACACCTTGTGGCAGCAATGAGAACTATTGCTTGTAAAATTGTTGGTCTTTGACATAAATACGCTTCTTCCTGCAATTTGTAATTGTTGAATTTTAACACAAAATAAATGAATGGCCTGATAAGGCAGGTGATGATGCAAGAAACAGCCATGTAGTGTTGGGATGGTAGTTATTCACAAAATAGTTTAAATACAATACTGAAAAAGATCTCAGAAAACAGAGTTGTGCAATGTGATAATCTTCCTATTATTGCAGAAGAAAAAATAAAAATCACCAAACTATTTTTATAGTGCTTCATTATTTACAAGAGTGGAAGCAAATCTCACCTTGTACATGTCCTCCCAAATCAAATGTGGTGAATGTCATGCCGCCAATTGTCAGCTCCTCAGAGGCTTGGTGAGAAAGAAAATAAAACTGCCTTTTATGCCTTGAATGTTTGACCTGCACAATAGAAACAGGGCTAGGAATCACAGGATTAATCAAAACACATTACCATTTCACTTTTTTGCTTATTATCCTGCTACCTAATAACTGATACTGTAACAAATAATACCTGTACAGCTGTGTTGTACAGGACAATATATCAAACTAATAGATAAGGGAAATACAGAAATAATTTTGTATTTTGTTAAAACAATAAAAACAGCCTTTGTAAGCAGGTTTGTGAAGCAGCACAGACAAAAGTGCATCACAAAATCCTTTGACAACCCTAACTACTGTAAATCTAATGGTCTGAAAAGGACAAACACTTGTTTCTGAGGATTTTAGTAGATAGTGTGATGAAATAATGACCTTCTTCCCAAACAAAATTAACACAGCATCTCTTGATAAAAGGACAGTCTTATACAATAAGACCACAATTTTGACCAGGTTCTTAAAGTCCAAACTAAATTTCTAACTATTGACAGGTAAAACTGAGCAGAAACCTAAACCCTGAAAGCCAAATACTCCCCAAACATCTTATTACTTGGATGCAATGTTGGCACATGCTGGCCTAGACGGTCATCCTTCAGCATGTGCAGCAGTGTTGTTTTACCGGCATTGTCAAGACCCAGGAAAACAAGCTTCCCAGTCTTTTTGTAAAGACCTGGAAGCAATAAAAGAAAAAAAACATAAATATATATTAATACTGTTCTTATTCTCAGCTGCACATGGTTTTATGAGTTTCAGAATAGCTTGGCTTGGCTTGACTCTGCTTGAAAAACATATCACATACTTTAGACACAAACTTTAAGCTAAAATACTTTACAATATTATTGCTGTTGTTAAAGATGAGCAATAAAGAACATAAAGTACTTACCTAAGAACTGTAAAACACTACTAAACCCTCTGTAGATCCAGTCAACTAAAAATGACATCTTCAGTTTTCGTCTGCAACAAGAATAAGGACAACTTATCACTAAATAGTACAATGAACATTCAAAAGTATAGAGAATAGATACTGCTTGGATATACTGTATATTGGATAGTGTTGAGTGATTTTAGCAATCAATAGTTTGTGGTTATCTGCTGAATCCTTATATATTATGACTTGCTATTAAAGGGCAGGGGGAAAAAAACCAAGAGACTCAAATCAAGAAAATGTCAAATGTAAATAAAATGTACTCATGGCCAGTTTTGTATTAGCAGCTGTAGAAAAGGTCAAAATATGTAATGGCAATAAAATTCTTGATGTGGATATATTTTGCAGTATAATATAGCTTTTTTAAACCAAGAAGACATAAATAAAAATGTGGTATAAACCCTAATATGAACTTGTTGAAAACAGGAACAAAAAAACCTGAAGATTTTCTGGAAAACTTAAAACTGTCTGAAACCTTTGTTTTCTGAGTCATGTGAGAGGTTAATTACAGACTCTAACCATATATTTACCAATACTGTTTAAAACAAATCTTTGGTTAAATGTCTTTAAAATGATGATCGCATCAGATTTGAAATGTAAAATAATAGAAATGTCGGGAAAGGAAGATACATGTGCACCAGGTCTAAATGGGTAACCAAAGTATCTTTAATATGTCATGGTAGTTTAAAGCTCCACTGTGATTTAGGTCTTTAAACACTGAGAAATTACAGAGGAGAAAATATTTTTGGTTTTGTTTTCACATATCCTACATTTAAATTGTTACATGTTCTTTTATATTATACTCTCCAACAGTAACAAGAAAATATAAAGTAAAAACCACACATTTATCTAGGAAGTGGAGAATTTTAAGTACTTAGGGTCAACACTCCAGAGGAACAGAGAGCATGGAAAGAAGTGAAGAAACATGTGCAAGCAGGTGGAGAAAAGTGTCAGGAGTAATGTGTGACAAAAGGGTATCAGCAAGAATGAAAGGAAAGGTGTACAAGGCAGTGGGGAGACAGTGGCAGAGGTAGCAGAAATGAAAATGTTGAGGTTCTCTTTGGGAGTGACAAGGATGGATAGGATCAGGAATGAGTACATCAGAGGGACAGCATGTTAGATGTTTGGAGATAAAGTCAAAGAGGCCAGACTGAGATGGTTTGGACATGTACAGAGGAGGGATCGTGAATATATTGGGAAAAGGATGTTCAGGTGGGAACTGCCAGGCAGGGTGCCTAGAGGAAAACCAAAGAGGAGATATATGGATGTGGTGAAGGAGGACATGAGGGCGGTTGCATCCTTAGAGAAGAGGATGTAGAGGATAGGGTTAGATGGAGACAGATGACTTGCTGTGGAGACCCCTGAAGGGAGCAGCCTAAAGGAAAAGAAGAACTGCATATTCATTTTTATAATAGGCCTCATTATTTATTTTTATGGTATTTATGGTATTACAGTATTTAAAGGACATAACACAAGCTATGCTCTTAATTTCTTTATAGTAGGTACAACACATTCACAATTAATTTTTTAAAAAGTATATATATATATATATATATTTAATCATACACACACACACACACAC
The DNA here is from genome assembly GCA_028564865.1 of Zenarchopterus dispar. Taxonomy (NCBI): domain Eukaryota; kingdom Metazoa; phylum Chordata; class Actinopteri; order Beloniformes; family Zenarchopteridae; genus Zenarchopterus; species Zenarchopterus dispar. The sequence continues at coordinate 6,696,676 of JAOWBL010000011.1, read as the reverse complement.
ATACATACATGCATGCATGTATGTAGTAATATTATATTGAGAAAATAACATCAAGAATGTGTTTTAATTTAAGTTTTCAGCTGGGGACGTTGTATGATATCCCTTTTCTCCTACAGTTTCCATTCATTTGAGCCTGTCAATGCTATTTTTACTATCAGTCTTTATGCAATAAACTTGCTCCACTTATTCAAATTCTGCTTTGACAAGTTCAACTTGTCTGCCGTTAAACTCATCGCATGACATCATATCGGGGATCTTCTGGAAGCTGTATGTGACATAATACTAGTTCTACCCAAGCGTGGGTCATTTGCTTAACGGCAGTTTGACCTCTAATCATATAAAAAATTTTCTGAATCTAATTAATTCCTTCGACAAGCTGGAATGGCGCGTGTATGTGTGTGCTGTTAGCTATTTAGTAGCTATTTAGGCGACATAACATTGGCTACATCGCGCTGGTTAGCATTGACAGATTAGCTGACAGTGAACCTATGGCCTCATGAACAATATTTCCACCTGTGAGTCATGACAACATTTAATTAGTAGCTAACTGCGAAATAACTTATTATTAAGAGATCCCAGTTGCAGGATGTGTCCTTACTTTGAACGGTTACATTAATAATTACTATCCAAGTTTCGCTAACTCACCGACAGCACCGGCTAATGTCCCAGTTCTCAGTAGAGTCGGCCGTCTCCTAGGAAACAGTCAACCACCGGCCTCTTCTGCGACTTCTTTTTCTTCTTCACGTTTCACAATCGGTCGAATCGGCCACTTGATATTTGGGTTAGATTAATTTAGCGCCCTCTATCGATATGCCTTGTAACATGCAGTATGTCTAGTTGGCGTGCTGGTGGAGCAGCGGAGGCTCTCTACACGTTTGACAGTTATTTTGGAACAGAGTACAACAACAGATTTTACAGCAATTGGCATTTTAAAATAAATTAAAACTGAGGGCTTGCATGTAATGTTGTGGTGTAAATCATCTTCATCACCTGATATCCCAACAGGAACCTTTAAAACATTGCAACTCTTTCTTTTATCTTATATTTAATCATAAATGCACTTCACATAGTATAATATTAACATTATGCAATAACAGCAGGTATTATGTTATTTGGAATCCATGGTCTGTTTTTATTCTACCTGCTGCATAAGAACAGCTATTAGTTGCTGCGACTATAATTTTAGACTGCATTAGAAATGGCATATTGGTGCTTCGTGGGGCCTGTCGATATGCCCCCAAGCAGCTCCTTTTGTTTACAACTAAATGATTTCATGTCTGAAGCAATAACATTACAAGTGATTTGAATAGATCATTTATTCAAATTGCCAAAAGGTAATTGTGTAATTTGTTAAATATCGCAAAGAGTTATTGGATAGAGAAGTGCATAAGGCAGGATTGTGTGTGTTTGTTTTTCAATATTGTGTTTAGTCTTATTAAATCAGGGCTTCGGGGAGATTTTTATCGGATGAACACAATCACAATACACAGAAGTAGCGAAACAAATACAATAGACATTGCTGGAATTTAGAGTGATTTATTAGTGTACATGCTGTGCTTGTTATTCTGGACTATTGTGCAGTAAGAGAAAACAAAAAGCATGAGAGTGCTTTGACAGTCACAATTTAAACAGAGTGCAAACAATATAAATGAGTAGCATGTCAAGAAATAAATTCAGATTTGTCTTAGATCCAATCTGTAGAGACCTTGTGATGAGGGAATGATAGAAGAAGTCTCCGGCCTGGCTATGCATTTCTTACTTCTGACAGTAAAACCACTTGTTAGCTGAAAAGAAAAGAAATGAAAAAAACAATGGGCAGAGCTATGGGATTTCCACTCAGTGAAAACATAGACTTCTTGTAATAATAAATAAATGAAAAATACCCACCTGAGGCTGGAATGGGATCTTCAGGTCCAAAAGCACATGCCTGTGAGAAAAAGACAAACCATCACACTGTGTATGTTTTTTTCTTCTCAGCGCCAAAAATATTACAGTGCAGTTACAAGCTATTTCTACCATTTCACAAATAATGTTCTCCTTTTCTGTCTTTGGACTTTTACCCTAACAGGCAGCCATGTTCACCAGGATTAAAGGGAGGAAGATAACAGACTCTGAAAACAGGGGTTTGAAAATGAAGTTAACTTACAGATGTAACGACAGCTGCTGCGTCTGCAGCAGAGCAGCAGAACGGGCTGTCTGAGACGCTGGTGTTCATGCTGATGAAACGAGAGAAAAGGAGATGACATTTTAGGGCACAAAAATATTCTACACACGCAAACCCCCTTTCAAGTTCTAAACAACTTTTTTAAAAAGTCCCTCATCTCTGAAAGAACACTTTAAAGCACTACAACAGATCAGCTGTAGTGTATTAACATCCTCACAAACTCACACCAATGCTTTGCCATGTTGATAGCTGTTTTGGAAATTGCTATTCAGTTTCATTTAAGGAGCATAAACTACCACTCACCAGTTTAACTCGCCAGCATCTGTCTTCTTGGATATCAAAGCCTTCCAAAACTCGTGTGTGCTCCTCACAGTTTTTATGGCAAAATCCTAGAAGGGAAAGTAATGCATTTTCTCAGTAAGGTGCCAGTATACAGTATTAGTTGAACAAATTAGATAAATATGATTAAAATAGCAAAAGATAAGTGTTCTGTATATAACTTTTTACTGAAAATGTTTTATTCTGTTGTCTTAAATTCAAACTTTTTGCTTTGACAAAGTGTCTCAGATGACGGTGTGAAATTATCAGTAAAGTTTGATGCTAAATATCTAAAATCACTCAGATCAAATTGTAGAATAGTGTACCTTGTCTTTGAACTCTCCATTGAAAGCAAACTGGTTTTCAGGTTTCCCATCTGGGACCTTGTATCGTTTGAACCAATCAACAGTAGCCTCCAGATATCCTGGCTTAAGCCGCCTCACATCATCAATGTCTGCAATAAATCAGGATGAAACTCTAATTTTGAGATGACTTGTGTAATAGTGGGATATTGACATTACCAACAGCTCAAACATAGATCAACTACATTTCATTCCTACTGTTAAAGCTGCTTGCTTCGGGGTCCTCAGTATTGATCACAATGACCTTCCAGTCTGTTTCACCCTCATCGATCAAAGCAAGAGTTCCCAATACCTTCACTTTGATTATTTCTCCCCGAGAGCACACCTGAAAATAGCAGAGACATTTCTGAAAAGGTTACAAGCTATTACCTCTAAATGAGCCGCTTCAGTGACTTTCGGTACCTTGTTTCCGATGTCACAAATATCAATTGGATCATTGTCCCCACAGCATCCTGTGTCACTGTCCTTGTGGTTGGGGTCTTCCCACGTCTGTAAAAATCAAGAGCGCATGCTTCGTGAGACAGGTTATTTGTTTAAGTGAGTGTAATTTGAATAGGACTCACCTGTGGAATGGCTCCATAATTCCAGATATAACCTTTGTGGGGAAACACGTTGGCCACATAACGAAGATCCCCCTTCTTCACGTCTTGTTTCAGTGGATTGAGAGGGTCCTTTGTTGCAATCTGAGAAATATAAAGTGCAAACTCAAGAAGGAAGAAATGAATGATAGTTACTTGAATATTTAAAAACATAATGATAATGTAGTTACTGAAACCAAAGTGTGGTAAATATGAACTATATAAATATGCAAACAAGCACCTCCATCTTTGCGTTTGTCCATCTTGGAACTTCTACAACAGCGTGGAAAATGTTCTGCAAAATGATAAGAAATACAGTTTTGATAATGAACGCTTATGAACTATCTTGTTTTCATGGTTGAACTTCAACTCAGATAATATTTATTGTAAACTTAAAAAAGCAACACATCTCAAATCCCAAACTCCTTCATCTGCAAACTGAAAACAATATATTTTAGGGAGTATGTAAACTGAAAATTATTGTGCCAAAGATATATTACACATTACTAACATAGTGAATTAAAATGCAAAGGAGGGGAGCTGTGCAGTTTGTTTTACAGACCTCTAACTGCCTCTCTTGAGCGGTCTCATGCTTTTTTAAACAACGTTAATGCCCTGTTGGTGGTGATCTTATTGCATACTCGTATTAGTCTTAACTCGGGGTTGATTAAGGTAAAGTAGTACACAGTATTGAATGTGGATGATAAAGAGAGAAGAATATGTTCATTACTGCAAAGAACCAATTCCACCAGTATTTAGTGAGTATATGTTGGGCCACATTCCACTGAAACCCAATTAATAAGAAAAAATAGACAATATCCTTATACGTAATCACATATTGTTGCTATAAAGGAGCATTTGCTTTTGGTATGGAAAGAAATATTTAGTAAGGTCCTGTGTTTTTTTTTTTGTTTTTTTTTTTAACTCAAAGTGGCACAAATCTGTCAATAAGTATGTCCAAGTAACTAACACATAACAGGCAAATATGATGCTCACCTCTTCTTGATTTGCATAGATGGGTATATCATGAAAGGGGGAGATGTATTTGCCCTCTGAGTTCTCTATGAACAGAGTAATACACATTTAGCTCTTATTTTTGAGGTACAAAACAAATCTCCCGAAACTCTTCATCTTACTTGTCAGTGCAAAGCTAGTAAGCAACCATCTTTTCAAACAACTATTACAGAACACATGCTCCACAAATGGATTACTAATTCAAAAGGCTGCTTACTGAAAAACACCCTGTACTCCTGGGTGTTTGGTCTGCCCCTCTCCTCAATGGTAAAGCTCATGTTGAATCTTCCCCACCGTGGTGCGTGCACTAATTTACAACGACTAAGAAGCTCCAGGCTGACTGACAGTCTGGAGCTTCTTAGTCCAGACTTCTGTAACAGGTAGTTACAGAAGCAGTGGAGCGGTCATGCGCACTGCTTAAGCTGAGGGTTAGACAACCGTGCAGATGCTTAAATGTAACAACAGGGCTTCGGTATTAAAGCAGGATTGCAGATCCGGGCAGGTTTCTGTTAGTGCCTGTAGAGTTACTGGATTGAAATCCCATCCAATCTTGGCATCTGTAGCTCAGAACCAACTGTGAGAGGCAGAGTTGTGAATAATAATCAACAGTTAATCCTTTCTTATTACCACTTTTCCATGACTGCCTTGTGCATTCTTCAACTCTAATGTGTCGTTCCAGTCTTGTTTGCATGACATTTTCCATTTCCCTCTTGTAAGCTGTGACTCTTCATGGCTGTTTTCAGACAGAACCAGATGGAGGTGACTGGAGTTAGCTGTAAACCAATTAGTAAAGCAGGATTACACACCGTGTCTACAGTGACTTCTTGCCTCCTCGTTTGATACTGTCCAGGTTTGATAACAGATGTTATGAAATATAACCAAATCTGTCATGAAATACAATAAAATATAAAAATATCCAACGTCAAAATTTTTGACTTTATGAAACATAGCATTTATATATATATATATATATATATATATATATACAACATTGTGTAAAAATACACCTTTTTCCAATTTTAACAGAACCTTATGGTATTTTAAGACATTTTTGAAAGTTTTAATCCTCCCTGAATGAAGCACAAAAGTGATGCACAATCACAGCAATAATTGTTTATTTAAGAGAATAGTCGACATGATCAAGAATGAAAACCATAATTAGTCGTAGGACTCAGCAAAGTGGGATAAAAAAAATGCAAATGATGAACCTGGAGAAAATAAATGACAAGTCTGCACTGCTTTCAGAATGTCACTTATTTTTATCTTTTCATAATATCAAGAGAAATAAATACGCCAGTGAAAATGTCAGTTTTTAGACATTAAACAGTCCAATCGTATCTGGAATGACAGCTGTCATCTCTAAACACAGAAGCAGCAGGGCTCTGTCACCAGCCAGACTAAAATCTTGTCATCTGTACACTTCTGTACATTTCTCTTTCTTGTGCAGCATAATGTTATCTTCAAGTATTTCTATCTCATCTTCCAGGCACTCAAACAAAAAATCCAGCTTGAGAAGTTAAAGGCACACAGCATGAACTCTGAAGTCTATGTATAATTACTTATTTAAGAGTCTGGTGATGACAAAATTTCAAACTTGTGAGGAGTCTGCAGAGCAGACAGAGTGTTCATGTCCAGCGAGTTTGACTTCAAGTTTAGCCATTTCAGTGCTGGCATGGCAGACAACCTTTCCAAGGGAATTTCTGGAGAGGAAATATCAAAAGTTGGAGAATAAGTTCAAATCAAGAAATGTATACTGTGACTTATTCTTTCAAATAAACAGAGCACATTAATATGTTATTACCAGTGATGCTATTTCCCTCAAGGTCAATCCTTTCCAGAGTAGCTATTTCAGTAAGCTTATCGGGAAAGATGGAGAAGTGGTTACTAGCCAGATTGATGCTGGTCAGATGCTCCATTTCCCCCACGGTCTCAGGCAGTTTGGTGAGGACATTCCCCTGCAGGTCAAGCTCTGCAAGGTATTTCAACACACAAGTAAATTGAGGGGGCTGCTTGTCTGCTCCTCCGTCACAGCATGAAGACATTCTGTCAACATTTGCGATTCGAACAGCATGTGAGATTAAGAGCATGCAACAAAGTCTTCAAAACTGGTTTCATGAATAAAACAGCTTTCCCATGTATCATTCTCTACCTCTGAGCTGAGTAAAAGTCGAAAAGAACTTGCTAGGAATGGCCTTCATCTCATTGTGAGCCAGTGTAATAACATGGATGTTTTGTGAGACAGTCCTCAAGACCTTGAACACACCATCTGGGAAAGAAATGAGCTGGCAGCTTGATAAATCTGCAGAGAAAAGGAATATGTCATGAGATTCACAACCTTAACACAGCAGAAGAAAGATGTCATACTTGTGAACACTAAACATTAGGAACGTTATGGTGAGTGGAGAGCTCAGATTTAAGCCTCTGTTGCCATCTGCTGGTGATACCAGAGAAAACTTTCTGAACAAATCAGTTATCCCTTCACGTGGTCTGTAATTGTAGAAAATACAAGTGAACAAGAAATAGATATGTTTAGTGTAACTTACCAACACTATCTTTGCCCTCCTCTACTGTTGCATTAATCCTCCGGGCTACTTTTGCCACCGCCTCTGCCATTTTTTGCTGTCCAGTTGTTCCTAAGGGAAGTGATAAAACACAATAGTTGGACATACTTTTCATCGTAGGACAGTTCAACAGTAAATGATTCTCTCAGCAAAGACTCGTCTGTCTGCTGGTATCATAATAAGCCTCTCACTGACGTCATCGCAACATCAGTAACACAGTAAAAATGCACCTTTTAAGATAAACATCTTGCCTAAGTTTCCAGTCATGTATTGTTGAACATCAGAATAAAAACTTACAAGCATTTGCACTGCAGTACTAAATAAGTGTTGGATATGTACTTAAAAGGAATAGACTAGTTCTGAAAGATCTCTAAAATGTTTGTGGTAATAATCTTGACACAAGCCACTTTAAAGCGATTCATTAGCAACTTTTTTGACTTGAATGACTGTCCACTATTCTTATAAAAAGGACAATGTGGTCAATTTTGAAGATAATATATTTAAACTAAGAAAAGCAAAAAGGTTTAATGTAGATAAATGATTCATAAATGGAAAGTTTTAGTTTAAATGAGAAACCTTTTTTTTTAAATAAAATGAAATTAAAACCTTTTCTAACTGTGTAACAGCAAGCATTGTTAAAACACTGAACTATGTGTGAGGGCAAATGTGAGGACATCCATCTGTGAACTGAGAAAGAGCTTCTGTGTGATGAGAACATCTCTGAGCACACAGCAACACTCCTGAATGTGTTACTGGTGAGTAAAAGTCCTGATAATAATTCAATATAAATATAGTTAGACCTGATATGATCAGTTTTATGTGAAGAAAACCCCAGTGTTTCAGAGCAGGAGCTGTTCTTTATAGAAGACTGGACCAGAAATCCTCCAAGCTGATGTACAGGATATCAGCACTTAAAGACTAAATTATATTTACTGCTGAAGATGAGACAAGACAAAGCAGGAAAAGGATGTGTTAGTTCAATTCAAAAACACTTCAATAATTTCCACAGGAAATTTTGTAATAATAGTAGTAATATAATAAATAGATACCACAGACAAAAAGTCTGAATGAACAAAACATACACAGTTCAAATACCCTGACATTTTCTTGAACCCTCCCTTTATTTTTAGCATGGACATTACAAACCTACTACTGTGAAGGAAAGGAAAGTGAAGGAAAGTTTTAAAATCTTTGTGCAAATTAGACACTACTTATAACTTTATACAATTGTCATTTTACATGTTATTAACCAAGAGATATCTGAAGAAAGCCACAAAATCATAAGCTAATTTTTAGTCATCAGACAAGCAGCATTTGGACTACCTTCAAAATTAAAAAAATAAAATAAAAATAAAAATCTATACAAATAGTGTTTCACTACTTTCTTCAAAAGAAGGAAGTCCCAATTAAAAGCTGGTAAAGACCTGCAGCAATAACACCATCTACTTGTAAATGCAATAATAATAAAATGACTGCTCTGCTTTAAGATGTTGCTTTTGATTTACCATAAAAGAAAATGATTTTAAAATAACAGGATGTCATTTAAATGACTGTCAACAAATCAAACTGTGCATGACCATAAAGTACTACATGCAAACACCCCAAAATCACCATGAAGTGATCTTAGTGGAGCTGTCTTGGTTGTTTATTACCTTCTGGTTAACACATGTCTATGTTATGATACAAGTAACTACATTACCCTTTAAATATTCAAAAATACAGTGAGTTACCGACAGCTAAACAGCTTTAGGGGAAGCACGGACAAGCCTTTATTCACCCGACTAAACTGTAGATAGAAATAATCTGAAAAGAGTTTCTTTTAAGTCAAACAACAGGGCCACTTACCCAAACTAGCAAGCAGCTAGTTAGTGTTACAGAAGCCGGCAGCTGCCAGTGTTAGCTAACGTTACTTCCACTTCCACGGACACGGAGTGGGTGGTTATTTTTAGCCGGTGAGTGACTCAGTCATCTGAATACTGCCCTGTTTATTGAAAAAAAAAAAAAAAAAAAAGAAAAAAGAAAAGCTTTGGGGCGACACTTTTCTGTTATAATACACCACACAGGGTCTATCTGAATCGTTCCATAGCGACAGTTAATGTGGGGTTTGTAGACACGAGCTAAAGTTAGCGTGTAGCGAAATTGAGGAGCGTCAGTGCTGCGCGTCTGTTACGCAGACGGTGACCTCGCAATAATAACGCTAAGAATCAAAAGATTTTTTTTAAATCACGTATTAAGAAAAGAACGATATTTGTCCGAGTTTGCTGAATGTGAAAATTTTACAGATAGAAAAAAAAACATTTTATATGTTTTCTATCTACAGCTCAAGATTAATCAGTAAGAAAACAAAAAGGATTTCAATTTTGTAAGGGCTCAAAAAAGCATCCTGTCAGTTTCTTGTTTTGAACAGAAATCAATGACATTCAAAATGGAAAATCAAGTTAGAATAAGAAAGAACAGCTAATAGTTACATTTTACACTCAGAAATACTTAGGCATAATTCTAGGATTTATGTATTTCAATTGCGTATAAAGTTTCTATCCCTTTGGATTAGGTAAATTTACATAAAGAGGAAATCAAACTTAACGTGGCTCATATTTGTCACTCAAATTAAAATGAAACAGTTATGAATGAAATTTATGAAGTAATACAAATAAATTGTTTCAAATACTTAAAATCAATGCACCATGTATTCAATACATAAACTGGTTAATTATATATATATATATATATATATATATATATATATGTATATTTCTATATATATATATTCATCTGAATGATAGAGACATTTAACTTGAATAGAGCAAAGA
>JAOWBL010000011.1:6648078-6686346 GCA_028564865.1 Zenarchopterus dispar | reverse complement strand
CAAAGAGTAATTTCTACGTTTGGACTACACAAACAGTTTTGTCTGTGGTGAGGATCAGATTGGATTTTGATACCTCAACAGAATATCAGCGTGTTCAAAGACAAAATCAAGATATTTTTCACCCAATCAATGCTAACTGTAGGACACTATTGATGTTAAAAGAGGACAAAAGCCCCAGACAAGGTTTTCCAAATATACAAGCAAAAAAAATCCAGTCTTGTATACACCAGTTAGCAATAGGAGTGAACTAAAAGTGATCATACTTGTGAAATCTAGGAGACCTTTATGTAATGCGGATTTTTTTCTTTTTATTATTTTACCTTCTTAAGAAATTAATGTTAGAAAAAGCTAGTAAAGTGAGTGTAGCTTTTAATTTCGCTGAGCAGTGTGTAGCCTTTTGTTACTTTAACTGTGGAAAAATGGCCCTATAACAGATAAAATGTTGCCTATGACTGTTGTAGAAGCTTGAATACCTTGAGTTTTCTGCTGTAAAAGAAAAATTCTCACTATTGTTCAAGTTGTAAGGTCTTTTTTTTTTGTCATTGCACCAGTCTTTATAAGTCTAATGGCATCTTAATTCTAATGTAAGATTTTTTCCCCCACATATTTTCCAACATGTAAAAAGCAAAATATTGCCTTACCTTACCTCTGAATCCAGATCTGCTATTCCCATTTGACCACTGCCATAATTCTGGCAAATTCCTGGTTGGTCAGTGTTTTTTCAAAGGATTTGATTACAATGAGCTCTTTGGCTTTAGAAGAATAGAACTTAGTTTAGCATTGTGACAACTAACCGCCACTTCACAGTATTTGCTGGATATTCATCTCCTATACAATGCTTCATTTTGAATGTAAGTGGAATGCGGCCATGACTCGCTGTGGATGACTGAAGCGCCCTAAAACTAGAAAAGTCCACCTCTTTGTAGCATGCACAATAGTTTCAGATAAACCAGTGACGTGAGCAATGATACTGACAGTGGCAAAAGTTTGGGTTCCCCTGGGGGAACCTTCTGTTAATGTAAATGTAAAGGTAAAAATGAAACATTTTCAGCAAGACTGGTGTATCATTTTAAAGTCAAGCAGTTTCTGAGTGAAAGTGGGGAAGAATCCCCAGGAATTACCCACTCACGTCATTAATTTTAACTATATTTTCCTTGGCACTATTTCTGGCTAACATCTACACAAATTTTATACGCTTACCTGATAATATATAAGAAAAATATCTTCTTTGTCCACAAAGTGAACATAAATACATTTTCTTTATATTTACAATAAATATACATTAGATTACAGTTACAAAACTTATAGTGTACAAAGAAACAGTGCTGGAATACTCCATGTTTACACAGATTAAATTGATAATTTACAGAGAACAAACTTCTACACTGAAACAATAGCTGAACGCTATTATCAAGTTTATGTTTCAGCACATCTTATCATAAACAAACCAGAGCACACGTCACAAATTAAAGACATGTCTCTGCACATTGACCAGATGCAATCTGACAGTGCACAGTGACAAAAATCAAAGAGCTTTTATCATTCTGGCTAAGTGGTTTCCTTTTGTTTTTACAGAAGTCTCTTTGAATCTTCACAGCACAGTCTGTACTGTCGTACCACTCTGCAACATAGTTCATACTTGGAGCTGATTAAGCCTGTTTTACTGGCAGCCACACTCATCCACAATCATGTCTTCGTGGTGTCGTAGGAGCATTTCTCCATTCTCATAGTACAGCATGCTCAAAGGGCTCATTTTGGTTGGGGCACAGCATGGTAGTGCCACGCGCTCCGGATGGTAATGTTTCAGCAGACTCTTTAAAAAAGGAGAAAAAAAAAAAAAAAAGAGAATTTAGCTGTGTTGCACAATCTCACTGATCATTTATCTACAGTGAGACAAAAGAATACTTCTTTTATGTTAAACCTTTCAAACTGATGCATGTAAATGTTTTTGAGAAGAACTAATAGTATTCATATGAATGATTTTGTTTGAAGAGTGCCAGAAAATAGTTAAAACTGGAATTTCACAATTGGTCTTCTTATTTGATCAGCCTAAAATATGAAATATTTATATTTCTATATATAGGACAAGAACAAACATCAAAGTTGTCACATGTGAGCAGCTCCTTGAAAACTTTGTAAGACAATTCTGTAGATTTTGTAAAAGGTGCTAAGTAATTTTATGGATGTAATAAAGTAATCCTTCTGCTTCTCACATCTAAAAAAAACTTTTACAGTGTTATAGATTTACTGTGGCATCTCTGTCTTTTTAGTTTAGTTTTATGTTCTCAAGAATTATATTTTATTATGGTCTTTTCAGGTTGACTGTATATTTATATACGTGGGCAAAGAAACCTGTTTATTATACATATGTGTGTGTGTGTAAACAATAATTACCTGCATGTAAGCATGATTGGTTGGATTTAGGTCTTCTCCCAGAGGACCAGGGCAGGAACCTTCACAGCGGTAAGCATTGTATCTTTTAGGAAAGATAATCCAGGATCCCCAGCCAATTTGATTAAAGTCGACATTCAGGTCCACTCTGCGGCAGAGAGATTTTTCACCCCCTCTCTTGAACACCTGCAGGCTCCTCGCTGTTTGTTCTCTCTGGCCCCGTTTGCTCCTACGCCTCTTTGGCCAGTGGACCCTTTTGATTTCAGCAGGGGACAAGAACTTAGATTGTTCAGCTGTATGAAGCAAGCTTGCTTTAGCCTTTGAGTTATCATCAGACCCTGTGTGTGAGAAGATGACCAACAGGGCCTGGTCCCTCGTGTCCCGTTCTCTCCTTGAGCTTGTAAAAAAAACAGGCTGATCGGGACTAGACAGGAGGCCTCTCTTTGTTTCTACCATTTTCCTTTGTCTTGCTACCCTTTTGTGTCGAATTCTTGCCATTGATTTTTGCCTGAGCCAGCCCAAAAGAGGACTTGTCATGTTGAACACCTTCCAGCTTTGTGATGAGGTGACCAGTGATGATTCAGTGAGCCACCCCACCAGGTCCTGCTCCTGGTGATACACCTCCACGGTGATGTTGGATGTACTTTGTGTCTGAGGAAGCCTGATTCTCAGCTCTGCTGCCTGGATGTGTTTGTCAGCCAGCAAGGCATATAGGTCAAAGGTCACCACCCAGCGCCCGTGTCTGTGTGTCAAATCTGATGGCATAAGAAGAAGATAGTTAGGACAATGGCATGAAACAGCTGATCCCATCAGAATCATTTGGAAAGTCATGATCAGTATACACATATAGGATACTACATTTAGGATTATGGCAACACCACAGGAGAGAACACAAAACTTTCTAATAAACTTATACAATATATGCGTAAGGTGTCTGAATGCATAAAAGAAAAGAAGCCAAAAAAGTACCACTAAAAAAATTATGACTGACTTAAATTCTATTAAATTCAGTTTAATTCACTTCAATAATAACTGACCCCAAGGGAAATGTATGAGTAAGGGATGAAACATAATTTTTTTTTCAAGAGCTATTTCTTCAACCTTTTGTTGTTGGTGGTGGACAACACAAAGGGGTAAATTAAAAGTTACTACTCTGGTCCATGCATGAAGCTATTTCAGTAAAAGAAAGATCATAGGAGTTACCTTTCCAGCTGTAACCGAACATTTAAGAAAATTATAAACACTAAATGAACTACTCCTCGGATAATAATCCAGTCAGTGTTTAATAAGGTGCACTGCACCCATATCTGTAATGAGGGTCTTTGTGATTCAATGGACAGGTGTGGTTCAAATGAATCTCCAGGATTAAAACGATTTTAAACATTTAACCTTTGTATTGTCCAGTGTATTGGCCTATTCAGTCTGAACCTTGATCAAACGTGCAAACCATCATCGATATTAATCCACTCATGCAAAACCCGGGAGCCGAAACTAATCATTTAACACATCCCTGCTTGTCGTGGCTTGTGCATATCCTCAGTCAAACAAATAGGTCATAACTCTAACACCTAGAAGCCGTGCGAAATCGGGTTGTCCTGCCTCGGCTGCTTGTGCCACCTTTAAATCCCGAGCTCTAATCTAATCAGACCAAGTGTGAAAAAGAACTAAGAGAAGTTGTTGATTTGACCTAACAAGAGATTTGTATAGGGGGATGTCTGGCGAGGTACCTAATCAACATCACCTATTTAAGAAAAAAGAGGTTTGCTTTGAGAATTAGAGACAGAACCGGCCCTTTCACACGCCGACCCTCTCATGGTTATTCAGCTCCTGAGCGCAATGTGGATTGAAGCCCTCTGAGGTCGTCTGGGCAGCAGTTGGACCAATAAAGAAAAGAAGAAAAAATAGGAAAAACGAAGATCTAAAAAATAAGTCTTTAAAAGTCTAAGTTTATTTATAACAGAGCTGTGAAATCTTAAATGAATAAAGCAACCAAGGGAAAAAAAACTGTTTTGGGGGGGAAATAAAATAAAATAAAGAATTTTCTCCTCAGATACAACCATTTTAGTAAATGACAGATCCGGATCTTACTTCTCGCCATCAGACTCTTCACCGTATCCGCTTTCCTTGCTGCGTCTCTCTCCATACTGTCCAAAGGCCTGGAGAGGTTTGATCTGAAATTCCTGTAAAGGTGCATCATGTATGTTGGCAGGTGATACCCGACTGACCGGTCCACGAGGGGAGGACGATGCATCGACCTCACGAAGACTCCGTCCGTGGGTTTCTGAATCCCATGAGCCAGCAGCACCAGCAGCGATGCGTGCAGCGCAACACCCGGAGCTCCCAATGAACGCATGATTTCGAGTGGATAATGACAAATTCCTCTACTGGGAGATTAGGGGTGTCTTATATACCCTCACCCACCCACTTTTATGTTTAACAAGTAGCTGAGAACATTAAAGGAAATTGACATGCGTCCTCAAGACTTGCTACATGACAGCTCATCACCCATTCAGGTGGTAATGAGGCGGCTGGGTGCGTGTTTACAAGGTGCGCAAGGTTTTGTTTGCTCCATGTTCTTTGGGTTTCTGCAGCCAGATTCCCCATCCTTGGATTAATTGTTTCAGCTATTTGGCTAGACTAATTGTTAGGCTTCCCTGCAGGGTTATGTAGTCTATTAAATGGCATGTGGAATGGACTATAAGGAGAGCAATCAGGCGACTGTGCACAGTGAAAACATTAACAAAAGCCATAATTTTATTCTGCAGTCAATATTATGAAACTTATACTTTTATTCAATACACAGAAGTGGTGAGGGGAGTGAAGTACCAATAAGTAAGAATACTTAGCTATAGGCCTGCATTAATTGCTTAAGAGGTATTACCGACAGAATGGACATATGTGAAGGTAAAGGCTTTATTTTCCTTTTTTTTAAACTCTATATTCCTGGAATACCATAAACATGTTAACATGGAAGTATAGGCTTTCAGTGTTGTAATTGAGATGGCTCAAGTTTTTTATTGCCAGTTGTCTAATTTGCTGCATATTCATTTTTTTTTGGTAATGTATATTCACTAATGTATCATGACCAGGTTAGTATAATAATCCAAATCATACCTTTAACATCAGTTGGAGGATAGTATAAAGTAGGCTACCATATTACTCATGAAATATTTTAAAGTCAAAGATAAAAGTAGGATGAAATTAAAGTATTCTAATATAATATCGTACCAGAAACTGTGCTTTATTAGAATACTTTCAGCAAATGTGTTCAGCTAGTAAACACAAAAGACAACACAGCTGTCAATTATCTGTTATTTAAAACTAATTTTATAAAAAATAGGCCAATAGGATCATATGCATTTAGTTGAGATAAGCTTGCATGATATGTAAGCTTGTGTGACAAGTATACTGAGGGAAAAAAAGAGATGAAAACATAGATAAAGAGTCTGACTACAAAATAAAATAAAGTCAATAAAAATAGTGACCTCTGGTGCATTATAGGCAGGGTTAAAATTGAGGAAACAACCACCTTATCTCTTGTTTATATTTGATATCCCAACGTTCCCTTATGAAATATATTCTGTTCACACACAGCTTTACAACTTCTTTATGGTCATCCTTAAATTTTTAGTGAACCTCCAGTTATTGTTTGTGGTTCCTGATGTGATCTTACTACTGTCATAACAATTAAAAAGCCAATTACGACATATAATATATATGTAGAAAAACCTTTGGATAGAAATGTATTTGTTAAATTAGGCTCCTCTGACGTACTATAAGTTCTAGAAGTGCAAAAATTTTCTCATTTTGTCCTGCACATTTCATCCGTGGAGGACCACAGCCTGCGCATGCGCAGTCCTCCTCTATCACAAAGAGAAATCCTTTTCCTCGTAAATTTTTCGAGAAAGGGTCGGAAAAAAAAACTCTCCCGAATATTCAGTGCATGTATTTCTGCATTGATTCAGCACCTCGGCTTCATTCATCACGACAGATAAAACCAGCCTCGACAGCATGCTTTCTCAAGACGCTTTTTCACCGACCGTCTGCTGAAATGGTGAGTCGCTTTAAAGTTTACGGCTCTTGTTGCACGAGCCACGGCAGCCTGGAGAAGTAGACTGTTTCTTTTCTTTTTAGGTGCTAACACTCCACCTCACTCCCAGTAACCCCGAGGCAGGCTTATACCTCGGACCGATGCTTAGACGAGACTTAAGGATGTTTTTTTTCTTTCTGACATGAAGTGCTAGTGTGGTTGATTGGACATACATGTGCCTGGTACCCCCCACCCCACCTCCCACCTCCACGCGAGCACTGGATCTAATGATGTGGCCACAGTCAGTGATGAAAAGTGGAATTGGGCAGACTGTGTGATCTTTAGTTTGAAAAAGCCTTATGTTTGCACAAAGGATGGTCAACATCTGCCACGATGTGCATGCTTTAATGAATGGATGCTGCAAAAACACTAGTGTGAATTTAATATGAAAATGTTTGATAATCAGATGTCCTGGCTTGACATTTGCATCTTCTTCTAGATTATTTTAGGGGCTCACGAAAACAACAGATTATCCCAAAACAATATTCATGTACTTACATAAACCCTATTCCTTCTCTTTTTTGATTACTTAAGTGTATTGTCCATAAATGTAAAAATAAAAAAAGAAGATGCATGTTGAAATACACTCTAGGGTTTTTTATTAGCTCATAGGCAAATGTGCATTTATGTATGTGAATGTGTACATGCATGTTGAGTTCACTGCAAATACTTTTGCCATTTTTTTGTGTGAATACTTGTATTCCATCAGTGTAAAAGTATGTGGCCAGATCTCTATGGATGTTTGATCTACATGATAAAATGTGACACTGTAAGTATGAGAAGTCTCTAGCGACATGAGACAAAGCACATGATGCCCTTTGATGTATTGTGCTGCAGCCTCAGTCTTTGTTTGATTTGCCCGTCCAGCTGGGCTGGTCTCCTCTGGGCATATCGCCTTACCTTAGGTCCTGGGGGAAGACAGAAACTGGCTCCCCTCAAATGAGTGCCTGGATCATTTGTGAATATCACAATTAATCAAAAGTGAGAGCACGAAACTCATCAGTGATGGAACAGTTGGTTAATAAATGACTGAGCTAAATACTTGGTTTATCTTGATAAGAGGCCTGAAAGAGAGACTAATCCTCCCAGGTGGAGCTTAAAAAGTGGATTAAAAAAAAAAAAAAAGACACGTTTTGTCATTATAAGTGTCTGTGACTTGCAGATATATTTGTTGGAAATCAGCAAACTTCAAATGGGCCTCAGTTAGTACTTTCTGATTCCTTTAGGAATATTGAACTTAAATGTAATCCAGGTCATTTTATATACTTTTTAACTTCAGCAGAAGTCGTGATCTTAACACTGTTTTTAAATATTGACAACATTTTTTTTACAACAAGTGGGTGTCTAGTTTTATGTTGTTCTCCCCTTGCATGTGGATACGATGATTCAAAATTGTGTTTTGTTGTGAGTTTGAGGATCTGTGGTTTGTTCTGTTCGTCTTTGTGATGGACTGGGAACTTGACCAGGCTGTCCCCCCTCACCTGATCGGCTCCAACCCCTCTGGATGAAGAGAAGAATATTTTGTCGTAACACACTAGACATTTGTGTGTCTGAATAGAGATCTTGCATGCACATTTGACTGTAGTAGACAATTTGTACCACAAGGTGTCATATTTAACCTTTAGAAGTTAAGAAAACTCTTCATACTCTTAAACATGGCCCTTTACATATCTGAGATTAATTATTTTTTGACTTTGACTTACAGTTATGATGTGCCATTGTATTTTTAAGTTGACAGTTATACATAGGGGACAGTTTTAAGTTTTCTAGTAACAAAACAGATGTGGATGCGATAGTACTTTGTCATGCTTTGAATACTTCTGGGAGCTCAGCTTTTGGCACAGGTGAGGAGTTTTCTGTTGTTATCTCCTCCTTTTCCTGTTGCTCTTACGAGGCTTTTAACAAATTGGCTTTTTCGTGGGTAAGACAGACACCAGGCCTGAGAAAGGATTTGCAGATGTCAGGTGATATACGGCTTATGATCTTTTTCCATTTGGCACATGCAGCAGGGAGGATGTTTTACTTAATCTGTCAAAGAACATTCTCCCTTTCCCAGTTGTACTTTTATTTCCGTCCACTTTTCGTCTTTGTGAAAGGAGGTGAAGCTGGCACGATATGTACTTGATCCTGTGTCATTTCAAGGTGCTTGCACATGTTTAATTCAGTATTTTAGTGACACCTACACATCGTTGTTTTTGTTCTGATGAAATGTTATTTATGACTTCTCACCTCCCCGGCTGATTCATTCATGTTCTGAGGTTTGTGGGCCATGGGAGGGTTTGGTTTTACATGCATGGTGTTGCAACGATTTCAGAGTCTTGGCCCTGCGCTGCTGCAGGAAGGAAGGAACAGGTGTGGCTCCAGCAGATTTTTACATCCATATCTCGAAAATTGCTTGCCCCTTTTTGCAAATGAGCTCTATGTGGACTTTATCTTCCAAGAGATTGTTGATTACGCATACTTTAGTAAGAAAATGCTCTCACTGGCAGCCGCTCAGCATAATACCCTGATTTTTTTATTTCTTCTGTGTTTAGTCATTTGTTGTATTAGCTTTAAATAAATAGTCAGATATGGGTATGTTTGGCAGGATTTCTTAAATTTGTTTAGTCTGTGCAGGTATTTACCCATTCCCCCCCTTTTGGTCAGTGCATGAAGTGCTGGTACGATGTTAGGATTATGAGCAGCTAAACCTCAGACTCAAATCTAAGTATTTGCCCAGCTGTAAGCCTGTTTGTCTTCAACATGACATGTGCTAACTGCTAATGAATGGAGTAATTAGAGTATTGTAGTGAATTAGGCTTATGTGATGTCATCTGTGCACAGTTGTTAATGATCGCCAGCCTCCTGTTGCAGTGTTTCACTGAGGGTTAACTGCTCCAGCTGATAGTAACACATTCGATAAGTGAAAGGTTCAGTTTTTTTTTGTTTTGTTTTTTTGATGCAGCTGTTGAAAGGTTTGCCATATGTGGAGGGTATTGAGCAGCCAGCAGGCTGTGGTAGTGATTGGATAGTGAGCTTGGGTGATGAGTAATTCTCTCTGGGCCCGCCTCCACATCCTTTTTCACACACAGACACATACACACTCAGTTTGACACACAAACACACCAATCCCAGGCTGGCATGTACAAGCAGCTTTGCACCTCGTGCACAGGGGATGCATACAAAAAAGTCACAGAAAGCCAACAAGGGGAACATGACTTCACGCATCTAAATCTCTTGACGGTGAGCTGTTTACCCCCCCCATTTCACATTCTGCTGAGCGACTACCTCCGATCTGTCCTCACTGAAGGACACGTTCATTGACTTGCTCTGTGAGGACGCACTAATGATGCGAGACTGCCGCCTGCTGTAGTTTGATCAACAGGCAGACACAGATTGCCTCACAGATCAGACAGAGATGCCAGCGAGGGTGTCTGACTGAGACCCGTTTTTCTACTGGAGAGCTGTCATTTTGGTTATTTTTAACCTGGTGCTTTTGTGTTTTGCAATTCTTCAGAGACTTGTGCGCCACTCGGATGGTGGACCGAGCAGCTGAACGTCAGGTATAGTTGTTGCGCTTCTCTGTGGTACTGTGGTGCGATGCTGGAGTCCTGCTTCAGGCTTGTGTTGTCACATTTAAATGTCGCATGTAAATGTCACACATAAAACGTGAATAGTGTATGACTCTTATAACTTAACTGCGGCACACTTAAAAATGGTAAAATTACAGTTTATCTGTCATAGAAGGTGAAAACTGCTTCCCACATCTGGAAAGAATCTGATTATTTCATATTGGACCCTTCTCTGAAGTGATTATGGACTTCTTTTCAGTGGCACTTTTTTTTTCTTTTTTTTGCTGGACTCTGGCAGTCGAAATCTGCCTAAAAAAATGCTTTTTGTAGGATTTGTTTGCTCGTATACGAGTATGAAAGAAAGCATGTCAACAAGTCCTTGGAAAATATAAGGCAGAAAGTAGATTTTTTTTTTTTGAAGGGTGTGACAGATGAAAACTGTCAGTTGGCCTGGTGCTGGTGACAGACTGTTGTGGTTGAACACTGTGGTTTCAAAAAAAAATTAAAAGCCATATTACTGCAGCCTTGAAATCATAGAAGGATGAAATTGCCATCCTGACATGAAATAAATTATAAGGCATGGTTTTAAAAATAGAAATGTACACTCTTTTTTAGCAGTTTGGTGTCTGACTGAGATGAAACCGAGAATGTAGAATAAAGGTTACTTGTTTTTCGTGCCGTAGCAGATTTGGTTTTTCCGTGTCAATGAACTCTTTTTCTTGCCAGTGTTGTATGTTTATTTGATCAATGCAGTGCAAAAATTTGTTTAACAAATTACAGTACACCCTTGAACAATTGCATGGCTGTTGCTTCTCATGTGAGCGTTGTTGGAACAGTTTGAGGGGGAAAAAAATTTGCAAAGGAAGAATTGAGCTCATTTCCAAACAGAATTGATATTTAGTGCAGGGACTAGCGATGTCCTGTGGAATCACGCCTAAATGTAACCCTTAACCTCATCGGTGAAGTATGTGTACAGCTGCAGGGAGCACATCTGAGCATTTCCTGTTAAGGTGCTCTTACACTTCCTCTTGCAGGGTTGCGTGATGGGTTTTGTTGATCAATGCAAAATTGCTTCATTACTGACTATTAAAGTAGGTAATCTGTGAATTCTGTGGCACATTCTCACTTGTATTTCTTGTCTTTCCAAAATGCGTCTTGCGTCACTTTCTGTTTCTTTGTTTTGTTTTGTTTTTCCTGATTTATTTTGATTTCACTGTGTTTTTGTGCAGCCAACAGGCTTTCACATTTCACATTCTCAGACTCAACAAGTGGCGTCCGTGGAGACCAGCAGAATCCTTGAATTAGATGAGCAGAGTTGCCAAACAGTCAGATGTATTGAATTTGGAGTCTTTTGAGCTTTTTTTTTGCTGCCACATTTTGCTGCTCAACCTTGATATGGGAAGTTGTGTGGAAAGATTTCCTATGTGCAACACAGTGATACCCACCTCTCCTGAACCCTTGCATCTCTTGTGAATGAAGAGTGCTCTGCATCCTTCCTCGGGGCCACCAACAGATGCATCCTGCAGCTGCAAGCTCCTTCCTGTCTGCACTCAGACCCTTTTGTCTGAAGATGTTTCTACAGCAAAGTTGGGACACCGGCTGAATTTAAATAGGACAAGCCTGAATGGAGTAGTGCTGGTTGGCTGGCAGGAGGTTTAGTTTCCATGGTCTCACTCTGTGCCATGGCTGAGTTTAAGTATCGGTGCCCCTGGCTGCTCCCAGCCTGGCTGGAAGTCTCACACACAATCAAGAGCAAAATTGCCATAATCTGTTTTTGTTTTTGTTTGGTCATTTACTTCTTGCACTGTTTTTTTTTTCTTGCATTGCCAGTGGAAAGATTGCAGCTAGCACCACTCTAGCTGACAAGTGGGATAAACAGCCTCTCTGATGAGCTGCCTCCATTGGCTCCTCAGGAGGATGTTTATGATTGAGGGCTATTTCTACTCAGGCCTCCGCCCCGGCTGCCCGTCTGCCAGACCTGGTCCGCTTGCGCTGAAAAATCAGTGTTGCAGACGACTTGATTCTGTGTCTCGCAGGAACTTCCGTGCCAAAAAGTGTGAGCACCATGGTCTTGTGGCAGAGCTGACAGACTGTGAGGTAAGCCAGAGGAGGCTCCTCAGATGTACCAGTTTGAGCCAGAAAGCTGTTGCATGTTCTTGGGTGTTTGTAAAGTCACGTTTCCTCAAGAGGCCTGTAAAACCAAATCACCAGGAAGTATCAGGCATTCTGTTTAAAATGACCACAGGGGATAAGCTGTAGGAAGTTTCAGTGTGTGGACAAGGATAATATAAGAATGTTGTGGTTCATATGAGTGCTTTAGTACTGTCCAATGAGCTGTATAGGATCATGCATATTATCCTGCATGACTGTGGTTATGACTGACGGAAATCTGTTGATTAAAAACCCATAAATGACACTCTTTACCAAGGAATAAAAAATGTGTGCATCTTAATGATTGTGAAATGGGAGTTCAGGGGCAGGAAGGAGACATTTCTGATCTTTTAATGTTTCTATAATATTTGGTTTGGTGTTGTTTTATTGTCATATTTATTTTTATTTCTTGTTTTTTGACACAGCAGAGCACTATCTGTATATCACTGCAATGTCAGGAATACTTTTTTTTGGTTTTCTTTTCAGATTTTTGGGGAAATTGTCCAAATTCAGCCGACTCTTGATAACGAGACTTAATAAATTAAATTAAGATGTCAATGTTGACGTGGTTTCAGATGAATTTTTCATTGATTGGTTAACACGTTTATGATTTCAACTGATTCCCCAGCAGTGCCCACATGGAAGTCTGAGAGTCAACTGCGTGTCGGGTTTGCTCGTAGCTCCTCGCTGAAAGAGAGCTGAACTTTAGCCATCTGGCTACCAGATGTATCACGACTTTCCCTGGTCCTCTCCGCAGAGACCCGAGTCTCTCGCTTGAGTCTGCTTCCCAACATCAGACGACAGATCGAGCTAAGCAGCAGAGAACGTGGTCCGAAAACTAGAATTTCTTTTCTTTTCTTTTTTTTTTTTTTAAAAGTGCGTGCCAAGCAGCCGGGCACTCTGAGCTCAAGCAAAGGGGTGTTTCCCTTCGCCTGGGGGGGAGAGGACTTGAGGTGGGAGGAGGGAGGGGGAGTAACGGGATTTCCAGAGAGGAAGGTTTCTTTTTGGGATGTGATGCCAAGTTCTCACACTTCTTTTGGACCATGGCGGAAAAGAAGCAGCGAAGAAAAGGATCTGGAAATGCGGATCAGCCCTTATCTCATTCGTAAGTTCAGAGATTTTGGTGGATTGCTCCACTGTGAAGGGTTTTGTTGATTTTCCTGCGGTGGCCTCAAGAATATGGCAACAGAGATGCTTTTGGTATGTGGCATGGACTGAAATAGATTTGGGCAGCTGGAGCAAAGTATTATTTAAACGTGGCTTCCTTTTATGGAGTTTGGGTACTGATTTCTATCTCTTTTTACTTTTCATTCATTCAGAAGTAATACATTGCCTAAAAGCATGCATTTATGCGCAAGTGTTTTTTTTTTTTGAAAAAGTATGATAAGAGACAAAATAACGGCTCGGTGTTGTCTCACTAGTTGCGCCTGTGTGACGGGAATCTTTTTGTTGATTCAAAAGCTTTTCTGAGCACAAGGTTGATCTATCCGCTCACCTCCAGACGCAACATCGAGGAGAGCAGCTGTGACTCACCCAGCACTCCTCTCCGCACAATAGGAGTCCAATCTTTTCAAGGCTGGTTATCACACAGAGCTCTTTTGAGCTCAAGCCGCAAAAGACAACTGTCGCTCGCCTGAGCCATGTGACATCAAGCAGTTTTTTTGTTGTTGGACTGATTCTGTGCTCCTGCAGTAATATGCATATCTGAGAGTTTTGAACTGGAGATTTTTCTTTTCTGTGTATTTCCAGTTTTACCATAATGACGCTTATTTCTCTGGTGCTTTTTGCTTTGTTTGCCCCTGTGCTTTAGATTCCTGACAAACTATGTGTTAACTTGACGTTTAGGAGCTGTATTACCCCTGACTGCTACGTTGTCACAAAGCTTGTTTGTTTGTCTGCAGAGCTCCCTGAAAAGCTTACTGTTTATTCAGAGGGGAGGAGGTTTGCTCGAAACCTGTGGCTGTCTCTCATGGGCATTTGTATTAAATTCTGTGATTAAAGTAGAAATAGTTCTGCATTCAACTCTAATATCCCACACACATGACCATGATGCTATCTTGCAGGAATGAAATCTGAGGATTGTTTTTGAGTGTTTATGAAGCCTAAAGATGATGAATCTCTGACTAAACTTCTGTGTTTTCTGCCTCTTTAATTAGATTCACAACCTGTTAATTGTTCTTATAATATATAATTGATGCTTGTAGCTTAATTTCTAATGCAAAGATATTAAAATGGCAGTATTAAACAGAAAAGTTATGGCTTGACAGTTTTCATGCCTCAGGTCTGTTTTTATGTGTTTAGATGCTGCAGCCAAGAGTCAGCTGCCCTATTTAAATACCAGTTACATCTTTGTTTAAATACAAGTCTAAAAATGAATACACTAAGTGTATTTCAGTAAATACTTGGAGGGAATACAGTAATCTACTGGTTTGTTTGGGCTCATCTGGGTGTTTACTAGATGAAACTGTCATCCAGAGGACCTAAGTTTGTGTCTTTTCCAGGATGCAAATTTAGGAATGCTGCTGTGGCCACGCCGAGACATGCCGTCCTCTGTCTCTTATTGGTCCACCACGATATGTCACCATTGAGGTTCAAGTTTGTCTGCTGTGAGCTGACTGAGGAAACGCTGATACTGCCTCCAGCTATCCAGTATCAAAGATTAACATCAGCTCTGGCGTAATGAGTGGATTTTTAACTAAATATGCCCCACTTCTGTAGCGAAAATGTCTAGTTTTCCTATATTTGTGCAGTACGCATTGTTTTAATGTCTTTTTTTGAGTATGAAACCTTTAAATGTGAACTTAGTACATGTTGTTGTACTACATTACTGAACTTTGATGGTCAACAGTGCATGTGTAGTTGTTTGTGTGTGTGTTTACATACATGTGCTTCAGGCTCTGACTTCATATTTCAATTTGGCAAAACAGTTGGAAGCTGATGGCCATATGATTTACATATGGACTTTGTAAACATAATTCATACATCTCATACTGGCAACTGTTGAGCATCACCCTGTATTTTCTCTAGTTCTACTAAAAAAGCCCTTCAGTCTGTTTATCAAAATATGTTATTGTTACCCCTTTGAAACAATGTCATTTTGCTCAGATCACACATCAGAAATAAAACATAAATAAAATAAAATAGCTATGGACAAAATCCTTCATACAACCATAAATTAATTTCAAGGACTATCATTGTTTTATGCTTCATTTTGTTTTTATACTTCAGTCATATTCTGTTTGCCCAGAAATCTAGACGTATGACTAGCAAATTTCAATTGGGTTTGCAGGTATGTTGGATCTCATTAACTTTGCCCCCAAATCATAGGGAGCCAGTCAGATCAGTCTATCTCTGTAGAGAAAGACTCTGGGGGTTGGCTTTACACAAAGAAAACAGAGTAGCGCTGTAATCTCTATGTTAACAGTGTAGATGGTGGGAGTTCTTTGGCGTCGGCAGTTCAAGGTTTTTAATGTACACTCAAATCATTTTATGTAGGCTGCATCAGAAGTTTAATTTACTTTTCTACACACACTCTCCTGTTGACTCATTTCCATAGCTCTGAATACATCACTTTGTTCCTTGCTCTGATTGGTTGTAGCTCTAACCAACTTCGTGCAAAGGCAGTTTGATAAGCCACTGTTGATGCCGCAGTTGGATCTGTGGGTTGTTTTCAGACCTACATCTTTCTGGATTATATATCAGATCTTTCAGGCTAATAGTCTTTTTCAATTGACTTTTTCTTCCTCTAGGTATTCAAATTGAATTAGGCACCAAAATCCTTCATATAGATTTAGACATTATGACATTATGATAGATCTTTTTCATGTGTAACATGAGAGCAAGTACTTCTAACTGAAGTCCTGCTTGCTGTTGCAAAAAAGCTACAAGAGGTGTCCATTTGCATGAAGTGTGTGAGCTTTGGCTGCAAGGGATGCTTCCTGCTCAGCTGTGCCGATTAACCCCTGGAAGTTATTTCAGTCACATTTGAGAGTGGTTATCATTCTTCATATTTATCTCATAAGAAGATCGCTTCATAGTTCTTCCCACACGATACAATCTGTGGAGTGAAAGAGTTGAGTTAGGCAACATTTCACTCAAAGAACTTCTTGCTTCAAAGTCAAAAGCACACATCACACAGCTGTGTTTTTCCTGTATTTTTCACAATCTTCTTTGTAATTTAGGATTTCTGTGAAACATACATTAACTGTTTGTCACAATATATCTGTTTTCCTACTTTTAATTAAATTCTCAATGTGCATTGAGTGTGTCACATTTGCTCAATATGTCCTGGATGTTCATAAAAAAAAAAAAAAACTTAACAAAGGATACATCTGTATGTTCCTGTGCATACGTCAGTGTTAATGAATGTGCTTTTTATGCACCTCCACATGGGATTTGAAATGAAACAATCAAGATGTGACTAAAGTGTAGTCTTTTAGCTGTATTTTAAGAAGTTTCACAAAAGTATGGCATTTGCGATCTAGGAATTACAGCTATTTGAATAAAGGGACTTAAGTATCATGGAGGACAGAAATTGATCGAATTTTAAATAAAACTGTTTTTTTTTAATACGTAGGTGAAAATTTGTTGCAGTCAATGACAGAAGTCTGGAGATGGTGGAGCATGCTCTGTTGGGTTAAGATGAGGTGACTGACTTGCCAATGAGTATTCATTTTCTTCGCCTTCAGAAAGACGTGGTTTTGTTTTACAGTATGTTTAGTCTCATTATCAGTGTAGTTTTCTACACCCCAGAATCAGTCTACTTCTGTGATCAGTCACATCATCAATAAACACCCGTGAGCTCATTCTGTTGGCAGCCATACATGCCCGTACCATAACACCGCCTCCACCATGTTTGACACAAGATGTGGTTTGCTTTGGATCATGAGCTGCTTCTGTCCTTCTCCGCACCTTTCTCTTGGTTTCATTTGTCCAAAGAACCTGGGAGGCCTTTTTAAAAGATGTTTTCTGGCAAAGTCTAATGTGGTTGGCCTGTAAACTCTCCGTATTTACATTCATGAAGGCGTTCTTAATTACTTTGACACTCCTACCTTCTCCAGATTGTCTTTGACCTCTGTTGATGTTGTGAAGAGGTTTTTCTTCACCAAGGAAAGGCTCTTGTGATCATCTATTTTAGTAGTTTTCCAGACCTTTTGATGTTGAGTTCATCATTGTTTCTTTTTCTGTTTAAGAACATATCAAACTGTTGATTTGGCCACACTTGAAGTTTTTGGTGATTCATGTTGTTTATCCAGCCTAGTTAGAGCCTCCTTCTCTTGCACTGAGAGCTCGGTATCTGACACCAACTCCAGACCTTTTGTCTAGTTCACTATCTTGAAGTAAGGATGTGATGGACCACACCTGGCCAATTAACTTTATTTTATTCTTTTGTCTAAATATATTTGAACCTCTGAAAATGGAGACACTTTGCGAAACATGGTTGTAATATCTAAATTGTAAGCCTCATATTTTTAAATTAAAGCTGAAAGTCTACACCACGATTACAGCTTGATTGTTTTATTTCAAATCCATTCTGTATATAAAGCAAAATAATTATCATATACTGCACGACCAAACTGTAGCTGAGATTAGATTAGTGAATATTTAGATCTCCAAATTTTTGAGTAAGTAGCCTAGTAGATGATTGCTAATGAGATTTTTAATGAAATGAAACGTAAAGCTGCTTTCACGTGAATTTAAGCCCACCTTACAAGTCGCTTCGTGATTGGTTGGTTGCAAATCAGTGACCTGTGCATAATGATTAAGTAGTGTTATAGCACAACTGCATTACATAAATGAGGCTGGTAACAAGACTTTAATAGCTTTCAAATGGCAGATTACGTCGCAGCCAGTGATTCTGGACACTTTCAAATACAAAAGTGTTTCCATTACACTTCTACGCTAAACTGGACTATTATTGGTGCAAAAACCACCTCCTGAAAGCGTGAATTTTTTCCTGCAACATTTGAGAGTCTCTTTTTAATTCTAGGTGTTTCCATTGCAGGTTTTTCTCTGGGATGCTTAGTTTTTACACAGCTGTAGCGGTAATGGCAAGGCGACTATTGATTGTAACTGATCAACTGTTGGATGAGCAATCTCATTCGGTTACTGTGATGATGGGAAACTCCAACAGAAATGTGTGATGCAAGGGAAAGATGCTGTTAGCATTCAACGGACACATTGAGCCACATCCATTTCTTTACCCGTATTTCGTGTCATTTCTTTTTTCCATGGGTTCTGAGCAAGTCATCGCACAACTTGCGCCACTCATTTTCTCTATGGGACTACTTTCAACTAATCAGCTTTTGTTATGCATGTGTTTTATGTCGCATTTTCCACATTTTTTTTTTAAATCAAGAAAATGTGACATGACAAGCCTCCTGACAGATCATGGAGTGTGTGACCCTTCGTTATCAGTCACATAGTATGAACGCCACAATGATTCCATGATTTCAGGACAGCAAGTCATATAGTCTGAACAGCAAGGATGTCTGCTGATGCTGAAAGTCATATACTCTAAAAACAGCCTCAGTAAATGTTATGTAAGTACAAAAGTAAAAGTCAGGGTGTGATGGTGTATTTTTTGCTGTTGGGGTCACGAATGCCAACACTAAATTTCATAACAGTCTAAGAGTCTCTGCAGAGCAAAGGTGACCGGCAAAGTATAATAAAAGCTTTTTAAATACAAAAGAAAATTCTCCATATTAACTGAAAATCAATTTTTTTTCACCACTAACACTTTTTTTTTTAATATAGTTAAACCATTGAAGTATGAGACATTCACGAAGCATGTTTTGACAACTTAAGTCTGCTTTTCAGTGTTTTTGCACACCAAACACATCCTGCTGTGTGTATATGTGTGGGTGTGTTTGTTTCCTGTTTCTGAGTCCACTGCGATGTCATTCACAGCAGTTTGTGGAGCATGGGTACAACTGCCAGTGCCGCACCGCAGCCAGTTTCTGTAGCATCGCCGCTTGAGGGTGTCCATGGTAACGGGATGGCTGACAGCAGGCAGTCTCTCACCATGAGCCCCTTCCAGACAGTCAGCATCCACAACAACAAGGCCAAATCCATTATCACCAACAAAGTCGCACCTGTCGTCATCACGTAAGTCCCTCCTCGAATCTGCGTTTTCACAGTTGGGCGTTGATCCTTTTTGATCACCGCGGTGACATTCCCCAGAATCCGGGCGGAATGTTTACCGTCGTTATCATCTCCTTTGTCAGTCTCAGCCAAGCAAATAGTAGCCGATAATTGAAATGATGTCTTTTTTTATCTGTTTTGCAGGTATAATTGCAGACAGGAATTTCAGATTCACGATGACATCCTAAAAGCCAACTACAAAGTCGGTCGAATATCAGAGTCCATGCCCGAGCACTACCTGGTGCAGGTAACGACAACATGTAGAAGACCCTTTTTTTTTTTTAAACAGAAACGAGGGACAGACGTGTCACAAAAACCTGTGGAGTCATCTCACTAGTCCTACTGTCTGCTCTTTTCACATTCACATACCTGATCGCAGAGCGGTGTAGGAACATTGTCATGCGCTGTTTTATGATTAAAGTCAGCCATTGAAACAGGACTGTTGTCACCCCCCCTATAAATGCTTTGATCTGCTCTGTCACCTCTGTTGTGGGACTTCATGCATGCAGGCTTTGGTCAGGGTTAATCCACAGTTTCTGTCAGTAGGTCAAGTTAGTTTTATCCAAAAATGTGTAAAAATTATTTTTAAAAATAGTGTATTTCTCTCTTTGCTTTGACTGTATCATATGAAGCAGATGTTTTGACGAAAACCTGTTACTAAATGAAATCTCATTGGTATTTTTTGTCTGAAAAGGAAGCAAATTTTACATCTCTTTTTTTTTTTTTTTTTTTTTTTTTTTGTTAAAGCAAATATAATTATGTGATACACTACATCTTTTAAGCTCTTATATGTGATGGGCTGATTTTATACAGAAAAATGTTTTTTATTTCCAGTCAGTATTTTCTTCCTATGCATTGCACTGAGATTTTTTTTTTTTTTTTTTTACCTTTTTCTAACTCTTAGTACAATATATTTAAAAAGAGCAATTTGTGTGACCTGCGAGGTTTAAAAAAAAAAAAAAACTCATAAAGGAACAGCAATGAAAATGTTTGGGACTCCAGTTTTAAGTCATTGCTTATAACAGCAGGAAACTGCAGATCAATGTTATGAAGCTAAAAAGGCTAAGAGGCTAAAAATAAATCTAGCGCAGCACACATCAGGCAGGCTCTGCTACTTTTACTGGTATCACTGAGGTTTCTCTCACAATGTTAAAACTTCAAGGGGCCTGCAAGCATAAAAATGGCGTTCTGAATACATTTGCTAACCCACTCGTATATTTTTATTTTCTGCTATGTACGACTATCAAGCAGAGGTTCGTTTCTTTCTTTTGCTGGTCTCTGACTCACACGTGCGCACACGTACACGTATTGAGTACCAGCCCATTCTCATATTGTGTAAACACTTGATCAATACACAAACACAAGGGAACACTTATTGGGTCACACAGTCTTCAAATAGGCTTAAAGAAACAGGCTTTCTTTTAAATCCAAGTGTTTTTTTTTTTTAAATCACTTAGCACAAACTACATTAACCTTTCAAACATATTTTAATTACATTCTTAACAAGATGGTCTCTTTTCCTCTGGGCTCAAGCATAGAAAGATGGACCTCATTTCTGCATGTCTACAATAACCAAGTAAAGGTGGTGGTTGAACCCCTGATCGCAGTCTGTTCAGAAACACAACAGCTGACAAGGATGCGAGTGTGAAAAGGAAAATGAAAGCGTTCTGTTGCAACAGACTTCTGAAAGCCAGACCAGATGTAGCAAGCTTTAGATCAGATATTTGAGCATACTTAATATCATATAACAACATCAACATACTCCGGTTTTATTACCGGATGCATCTGTTATCATTTGCAAAAGCTCTACATTTTTAAATGATAAAATAAAATAGCAAGCAGTTTTGGACGTTGAGAAGGATGATTTTGTATACCGGTGATTACAGTTCTTTAAATGAAAAGCAGAAATGAACATAATCATAGTAGGTATTGCACAGAGAGGCACAGGGGATTAAAAACATTTATTGATTTATTTTTTAATTTATTACAAATAGCAATTCACAGCTCTGTTAGAGAAGAGCTGTTTCTCTGTTTTTAATATTTGAGTGGATTTTCATTCTAGGTATTTTATTGAAGGTGACCTTTCAGTTATAAGTTAATATATATACTGTGCAGCAAATGTTCAAACAGGGAAGGCTTGCTGCTGTTGTTGATGTTTACATCTGCACTTGATTGAGCTTGAAAGGAAAACCTTGAAGGTTAAATCACGTAAAAGTGCTTGTTACAGTATGTCTATGACGTTTAGTTAAATTTTGATATATATTTTTTTTCAATCTCCAAAAAATACTGATTTATCTTTTATTTTCATATTTGGTCAAAAATATGAATTCTGGTCCATATTGCTCAAACATACCATGTCAAGATTGGATCATCGAGATGCAAGAAGCTGGACAAAATGATTAAAAACATTCAGATACCCTGAAACAGAAACTAAAGTTGATTATTGTGTTGTTCAATAAGTGTGCTAATGAAAAAAGACAAAATGTAATATTAGGAATACCCTTTAAAAAAAAAAGTCCAAGATTGGGTAATTCAAAATTTGTCAAAGGAACTTCACTCAATGTCTACACATTCATCACTATTTTAATAATTTGAACTAACTAATAATTTTAAGTAATTTTAACTATTTTGATAATTGTTCAGCGTGTGGATCCTACTGCTGCCGTGGCGCTCAAAGAATCCAACCTGAATTGTCCAAGAAAACTCCAGTCGGTGTAACTCTAAATGCTAAACTGAATGCATGATGGATGTTTTGTAAATAACATGTAACCTCATCAGATCTTTTTAGGTGCTTTGTCCCACATTTTCCACAAAAACCATTCCCTTCATCACTTTTAGCTCCATGTGGAGCTGGAGTTGCATCCTGTAACTCCATTCTGTCAAACTGACGTTACCAAACAGCATCCTACCAGACCAGTGCCCACCTTTAAATGCTCACAAGTCAACACACTTGCATACAGATGACCATGTCAATCAAACACATCCCCGAGTGCTTCTGCAAAGGGAAATGTTTTTTTTTAGATATAAAACTGAATTGAATAACGTATAAATTGAGCTTAATTGTTGTCCTGCTTCAGATCACAAGGGCTCATGGGTCTTCTCCAGTTATCTAAACTGTCACAGGCTACTTGAAAATGATGGACAGTGGAAAAATGAAAGGAAAGGAGTTGTTACATTTTCCACTCATTCCTGCACATGCTGCATTTTACGGTCATTTCATTTTCTGGATGAGGCCAAAGAGACTATCTGCAGCAGATCACTAACAATAAAATCCAAGAAGGATTTTTATTTATCACAGAGCTCAGAAAGTCTTGGTATCTTACCAACTTTCAGCCACATCCAAAAATAGTTCTCAGTGATTTGTTAATGTATACGAGTCAAGACAGCTGTAAAGAATAATAAAGTGCAGATATGCAGAATAATAGTGGAGCCTGGAAACCTCAGTGGCCCTGACTTTGTCTGATTTGGATCATGTTTACTTTGAACTATTTTCTGAAAATGTGTGCTTATGTTTTGTCTAATTGCCTCCTCTTTTTTAAGTTGTTGTGTATCAAGATTTCAGGGTCATTGTGTGAAACTTTGAAGATGTTAGAGAGAGGAGTTTAAAGTTGTTGTCCCAGCCGAATAATTATACTGTGCTTTGTATTGTTTGTAAGTAGAAAGTTGACAGTAAAGCTAATTGAACTTTTTTTCTGATGGGTTTTGAATGAGCATCAAGTATTAAAAAGTGCATTAAATTTCTTTGATGAAATGGAGCAGTTGCACATTCATGAATTAAGGAGAGAAATATCGTCAAGGTCGGGTTCTGAGAATAACTCAGATTAATGTTGCGTGTTATTCCAGGGGGAGTACTTCATGGTGCAAGATGTGTACAGGAAAGCAGACGTTCTCAACACCACTGGAAGCTACGGGGCGCCCAACTTCCGCCAAGTGAAGGGATCCTACCCGCTGTACGGGATGGGTCAGCCCAGCCTGAACGGCTTCAAACAGGTTCTTCAGAGACTCCAGGCACAAGGACGAGAGGTTATTTTCTTTTGAACACATTTGTCCAGCCATAATTTCAGACTGCCACCCTTAAACTGACACCAGTGGTTAATATTTTCCCTGGCGGCTCTTATTTTTTGTCTGTGTTGGCTGCCTGCACTGCTCTGTCTGGCCTCTTTCTCTCAGTGTTGTCAGTAAATATTTGAGGAGTCAAGTACACAGTGGAAGCTGTGGCTGAATTGTAGAACTGAGCAAACACAAAGTTGTGGTCATGCGAACCAGTGGAAAATGTGTCTCCCTGCTTACAGCAGCTAAAAACTGACCGTAATTGAAATCAAATTGACAAAATTATACATCAGGCTTCTCGAAACTCATGTGCAGCATTTCATAAGATGACAGATTGTTTCCAGTTGCCCTTGGAGGCGGTGCAGTCGCTAGAGGGCACGAATCTATCATTTGATGCCTATCATGTTGTTCGTTTGCAAACAGGAGATTATATTCTTCTGCGTGAGAGAGGAGCCTGTGGTGTTTCTCCACAAGGACGACGACTTTCTGCCGTACACCCCTCGCAGGAAGGAGAATCTACACGAGAACCTTCATGGACTGGAAAGGGACGAGATGGCTGAAAACCTGGAGCTCACTATCAGGAATGAGGTCTCAAACTCACACACTAGCTAAGCATCTACAGTCTAGGCCAAAGGTTTTGGCAGTGAATGCAAAACCTTTGGCCTAAAAAACCCAAGAAGATTTTGTTTTTTTTTTTTTGCAAAAAAAGTTTTTACTCCAGTACTCTTAGGTCATTTGTTTCCATTATATTTTAAAGAACAATTATAAGCATTTTATGAGTTTCAAAGGGTTATTAAATCAGATTTATTGAAAAATCTGATATGTACAGTGTCAGCCAGTTCTTGAATAGATTTTTTTAAAAATATATTTAAGTTCATCTGTTCACTTAACACACGGATCGCCATCACAGACTGATGCAGTAAAAATGGCTCAACTCAAAATCTATGTCACTGCCAAAACGTTTGGCCTTGGACGACAAAGGAAATCTTTTCAATATATCATTGATTACAGCAGTATCATATTTCATCTCCCCCAGCTCCACGACTTCGCCAAACTAAACGAAAACGTCTTCTACGTCTACAACGACATTGAGTTCTTTAAAGACGAGCCGCAGAAGATATCCATCATGTGTGAAGAGGACATCCATGTGACTGAGGAGGTGTACAAGAGGCCCATGTTCACTATGCCGGCCTACAGGTTGTTGTGAACTTTGGAAAACTAAAATAGCTGCATGCTTTTAGTTGATTTACTGAGCTACTCTTATCATTTTAGGACAGATTACTCCTGATCTTGATGTTTTATAGTCAAAGGGATATGAGGTGACTGATACTCAAGGCTTCAGATTGTAGGTATTTTTTTAAGGGAAGAATAATAACCCAAGTGATTCTGAAATCATCCATCACCTTTGCGGATCACTGGATTTGGCCTAGTTTTGAACTGATGAGATTAGTAAACACAGCATAAAAAAGTTCAGCTGTCAAAGTGTGAGGTCCGATGCTTGTTTATGTTCGGTTTGCTCTGACCTACAAAAGGGTGATATTGACACAACATAGGATACAAGCTCAACTGTTTTTGTGTTGCAGGTACTACAGACTACCGCTACCGATGGAGGGAGCACCATTGGAAGAAGATTTTGATGCATTTGTTAGCATACTCAGGGTAAGCTCGGGAAAAAATGCCAATCATAGTAAAGTTCATCACTTAAATACCCCCTTTTTTGGTTGTGTTTCTGTTCATGTTGTGATGTGTCATAAAAGTAATTTATGGCTGGGATACTGCAGAGCATCTGCGCTTTCTCATCGAGAGGGTCTGAGGTAGTGAGAAGGTCACTCTGGATTTTATTTAATCCACTTTTAAATATGGCTTGTCAGTCATTAATAAATATCTTTAGAAAAAAGTTATATAAAAAAGAGCAAGTCTGTTGTCACTTAATGTCCGCTCCTCAGTCATCCACTCTTGTCTGGTTTCCATCCTGCCTTCCTCTCACACAGCTCACACGTTTTGCCCTTTTTAGGACTGGGTTGCAGCAGCTGGTCCAGTTCCCTGTGGTTGGAAAGTGGCTCCTTTTTTTTTCTTTTCTTTTTAAACAGCGTTTGGATCTTAGTTTTAATGCCATATTCTTTATTTTTAGTCACCGTTTTTGTGAATCTTAGCAACAGAGTTATTCTCGAAAGTATAAACATAACGATCCATTTTGCACTTGAAGGTGTAAAACTTGAAGTAATCTATGCTCACTGGGGGTCATTTTCATCTTTAGCACTCAAGTACAGATGAAAATGCCACTTCGGCCTCAGAGAGCCGTCATTTTAACTGTGTCTGTGTGTTCTCGTCACCAGGAAAGCCCGAGCCTGTCTCTGACCCACAGTTCCCCCCGGCAGCTGCCCACTCTGCTCTTCAGCTGCCAGGTGGGGGTCGGCCGGACCAACCTGGCCATGATCCTGGGAACGCTTGTCATGAATCGCCTCAGGGGGGATTCCCAACTGCCACCCCAGTAAGAGCTGACAGAAAATAGATCTAGAAACTAGAGAATGTTGGGAACTGGTGTTTTTTTAATTTATTTATTATTTGTCCAAGTTTGAAAGTTACTTTTGTTTGGAATGGGAGGTCAGATATTCACTTTTTGTTGCAGGGATGAGGAGGCTGCTGCTCCGGATCCAAGACCAATGTTCCGGGTTATCCAGTCTTTGATCAGCAAGCTGCCGAATGGGCAGCAGGTCATGGAGGAGGTAAAAAAAAAAGAAATTACATACCATTACAAGATAACAGAAATTATGTCCTATGTATATATTTAGAAATGATCCTTAATATACAGTGTAGTTAGGATTAGTAGTGTCTTACCTGGAGCAGACAGCAGTCAATGCTTTCACAGCTTTCTTAGACCGAGGCCTAAAGAATGATGACTTTTTTTTTTCATCATCTAAAACCACTGAGATCTGACAGATATTAGAGTGCTTAGTTTACGTGCTGTGGATTTTAACTCAAACCACGATGAAATATTTGAAGCTTGAGGTGTTTTGGAAAAATGGGCTCATCGATGGCCATCGGTCTGAGAGAGAGTTAGCTGGGGTTTGTCTATCATAAAATTTTCTGATCATCTAAACTGAGAACATGACCGCTGTTTAGTTAGATGCTGACTCCTCAGAATTACTGAAAAAACAAACAAACGAACAAAAAACCATTCAATTCCTTTAACTAAGGCAAAGATTTAGATTTATATCTAAATTAGCTGAAGCCATGAAGATGTTTTTCCATGTAATAAACATCAAAACAAATTATTTTTATTAAGATATTATTAAGACTTGCATTAAGAAGATCTTTAGCTGAGATGATATAAAACAAATTCTTTTATTTATTTATTTATTTTTTTGACAGGTGGACCAGGCTATTAGCCTCTGTTCAGAAATGCACAACATAAAAGAAGCAATATATGAGAACAAGAGTAAGCTGGAAGGGATTGGAGAAGATTATCAAATTCAGGTTTGTGATAAATTTCTCTTTTTTCAGGTGATTGGTACCAGCTTTGAATTTCTGTTTAAACCAACCGCTCATGATTTCCACCAGCTACCGCTGCTAAAATTTTGTTCTTGTAACAAAAGCCGTCATGAGAGTGTAATTAAATGATGATGTTGATAATATCCTTTTTGATGAGGCCTCTTGAAATGAAGCCCCCCCACGCCTCTGTATGTCCAGAAAATAGAGATAAAGAGCACTTCATGGAAGCTGTTACCACAAACAGATAATGGAGCTGTTGTTTGTCTTGCAGGGAAGCAGTACCAAAGAATACTTTCTCAGCAGAACCATGCAGAGCTTGGAGCGCTACTTCTACCTGATTGTATTTAACGCCTACCTTCATGAACAGGTAAAAGTCTTCTTCCTTTTTTGGCGTAAATTTCTTACCTGATGCGATGAAGTTGTAACTGTTTTGTGTTTTGCAGTATCCTCTTGCCTTTTCATCAAACTTCAGCCAGTGGATGTGCGACCACGCTTGGCTGTACCGGTTACTGGCCCGCATGGATTTGTCAGAGCTGTCTGCCCCGGCCGACCTGGTCACCAGAGGAGCCCGCGTCCTGGTGAGGAAATCAGGAGCACACTCACAAACGTTGCAGTTTTTTTTATCCAAGCATTTCATGATGCAATGAAATGCTTGAACATATTTTAAAATAATGTAGGAAACACAACACTTTATTTGTATAGAAAATTGTAACAGTGAAGTGATGATACAACATAAAAGAATAAATAAGGTTAGCTGATTTAATTTAAATTGAATGTAAAAGTATACATAACCACAAAAGGTTCCTTTAAAATAAAACAGAAAATTTGAATTTTTTTTGTTCAAATTGTCTAGTTTTTCCCAAAGTATTTATCCGTAATTTAATAAAGGTTTTTGAATTTTTTTTTAAGTTTTACATTTCAGATTAACTATGTAACATAGATTTTTTCATTACAATAAACTTGTAAATTTGATGTGTAGGAGAGGGATTGTTTAAAATTTTGCTGTAGTCACAATAGCTGCTATCGTGTTGCGATGCTGATTTTGTGTTGCACCTTGATCACTGAGAGGTGGCTTAGTGGTTGGAACTGTTGCCTCACAGCAAGAAGGTTCCTGGTTTGACTCCCAGGCTCGGCAGGAGTCTTTCTGTGTGGAGTTTGCGTGTTCTCCTCATGCTTGTGTGCTTATCATGCAGCAGTGCTTGGGTGGGTTTTCACTTGGTACTCCACAGTTGGTTGAGAGTGAGTATGTGGTTGTCAGTATATTGTGTATATATAAGCCATCCCTGCGATGGACTGGCGACCTGTTTAGAGTGTGCTGCTGCCTTTCACCTGTAATGGGCTGGGATAGGCTCCACCAGGCCCCCCACGACCCTGTATAGGGTTAAGCAGGTAGAGTATGGATGGATGCACTTTGATCACAGTGCATGGAGACAGTTGGGCACCTTCACAGCCTACTGCTGCTTGATTTTTGTGTTCACTCTTTGTAAAAGTTTGTCTTTTCACCACTTTTCTCTCTAATAGCTTGCAGAAGTGATTTTAAGAATGGTGGTCATGATAATCCTTCCCTTAGGATTGATGTAACCGGTTTTAACCCTCTAATGTTTTGGGGTCAATGTAGCAGCATTTTCGCTTGTTTTGAACCTGTTGGCTGTCAAAAAAAAATAAAAATAAAATTTAGAACTGATTCTAAGTTTCTGAATCAACACTGGAGCTGCTAAGGCTTTTAAAAAAGCTCAAGTGTACCATATGTCAGGTGCATTGGCTGCAAAGCAATACCAAAGCATGGTGCTACTGCCACTATAAATAATAGTTGGATGAATAAATTACTGGTTCTCCTCTGAAAATACCTTTGGCCATTCTTTTTTTTAATTTTAATTTTAATGTGGTCAGGTGCAAGCTTGAAGTTGTGAGTTTTGAAGCAGGAGCTTGTTTTGTGGATACCAACATCTCAGTCACTAGCGATTTACTCGTGTAGCGAAGGTTTTTAACCAAAGAAACCTACTAGTGAGGATCACCGTTCCAGTGTCAGTGCACAGGGAAACCCTGCTCTGAGCTTCAAGTGCTAAATCTTTTCTTAAAAGGATAGTGTAAGTGGAACGGATGAAGACATGTCAAATAAGTGCAAAATTTGATTGTCTGGTGTTACCGGAGCTTTCATTTCATTGCAGAGCTGTGCTTTGATGGTTCCTGGATTTTTCCATGTAATCTGAACTCTTGTTCAGAATGATGAAGATCTGCATTTGTTTAGACTTTTTTTTTTTTTTTAACAATAAGAACTGTCAAATAAACCCTTTTTATATGGCCCAGAAAAGTTAAAAGCTGTGGTCATGATAATGAACATTAACGTTTTTAATACGAGTGAATGTATTAACACTTTTGAACATGAATGTGTCATTTTGTCCCTGGTTAGATATCAGGACAACTCATAATAAAGACAGCTCCCTGCCTCATTTAAATGCTTCAAGTCCATCATGTAAATGACTATATGTATTCAGTACTTAAATCCAAGCCAGAGACCACCATAAGCCCAAGCCACACTGCTCTGCATCTTAACACGCTCTTCATATTGCATGTTGTGATTGATGTATTACCTCTTGTGTCTGCGCAGGTTGCTGATGAGTACTTGGCTCCTGATGTGCTCAGCACAGTCAAAGAGATGAAGGCTGTCAACTTCAGGCGGGTGCCCAAGATGCCTGTTTATGGAGTGGCTCAGCCAACATCAGAGGTACTGTACAGTCTTTGATTCTTATCCTCAAATTAACAGTGGTGCTCTGATTTGTCTCTCATTGAATAGTTAACCCCATAAAAGCAAAATATAATACTTATGGAAAGAAAAGGGGGATGAAAAATTTCCTCTTATTGTTTAAATCCACTGCTGCTTCCTTCTACAGAATATACTGGGAAAATAATGAGTGACTTTATTTGAGATTTTTGCTGATATACTGTATAATTAAAGGCATCCAGAAGGAAGAAAAATAGTAGACGACAAATTCAGACTTGCCGTGTTCCCCATATGCAGTCATGTTTTCATGGGTACAAATAGACTCATAGTATGACTCATGAGTGTTCTGATGTTGTCACCGAAGGATGTTAAAGCTGGACTTCCAGCTCTTTGCCTTAATTGTCCGTGGGATCTCTGCAGGCTACAGAAGCAGTTCTGGCACATCTGACGGATGAAAGGAGGAAACACAGCCATGTGTTGTGGGTCAACCTGCAGGATGAATTGGTGCTCGAAGGGAATGGACAGATTTTTATTCCTAGGGAACCCTCGTGTCTGGACCAGCACATTTCTGTCCCAACATCTGACCCACAGTTGATAGAGGTAGAGAGCAAATTACACTTTCTGAATCTATTAAAGGTTGTTGGTAAATATAACAAAGAGTACCTAAAAAAAAATCCTCTGACTTCACTTACCAGAGTCAAAACACTGCTCCTGTATCCTTCCCATATGTAGAAACTAGAAACATCCCTCAAGGAAGAAATTATGCAAACTCAGAAATGGCTGGAGGTGACACTGGAACAGGAGAAGCAGATGAAGATGTTGAAGAGTTGCAGGACCGTGCAGGAGATCTTTAATCAGCACAAAAGCTCTCACCAGGGGCTCATGTACAAACGCATCCCTTTACCAGACTGCAGTGCGCCCACAGAGAAGGTAAGGACTATAAAGGTGCTTAAACACACATGTGGATCTGCAGCATGGAGAGTGGTAGTCTAGTGGTTACAGAGATGGGGTTGGGCGTAGAGGACCCAGTTTCAACCCCTTGGGTTAACAGAGATGAGCCACTGTGGGTCCCTGAGCAAGACCCTTAACCCCCAACTGCTCCCCGGGCGCTGCAGCAGCTCCTGGTATAACTAGTGATGGGTTAAAAGCAGAGGACAAGTTTAAGTATCTTTTGTAAGATATGTACTGACAAAAGTAAATATTATCTTAACATGCAAACATAAGAGTTTCTTTGGTAGATGGTTGTAATAATGTGGATGAATAAGTCATGTGCTCCCTCTAGTGGTGAAGAAAGTTACTGCTGTGCTGAGTTGACCAGCTTTCAATACTAACCCACCTTATATTATTTTATTTCTTTGTTATGATTACAATGATCATATTCATAGTTTAATAAGGCTTATTTTGAATTTTTTTAATATTAAGCTGTTTCAACTTGTGAGTGATGTAATTCCGCTAATATTTGTTTGCAAAATTCATATGCATTCAAATTTGATATCAACTGAAATTTCACATCAAGTCAAAGTGCAAAATGTCACGAGAATAGAATGAGATATAATTTCATATCTTGATAGATTGTCGTAGATCTTTTGAGGATTGCTACACAAACTCTTCTGTTGTTCTCAGGACTTTGATAAGCTTTTGGAGGCCATGAAGAGCACTTTGGCCGAGAATTCTCACTCAGCCTTTGTTTTTAATTGCTCCAACGGCAAAGGCAGAACCACAACTGCCATGGTTGTTGCTGTTTTGACTCTCTGGCACTTTAATGTGAGTAGCATCCTTACATTTTCACTGTGCTCAAGTTTACATCATTTAGGACTTTTTTTGACTCAGACATAAATTCCATCTGCAGGGTTTTCCAGAGTTTGGTGATGATGAGATCGTGAGTGTTCCTGATGCCAAGTACACAAAAGGAGAATTTGAGGTGTGTACAGTTCTGTAAATCTGTTTGGTTGGGGTATAATTGAAGAGATTTTTATGTCAAATGCAAACCACAGATCACTATTTCCTTTGACATCTTCCAGTTTTTTTTAGTTGCAGTAATTTTAGTGAAGGGGAGTGTTGGTATTTTATTAATGTCAAAAAGCAGATTCACACAGTTACTTGCAGTAATATCTGTTTTAAGTCACCATTGTTTGAAGGCCGTTAGCGTTTGTGTTTCCAGGTTCATGCACAGACACTGGTATGAAAACTCACTATGGTGCACAGATCGCTTATGTAGGCTCTCAGTTAACCTAACATTACTGATAATAAATGACTTGCATCTTTATTACCAGTTACAGTTGTTGTCAGCTTTAGAAAAACAGAATTTAACTTACTTAACCTTGTTTCACTGTTTTCATCTTTGCTTATTTCCTGTCCACAGTTTGCATCAGACTGAGGTCTGGCTTATTGAGGTTTTTTCAGCTTTACAATGATAAGTGGAAAATCCAACATAATCTTGATCCTTTGATCTGTGTGGTAAATGGAGAGCACTGCGTAATGAAAACATGTTTTCAGCGTCTGTATTTAACTTTGATTTCAGTAATGAAGAATAACATCAAACGTATAGAAAATGAACTCACACTTCAGAGTCAGACAAATTAAAAATAGCCTCCATGTGTGTTTTGCAGCGGTTGAGCCTTTTTCAATTCAATCTCCTTCATAATCTCTCTGTGAGTCTTGTATTTTTATTTATAGCACATTAAGAGGATTTGTGACATCAAAAGAGTGAAGACAGCGCTGTGATATTTAAAGACCTCTCTGTTTTCTTGTGTTTAAAAAGCTTGAATTTCTCACCGTGACACTCACTTGTTCAACTGGAATATATTATTTTTATTAACAGAAAAGAAGAAGCAGCTCATTATTATGTTTATGATTGCCTTGCATTAGTGTGAACCTTTCTATGCACAACTAACACAACTTTTAAGTCAACAACAGTAAAATATAAGGATAAATAGTGCATCATGGTTGTAGTTTTTCTAAAGACCATTTTCTGTCATTGACAAACTGGGCTTTTTTGATTTCAAACAGTGACGTAGTGTTACCAAAAGCCAAAGCTTTTCTCCTCTGAACTGACAAAAAATCCCTTTTTTTTATTGGAGCTGCTGGCAGGTTTTTTTTTTTTTTGGACTCAGAGCAGTGATGATGAAATGGTCTGAACCTGAACCGGCTGGCTGTGTCCTCAGAGATGTAAACAAGAATTCACAAAAAGAAGCTGCACTCTCCAAGCACACAATACCACATGCCAATCACAGCAGCGCGGCCACCAGAGTTTCTGGGATACACAGAGTGGTCACCAAGGAAACCGTGTTTGCTTCCAATTTAGCCTCTTAAGAGTATGTGATGCTGCCAGCCTCGCTACCTTGCCTGACAAAAAGTGTGTTTTTCTGGATGACAGCTCTGTTGTGTTTGATGGAGGAACTGGTTTGGCTTTGATGGTCTTTTCTGCTGGTGTAGAAACTTCTGTGATAGGGAGAAGATAATCACAGTCAAGCTGTTTAAAGTCTCCTAAGAAAATATAACCACAAACATTTTCTTTTAACTTTTTTCAGTTATATAATTTCGGGCTGCTTTCAGCAAATTTTATGTGAAACTTCATATGTTATTTGTTTTATTTAATACTATTATGATTCTACCTTCTATAAAATTTTAAGCCAAAGAACTAAGAGTAAATATTGGTCTGCTTACATCATACGGTGAAAATAGTTGAACAAAACTAGGCTTTCTTCTAGAGATCTGGTTTAAAAAAAAAAGATAAAAAGAATAAAATCAACATTGCATTATGATTCATTTTGGCAAATAAAATCAGTGTCAGTCTGACCGACTGACTTTAAGATATTTTTGTCAGTCATTTAACAATCTAACGTTGATTCAACCTTGAGCAAGAGCTTTCAATATTGTTACGGTGTCAGACATCAACATTCAGTTCGTCTGTCTGCTGACATTTAAATGTAGTTTCAGTATGATTTGATGTGGGACAGGATCACAAGAAAAAAAAAAAAATTGAGGGATTTTACAGATAATTGAACTTGAAGCATAATGTGCTGCTTAGCAGGTTATGGGTTTATCATAGGTTACCATGGTGATGTAGCCAGGTTAAAAGAGAACCACCTTTTAATCATATATGATCATATATATTATAGTATATAATATATTCTAATATATTAGAATTAGCAGGACTTAAAACCTTTTGCAGAATGAACTGACTTTTGCGTGTTGCCCAATTTGCAAAAGCAAGCAAATGCTTTCAGCTTTTCTTTTTTTTTTTTTTTATTAGGGGTCACCACAGCTCATCATGTTCTGCTGTTGATTGGCATATTTTTCCCCCTGTGTCAGACGCCCTTGCTTACATAAACTTTAAATACTTTTTTTGTTTTTTGTTTTTTTTGAAAAGCATGTGCTCATTTTGGATTTTGAACACACTAGGGAAAAAAAGTTGAGGCAGAGATTGTTTTTTTGTTTGTTTGTTTTTAAACAACATGTTGACACAAACAGCAAAACTGGATTTGATGCAGTAGTGAATTTTTTTCTCATTCATACATCATTTGTGATTTCAGGTGTTTGGGCAAATGTTGCCATTATTTGTTTCATAAACTGACAAATGTTTCAGTTGGTGAAAGCACTTTACTAAGTTTACCACCCGTCTCGTTTTAATCCAGAGCTATGACATTGTCTTGTTGACACAAGCAAGGTTTTCCCTGAAAAGTCATGTTTGGATGACAGCAAATGTAGCCCCAGAACTGTATATTATCATTGTTCAGCACTGATGCAGCCTACACCGGTCTGTATGTGTTAATCAACCCCACGCTGTCACAGATACTAGCCTTTGAACCTTTTGTTGATAACAAGGTGGAGGGTTCTTCACCTCATTAGTGTTAATTATTTATTAAAAAAAACATGTCAGTAAGTGTGGCAATCAGGAGTAGGTCACTTGGTTGAGCAGGTGCCCCATGTATCGAGGTTACAGGCCCGTGCAACAGGCCCATTGG
Source organism: Zenarchopterus dispar (assembly GCA_028564865.1). Lineage (NCBI taxonomy): Eukaryota > Metazoa > Chordata > Actinopteri > Beloniformes > Zenarchopteridae > Zenarchopterus > Zenarchopterus dispar. Next base: position 6,651,789 of record JAOWBL010000011.1, on the reverse strand, counting down.
AAAGTGACGCAGCTTCATAGATTGCATTACACAGTTGTGCCTGCAGACCTGTCCTAATTGTGGTTTACTGTAACTCTGTTGTGGTTTGACATCATATACACATGTTGATGTACACTTTCCCTATTTCTGTGAGGTCGCAACTGTAAATGAGCTTGCTGACATACATTTGCACTGATGCTTTAACTAGGTCGGGACAAACACTCACTGCTCTTGATGACTAAATGGAGGGTGTCAAAGATGAGCAACAACGTTGAGAGAATTGTCTGTGCTCTTGCAGACAGGATTGTGTTGAGGCACAGATCTGGGGTTGGATAAATTATCATTTCTGCAACATTTAGATTGCTTTTATACACAGCAGCTTCCAAAACTCTAAAATGCAACAAATTTGGTATTAGGTCTGGCTGTCTGACTAGACTGAGTAACTGGGGTAAAAAGTACCTGGGGCCAAATGATAGACAGTATAAATGAGATACAAAGGTGATTTTTGGAGGTGCAATAGCCTTATAGAAGGAAAACCATTAATGCAAGACTTTTAGTGCTGCCCTGATGGCTTGATAGGCACTGTACTGATGAGTTTATTTATAATTAAATTTTATAGAAAGGATTAAGATGTAAGCCTCTTTCACACTGATAACTAAGATATGATCAACCCCCAGTGACTCTGAACAGGAGGAAGCTGGTATAGAGAATATCACAACATGGCCTTATTTATTAGGAGAGCTGACAATCTTCTCACAATTGAATATCCCTCTTAATTCACATCAGCATCAGACTATGTAATGCTCAGAGGAATTGCATAAAACCCAATGTCAATAAACATTAAAATTCATGAGAGTACAGCTAAAAGGATACTTCACAAATAGGGCTTGTTTGGAAGGGTTAAGTTGGGAAAATTTGTTACTCTTTAAAAAGGACATGGCAGATACTACGTTTCAGCTAAACAAACAGGATCTCTGGAAAAGTGTCCCTTAAAGCGGCAAGACCAAAGTGGAGATCTCTGGTTTTCTCCAAATGTGGTCAAATGCAGCACTAACTGTTTATACTAACTGTCAAGTACGGTGATGGAAGGGTAATGGTTTTTGTAGCCACGGGACCTGGGCACTCTGCAGTCAGTGAGATGACTGAGTCAAATGTCCAACAGATGAAATATGGCCAATAATGGGCCATGCAAGAAAACAATAATTTCAAGTACTTCAAGCTTCAGTACTTTTCCATTGACATGACTTAATGTGCAATGTGAAATGAAATTTCAGCTTTGAAAATTGACAATTCAAACATATAATTTGGGAAGATTAATTGGAACTTTGCCCCTACATCAATTTTCATGCATTGTTACACTGAATCATGACAGAAAACATCTTTAACACTGTACATGGGAGGCGTTCATTGTTTGGTTGGAAACAAGCTGTGTAACGATCCTGTGGTGCTTCTGCTGCACAGGTTGTGATGCAGCTGGTTCGCCTCCTCCCAGATGGCCACAGGATGAAGAGGGAGGTGGACTTGGCGCTGGATTCTGTCAGTGAGACCATGACGCCCATGCACTATCATCTGAGAGAGATCATAATCTCCACTTACAGACAGGTAAACCAAACATCCCCGTGATACTCATTAAACAGTTCCCTAGAGCCATAACGTCATTTTAATTGAAACATATATAAAGCAAGTGGCAGACGGGTTGTAAATTAGTTTTATATCTGGCTTAAGGTAAGGTCTGGGGCTCAGAAATCAGCCTGCGAACGCACTGAGGATCTATTTCGTGTGGGGGTTAAACTCAAATGTACAAATTAAACTGCAAATGTTTTGTTTTTGTCTTTTCTAGTTGTTGAATTTTGATAGCATGTTTCCCATTTATTCTCTTTGGAGTGCTTGTCCTATCAATTTAAAAAAAAAAAAAAAAAGGGGAGGGGGTCCTTATGAATAAGTCGCTTTCATCCTGAGACACAAGCTGCTTGTTAAGATGGTTTTATATGCAGTTTCACGGGAAGCCCCATAGATGGCCTCAAGAGCTAGTTTTTACAGCTATTATAGGAGTCCCAGAGACATGAATGAGAAGCATCTGCTGCTGTGCAGGTAGGAGGTGCACAGCACGGAAAGGGATTGTGGCTCAGCACTAGTCAGGTCGAAAACTCAATGGAATTCTTTGGCTCCGTAATGGAAAAGAGTCAGAGGGGAAATAGGCAGGAAAAGAAATTATTACTCGTGGGGTTTTTGAGGCTTGACCTGTTGAAGTTTTATTATTATGTGCTGTTCATAGTCCACGTATTGTTAGGCAACATTCATACCGGTGCCATATGTGTAGCTAGATGTATTGAATATCTTTTAATGCTGGCGATTTCCTTTAATAAATATGATTTCGCCACAAAAAGGAAACACTGGTAAGGGGAGAGAGCCAAAATATAGGTAAGCGTTTTAAATCCTCAGATTGTACAAGAAATGGATGAAAAATAGTTCCAGCTATGCCTTTGAAAAGTCTTCCCAGGAGTTTTGACGTTGGGTTTGATTAAAAAGGCATAAAGAGAACAAAAGCACTTTGTAGTGGGTTTTCAAGGTCTCTCCTAATTCTTTAGCCTCTGCAGGACCACAACTCTGTTTTAGCCATTTGTAATGCAGACTAATCATGGTGCCTCTGTGCACCGTCAGCCGTTCTCAGAGCACTGGAGGCACCCGGTCCTGTCTCCACCGTATCAATGGGCCTCATTGTCCCATGAACTCTGTCTTTTGCGTACATTCTCTCTCCGCCTGTCACTTTCTGATGCCAGGCTCTCTGTAAACTCACTTTCTGGTCAGTGGGTTAGTTTGAACAAGGCAATCCATTTTTAATTTAAAAAATAGTGTTAAATAAAGTTAAAGGTTTTATTTCTTTTTGTGCAAATGAGAGTTCTTCTCAAAAAAGAGACAGTTTTTTTTTTCACTAGTTACGAATGCAATACCCAACATTACATTTACATACTTTCAACAAATCTTTGCTTGGAAGTAGAAAATCTTTAAAGAATTGGTGCACGCATGGCTGTATTTCTTTATGAAGTGTTGTGGTTCACATACATTTTATAATTAATATGACATTTTGACAGAATCATAATTAACTGGACTTGCTTGGAGAAAATCCAGAATTATAAATTAAACCTATTTCTTGGCTGATACACCATTTATACTCATGTCTTTCTTTCCTTGGCCGTTGTAGCCTTTTCACTTCTTCCTGCTTTTACCATCAGCCTGAACCTTCTGTGTTTCTTATCATAATACTCCATTTCAGCGGTTATATTTTGGTGTCTTTCCACCATATCAGTTAACTCAGCATGCCCAGCGTTTCCTTTCAGTTCAACAGGCTGCGTGTTGCATAACCTTTGGCTGATTTATTTCAAAGCAGGGTTCACAGTGTGACTTGGTGCAGAATATGTGATCAGTGAAGATAACTGGCTCCCACCAAGTCTTTCAAGACGCTGCTGGAGATGAGGAAAGCAGGATTACGTAATCTGACAACTTCAGACGCCGAAATCAAGATGCTTTTATTTAGCAGGATTGGCAGCAATTTTTTTTTTCCTGTATCACCTTCCTTCAAAAAATGTGGCACTTTTCCACCCAGGTGGTGAGGAACCCACGGATGGAGAGTGGGAGAGCTACAAATCATGCTCCCTGTGTGTATGTGTATGTGTGTGTGTGTGTGTGTGTGTGTGTGTGTGTGTGTGTGTGTGTGTGTGTGTGTGTGTGTGT
>JAOWBL010000011.1:6599468-6646968 GCA_028564865.1 Zenarchopterus dispar | reverse complement strand
TCATAGAGACATTTTTCTTTTTACTCATGCAGTTTCCACTCTTTTCACACAAATAATGAAAATACTTTAAAAATGAGTTTTTTTCCGCTGCTTCTCCATGAGGTATACATGTACAAACTGAAACAGCTGCAGAACCAGATGATGCTTGCTAAGTCTTGTTGAATATTTTTAACCATTTAAATTGTCACATACAGTCCTGTAAATGAATTATAATGTGGTAATTACAGTGCAATGCATCCACATCCTCCTCAGAGAGCGTTCCCGCTCTCTACCTTTCCAGCATTGAAGCTGGGAGTTCACAGTTTTAAAAATAGAAGAAACAAGAAAAGTGCAATACTGCATACTTTCATCAAGGGTAAATTTATTATATATGTGTGTGTATGTATGTATATGTGTGTGTGTGTGTGTGTGTGTGTGTGTGTGTGTGTGTGTGTGTGTGTGTGATGATGTCTAAAGGTAACTTGTACAGTCTGAATCTAAAAGTTTCCTGTAAGTCTTTCCATAATCCAGTCCCACTAACAAACAAACAAACCATAGCAACCACACATCCTCCTTGATGGGGTTAATAAGACTTATTGTGGACTTGGATCGTGTTTATGAGTGTGCCTGTGGGTTTGTGTGTCTGTGTGAAAGGTATGTGGCCTACGAATTTAAAACTTCATGTGGGCAGACACACACACACACACACACACAGACTAAAGGCAGGAACTCGTGGGAAGAAAATGGAGTGAAGACACAGCAAGACTGTTGCTGTCACTTTTTGCTGTTCACATGTTTTCAGCTACAGTTCCCAAACTTCTGCTACGTTTGGGTCCAGTTGACTTGAATTCGCTGTTTGTCATTTAAAAAAGTGTAGCGTGTACACTCTGTGGTGAGAGTCTTTTTTTTTTTTGCATGCACATATAGAGATTGAGGCGGAGCCAGTGAGCCTTGTTTTTGGGCTATAAAGTATAGTCTACTCAGGGCACCTTTCCTGCAGCTGCTATAGAAAAAGAATCTATTTGTGACCTTCTGACTGCATAGATTTCTCTATAATTGATAGATAATGTGATTTCTTTCACAGTCACTTTAAGTTTGCTTTAGGATTCAGGGATGTTCAGAGTCCTTTGCTGTGGGAAGCAGGTTATAGTTTCACCCACAAACTGCACCAGGTAATTAGCACATCCCAAACAAAAACGAAGAAATTGGTCAATAAAATGCACTGGTGCACAGCATCAGTGAACAATTTTTACAACATTAGGTTGTCCTGCATTAGTTTTCAGCAGCATAGCTGTCCACAGTCACAATTTGAACATGATCATTAGCTGCACAGTTTGGAGTTTTTACTCCTAATCAAAAACCATTTTATGAACCTTAAATCTAACAATTTTTTAGTGACTTATAAATGTTTGATTTTGACCAGAGATGTTCAGATTCTGCTCATTTTATTAATGAGCTGCACTGGATACTATTATGATTATATATTAATAGCACCATAGTTCTCTTTGAGCAATTTTATGTCTTTTTTTTTCTTCAGGCAGTAAGTGGTTCAGTGTTGCATCATTTCACATCCTACATCAGCCAATAAAAGCACCCATGTACATCCGTTTTTCTCCGTCCTATACCCAGAATTCATTATCATCGTAGTTCTGATTTGCTCCTCCAGTTCCTGAGAAAAAGTTTTGTCTCACAGTATGTTCAGCTGCCTGTAACCAGCCACCTGTTTATTTCAGCTACCATTTCACAGTGGGCTGCTGGTGTCATGAAGTATTATGGGAACTGTCTGGGATGTGCGAGCAGCTGCCCATGATGCTTAAATGAACCAGTTTTTGTTTTTTGTTTTTTTTTTTTGGTGTCAGTCCAGTGAGACAAGAAGCAAACAAAGCAAATAAAAACAAACAAACAAAAAAAAGACTAACTAAAGGTTATAAATAGCTGCAAGTAGGCTTTTCAGCTTGGCAAGTTTTTCGTTATTGTCAGGAGAAATTCCAAGCAGAAGTAATTACCTACCAGCCTGGTTAGAATTATTTATAAAGGCAGCCACATTAGCCTTATAAATAGTAATTATCGGTAACCTTTAAAAAGGGTTTTAATGGCAGAATTCCTTATAAAAAAAAGCTGCATTGGTAATAAAAAACATTGTTGGTTAGTTAAAGGTAGGGATAGGAGATTTCTGGATGTTGTCGTATCTGGTGATATTTGGAAACAAAACATCAATAACACATGGAGAGGTTGCCCCTCCCCCTTTCATTCCCTCCAGTGATCCCCAAGAAGACAGACTCCACCCACATCTCTCCCAGCTAAGCCCCACCCCTCACGTGATATCTTCACCACTCAGTCTAGAAATCATGTAGAATTTCTTACCATGTCTTTAAATACGCACTAGTTTTTACAGTAATTGATTTGCTATTATATTATCAGTAACTCATGGAGATTGATCTAGTGTTGTCTCCCATCTACTGTAACTGTATGTGCTCAAGGGGTAGCTGATTCCAAGGACATGCAAGGTATGTTGAAGCAAATTGTAAGTAGCTCTGCTCATTAAAGTTGGCAGATCCCCCCTTTTTTTAGACTAGCCGGAACAGAAGCTCAGTGGTGAAGCAATTTTAAATGCCAACCACGTAGGATATGCAGAAGTCGTGACTGGGCTGAGTTGCTGAAGAAATTGCTCATGCACAATGTCACAGTGGGGGATCCCTTTTTCATATGTGAGGATGGGTTTTCAACAGGTGACTTAATCTGCAAGTGACTTTCAGACCTGCTTTCCCAAAATAGAGATTTCTCTTAAACTAAAATAAAGAAAAGCAATTTTTTGTTACATTTTAATGAAGGATTATAAAGAGCCATAGTGGGGGGGTGGGGTTGGGGGTGGATTTTCTTTGAGCTCTAAGGTTTTGTATATGCCAATCTAGTTAAAAATTACCTGGTCCTTACCCTTAAACTTAAGAAGCCTCAAATTACAGAGTAACAATGACACATGACATATGACACTGTGTCAATATTCATTTGACAAAACTACAAATAAGTCAACCCTGAGGCATCAGTTTGAATCAAAACTGTAAATAGCAGGCTGGCGCTGCACATCAAATGGATTTAATCAAATTGTCATCAGCCAGTGTGACAACTTGTATCAAAGCAGAGCTGTAGTTTATTGATCCAGAGCGTTCAGTTGTCTGTTAACACAGTGCCGGGGAGGAAAGACATCAACGAAGATATCAAAAAAGCAATTAGTGTTGCTCATCTATCTGAGAAGGGCAGTAGGGCCATTTCCAAACAATTTCGAGTCCTTCATTCTTCAGTGAGATATATTAGCGCACATCCCGATAAGTTCAACCCAAGGTCAGACTGTGCAATTTTCTGAAACATTGCAGAACCCTAGGAGCTACATCTCAGAGCTTGATAAATGTTAAAGTTCATGACTGTGTGATTAGAGGGGGGAAAAAAGATATTTGTAAGAAGAACATGACAGCACAGTTTAGCCTTGCAAAGTTTTCTCTGAGTAAGCTGTGAGGCTTCAGGAAAAAATACAGGAAAGGGAGATTTGATCATTCACTTTATATCAGCTGTTAGTTGTGGTGGAGGTGATGATTTATGCTTGTTTAGCAACTGCAGGACTTTGACCTTGCAGCCATTCAGTCGATAATGAATTATTTGGTGTATAAAATTAATCTAGAGTCAAATGTCAGGCCATCTAATAGTTATAGCTTTGCCCAGTCGATGTCCAGATCAGAACCTAATTGAGATGCTGTGGTAGGGCTTTAAAAGAACTGCATGATAACAAATATTTGCAAACCCTTATGAAGTAGAGCAACATTGGAAAGTGGCACAAAATTCCTCTACAACAATGTGAGAGACTCATAATCTCATACAGGAAATGAGTGCCTCTTGTTACTGCTGCTTCAATATTTTCAGCTTAGAGTAATTAAATATATACATGTGGTGGTGTAGGATGTGGTGTCTTTATTCATCAGAGGTTGTTTTTCTTTAAATATTACAACCTGGTAAAGATTAGAAAAACTTTTTCCTAACATGTCCTCATACATAAAACCAAAGAAATGATTACTGCACATATATTTACATATAACAGATAATGAGCCAAATAAAAACAGGAATTATGAGCATCACATCTGAAAAAACTGAAAACATTTAATTTTATTAGTCAAACTTGGGTAAAACTGGGCAAGTCATATTGATAGATATGCCTTTGTGGTATTGAAAAATTCCTTAATTTGGCAAGGCTGGCTCACAGTGATTTGGGGGTTTGGGAGGGACTTTTAACTCCAATATGAAGTCATTACTGAGTTTAACTAAGTGGGCTGCTTCTCGCTAAGTGAGAGGAAAAACAAACCTGAATGTGATCTGGGCCCTGTGAAGACCAGGATGCACCGCTGCCAGTTTTAAAATGAGGAGTGGTTTCCTCTTGTTTAGTGTGAGATCTGTGTGGGCTGCTTGAGAGCGTGAGACAGAAACCAAACAACAAAAGCCTGAGACTTGGAATCCCTGTTGCTCCGGCAGGCAATCCTTTTAGGCTCGAAGATGATGCCAAAGTAACAAGAGCTCTCTCCAGCGCCTGCCACTCAAATGATCATCTCCATGATGAACAAGGGCAAATAAAGAAACACGATTAAATGGAAATTATTCAAGAAAAAACACTGCAGCACCAGTAAACACAGTTCCTTTTCAACTTTTAATGGACACAAAATGTTAAGTCCCTGTCCTGGTTTCACGCTATTAAAGTATGTGTGTTGTGTTTGGCAATAAAAGTTTTGAACACTTATAAATTGATTTATGCTCATGAAAAATGGAATAAATTTCTTACACTTTAATTTATTCTAAAAAGACTCATTAAAAATATTAGATGACTGAATATAATATATAATGATACCTTTAAATGGAAATATGAATAAAAGAATATTTCCAAGGCCCTTTCTGCAGTGAGCATCACACCAGGCGCCTTTTCAAGTCAAAGTGCACACTTCTAAACCACTCATTTGTATTTTTTATTTTATTTTTACTTCATTTTGCAAACTGTTGCTCTGACAAAATCTAGAGACAGACAGAGAGACATCTAATGACAGTGTGTGTATTTCTGCAAGCTCATGCCGGCAACATAAAATTGATTTATTATATAGTGTGGTTTAACAAACAACATGAACTTAACAGCTCTGTGACTTCCTCAAAATATAAACTCGCAGTCAGTTTCATCCATATATTATTTTATTTTAATACCAAATAGGATTTATACAAAGGGTCATTCATGAGTAAGGCTGCACATTTAAACATTAGAATATATTTAATATCTAATAATCTGTAGCTCACCGACATGGCATTTTACTGCCCTGCAGTTGGGTCTTCCTGCAGCAGATATTTAGTATTTTCATTGCTCAGTAAGTGATTCAGAGTGGGAGTGTCCATGTGCTGTGATTCCAGGTCTGTGTATGTACAGAATGTACCATAATGCGTGTGGTTAATGTGGGCACATATTCCAGTCTGTGTGTAGGCTAAGTTGATGAGCTCTGTCTCCTCCCGTGGCGTTGGTGATCTCTGCTCACCAGACATATTGCGCATTTTTGATTATTCTTTTATCCAAGAAACTGATTTTTTTAACACATAAACTACTAACTGTAATTTTTTTCTTTACACTTCCTTCTCCAGTGTCTGTATTTGTTTAGTTATTTCTCTGTCATATTTTAGTGTTGAGTTTTTGATAAAATAGGAAAGTGATAAATCTGTTTTCCAATGCAGATAAATCCACACGACTCCACTTGTAAGTGTGGGAACTCTTGGAGCTCTTGTCAAGGTGGATAGTTTGTATACAGCTTTGTAAATACAGTACGTGGATTGACACAGCTTGCCCCCGAAATCCACTTCAGCTTTGACGTCATGATTTAATCAGCGCCGTGTGGCTGAGTGGCTGGAAAAAGACCGAGTATCGGAGTCTGCAGAAACCGTTAACATAAAGGCATCTTCATCCCCCTCTTCTGCTGGCTTCTTTATAGCTTCTCTGTGCCTTTAAAAAAAAAAAAAAAAGGAGTTTTGGGGAACATCTTGATCTATAAAGATCAGTTCTCCCACTGTTGGCTAGATGATATATAACTATGACTGCTTTACTGCTGGTCATGCTAGTGGGCTGAGTGGACTGGGTGGGTGGATGTTCAGGTTTTTAAAAAATGGTTAGTCTTTTTTTTTTTTTTTTTTAAGAGATGATGAGCATAACAGAGTAAAAATACATTTTTCTTGCTGATCCATAACATAAGATACCAAAAGAGAAATATCCTGTCTTATAGATGAGCAAAACACTGAAAATGACACTCTTTGAGGATGTTATCAAAGCCAAGATATTTTTGGTAGTTGGACATTGGCAAGCCTCTTTGATCTCTTTGATCTGTCCCATGAATGTTCAGAGAGGCCAGTGATAATGAGTGTCATTACCCAGATGCAGTTTTACCTCAGAGGTTGACACTGGTTTGCATCAGACGCCATACTGCGTGGAGGAACTGAATTAAAAGAAACATTATTTTCATATTCAAAACAGAAATGGGGAATAATTCAGATATGAGAACCATTACACAGTTTGTGCCACAAATTGATGTGTTGCATAAAGGAAATTATAGAAGGATTGCCTGAAAAGCTTTTTTCCTTTCAAGTTTTGATTCCTTTGCTCATTATCTTCTCACACAAGACTTTGAACACACAGTCGTCTGTGTTCATCAAAGAATAATGTTTGGATTCTTATTTTGCATTAAATTGATCTTTTTATACACTAAAACCTAGTTGGTGCAAGTATATCTTAATTTTCCTGACCACAGCTGCTCTCTCTATATACTCTACAAATGTGACCTTTGCTTCGTTACATTATAAAATATCATTTAATGCTTTTACAAAAGTGAAACAACCTTGTTCCTTATTGCTTGTAGCTTCTCAAGGATAATGTCTAGTAGCACATTGAAGCTAGTCGACCATAACTTTAACCGCTTAGAAATGTGGTGTTTCATGAAAAAAAAAAAACAAATGGACAAATAAACAAAGTTTTAAAACATCTCCATTTTTTTAAAGGGCTTGGGATAGTTAGTGAAATCCAAAAATTGCTTTTGAGCACACACTTGGCAAGAAAAGGAAATTATAGGGTCAAATACAAAAACAAGTGGTATTAAAGTACAGGCCAGGATTTGGGTATTAATGATGCTTCTTTTGTGTAGTCCATTTGTGTTTTTCCAAAGTGGAAAGAAAATAAAATTAAAAAAAAATTTTTTCTGGTAGATTAGGAGTTCAGTAGCTCTGAGAACACTAGATAACTGAAGCTTCTGTGGTTCGATTTTAAGAGCCTTATCTATAAGCAGCATTGCGGATAACTGTATTCAAGTATATAGAAACACATTATATATAAAGGCTGACTTTGACATTGAAGGTATCTTACCTCTGAGCAAAGCTTGGAGTCGATGGAAATGATATTTTCACTATTGCATTTGTATTTCCAAAAAGACACCGAGACAAAGCGTTTGAACCTTTATTAACAATGTGATGAGGATTATTAGTTAGATCCATGAGGTAATGCATAATAAAATGCACTTCGAGTGACAGAACTAACTGCCGTTCTGTTTCTGTTCTTCTTTGATGTGACAACAGACTCCCAAGCTGGGTGAGTTGCTCTTTGTCAACACATTACTTTGTCCACCAATAATTAGTTGACTGACTTTAGTGTCCTCTACCATTTACAGGATCCCATTTCAAAAAAGGTTTGCTGACTAAATTGTAGTTTGTGCTTTTGATGGAGTGAAATTGCAATGGAAAGAATTTGCTTTAAAAATTGTTTTTTTCCACGCTCTGATGACTGATAGACATAATTGAGGTTCCTGACCCGATGGAAATGTGCTTCATGTCCTATTCCCATTCCCCTAACAATAAAGCTATCAAAAGCATTGAGGTTTTTATTTTAAAGCATTATTTATTACTTTGTTTAATTGAGCTGCTTCTTTTCAATAGTGAATTCTTCATATGTTGCAGTTTCTAGCTTTGACAAGCAAAAGTCAGTTTGGATGCAGAGAACTTTAGCTAAACTGCCTTCAGACCATAGCTTAGATGGATTTCATGACGTTACCTGAAGACCAGCATGTGACTATGAGAAGTCTGTAAGTTGACTCAGGAAACCGTGTATAGGCTGCCTGTCTACTCAAGACAAGCCGGGGTTTGGTTTAGGATTTGGGTGGGAGCTGTTCTCGTGGAATCTGATGAATAGCTGCTTGTGAAAACGTGTGTGGGAACAGCCAATATGGGTTGGCCTTTTTACCTCTGCAACCCCGACAGCTGGTAATTGGCACCATATGTCAGACAGACGGACCTCTCCATGAAAGTCTCTTCACTTCAGGACCCTACCAACCACGCGAGCTGACGGTTTGACCCGCAAAATCCGTCCGTCACCCTTCAAGAGATTTGTTCCGCCCAGCTGCTATTTTATTGAACTAACACCAGATCACTTTCAAAAGTCCACAACAAAAAGGCCATTTTTAAAAAAAAAAAGAAATTATGAGGAGAAGAAATTGCGTGATTGATGTATAATTACTTCTGTTGGGTTTTATGAGTTCTTAAAGGGGAATAACAACAGTTTTGAGGTTCCGTATTGAGAACAGATTAATGCTAACGGGACAAGATATTCTGCAAAAGATTTCAGGGTAAATTTATTGGCCCTGCAGCAGTCCTACGTAGGCTCAGTGATCCTGGAATATTAAGGGCTGGAAATAGACATGCAGATAAACATCAAGGTGACATGTCCAATCATCATTTTCCTTATCCTCTAGTCTGGGAAGTGAAAATTGGTCTCAAACAGACGTTTGACATTTTTAATCACGTACTTGTTAATGTTAGAGATGAGAAAAGATAAGATGAACTCTTGTGAGATGTCTGAGCTGTCGAGTCTTTCTGCATATATGAAAGTGTTTTTTGTTTTATTTTTTTTGTTGCATGATTGATTACAAGAGATGGACGTAAGTGTTTAGTATCCTCTAACACTGCGGGAGAAAAATATCAGTACTTTGATGAATCAGGAGCATTAAGTACGTTAATTGACACCACTGGCTGTCTGCATATGCACAGTTAAGTAGAAAGGGTTGGAATTGACGTCATCAAATTGATTTTAAACAACAAATAAGCAAAAACTATGATTGCTTCCTGTTTGAGTGTTGCACTTGTGCTGACGAGAGGAGACAAGATCAGACCGATCTCCTAATCTACAACAACCTGAAACTGCTTAACTTGTTGTACATTTTATTAAAATGTTGATTATCTTTAATACGCACCCTTAGGCTGTGCCGTCATCAGGGTGTTATTTCATACTTTTGCCCGACATGAAATATCGCAATTAAAACTAAGTCTGAAAATCAGAAACAGACTTCCTGTATTTTTTGTTTGTTTGTTTTTTTGTTTGGACATCCCAAATGAAGCAAGATTTTTTGGAGGTGCGGGGGGTAAAAATTGGGACGTATAACTGGAACCGCCTGCAGCACTTTTGTTCTCAAAAAGGACGACGTTAACAAGGGAAAGCGATTAAAGCCTGAATCTGCTTCAACCCAAGTCTTCTTAGCTCCACGTTGATGTAACTCGCAAACAAATATGCGCTATAAAACGCATGGATTATTTTTATAAACCACTGAACCCATTTAGAAAATGTAGGGCTCTGCAAAACCAAACAAGCAAAATAAATAACACTCTCAAATGATTAGCTGCCACTTTATAAGACGTAAGACGTCAAACATTGAGTGGAGACAGATGGGTTGTAGTCGGGTCCACTGTGAGCGTTTCTGAAGCAGAGCATCTGTTGTTCAGGAGCCACATCTCCAAATATAGCTGAGTGTTTTTGCTGACATTTTTTTGTGTCTGGTGGCATATTTAAAGCTACTTTACAGCTTATTTTGATGTGGTAATAGATGATATAATGCTTTGCTTAAAATGAGTTTAATGACTCTCCAAGCCCATGCTCTCATACACAACAACTGAGTCTGGCTTGGTGTTTAAGAAGAGAACTGTCTTCCTCTCGTTTTCTGTTTCAATCACCTTTTCCTTCAGACAACAGAATAGAGCATTCAGCTAAATGAGGAAGTCATTTTTTTAGCAAGTATTTTGTGCTTTTGGCATTTGTCAATCATGCTTGTGTTTGATGCCACCTGGACGACCCACTCCATAGCTTCACCGATCAATCGCAGTGAATCCAACAAAGCCAGGGTGGGTTTACAGATGACATGCCAGCTTTGCAGAATTAGAAGACTGAGGCGTAAACACAACAACCTTGGTGTTTCCAGCGTCTCTCTCTCCAAGAAATAACCACTGACATCTTTACACCGAATGATGAAATAAAATACAAGTGTAAAAGTCCTCATGGAAACAGGCTGTGTATGAAGGAAACAGCCTAGCTTAGTGTTAAACTGTATGATAGTACAGCTGTTCATACAGTAAAAGTTAACTTCTCTTTTGGTGTTTAGTTAAGTATTTTTCGAGTATTTTCTTTTAAACGTGCCTGCTAGCTGTGTTCACCTGCTTTAAGTGTTGCTGTGAAGCCGACCACCATCAGGGGCCTCGTGCTTAAAAAAGTTGTGTACGCTGTATACCATGCACACTTCAGGGTATAGTAAAATCAGTTTTCCGTGGATTTGAGCAAAGAGCCACGCAAATTCTGGCAGTTAACAGTGCCTAAGTACACGCTTTTATAAACCAAAATATATTACCTTACATTTACTGATTTTAAAACAATATTCCCTCACACTTTTGAGCACGTATGATGTACACCAGAACAACGAAATAAAACTCCATATAACCTAATTTTCCTACATATAATGTGCCTTAAAATGATTCCACAAACTAAATCCAAAGTAAACTGATAAGTTTTTTCAAAGTTTTTTTTTTTCTTTTTCAAAGTACACATGCTTCCATCACCAAATGAAGTGTAATAGTTTCACTGAGAAGAAAACACCATCAGATAATCATATTAAAAACAAGTCACATGAGATTAGTTCTGAAATCAACAAGGTCAGATAATTCCATGCTTTACCTATAAATAACTGTGTGAAGTCATGTGTAATTGTATACCAATAGCAGCTCTGGGCACAACTAAAGGAGTTTGGAGGGAGCTTGTCTTTCGGGACTCAGGGTGAGGACTGGATTACGAACTGATTTAGGCGAGCAAGAGCGATCCTTCAGGATCTCCGTGCTGAACTGATCCCAGTTACAGAGGGAGACTGGCAGAACTCATAACATACTGGTATCAGTACAAGTCCTCACCACACTTGGGTTCCTAGTGGGAGATAACTGACAGGTCAGGCATCTCTCAGTCATCCCTGAATCAACTAGGCTGGCCTTACGGGACGGATTAACCCACAGGAAACACACAGATATATAAAATTTTCTCCACTGTTGCTCAACAGGCAATCATTCAAATGCAGTTTGGAGCAAAGAGCCGATTCTCTAAAGTGATCCCTAATGTAGTCTGTTTAATATTAGTCTAACATGTCACTAAGTGACATCCTGATAGACGCCACTCTCTCCAGCGTCATCCTGTGACTTCAACACTACAAAGTCCAGCAACTCTTCTTTTTTTACATTGACTATAATGTCAGACTTTTTTTTTTTTTCTTTGTTTCGGTTGTGGTCCGATGTTCCAATCCTGCGGGTTCACAGCCTCAGCGCCACTCTCCCACTCACTGTATTTGCTTTTACTGCCTACACTGGACAAAATACCACCAAATCAAATATTTTGTCTTGCCTCCACCTCCCATACAGGTACATCACTTTTACATTCTGTGAAATCTTTCTTCTGCTATGAGATTTCTCTTGTGTTTGACTTGGTGGAAGCCTGCCACATATTTAAACTCATTTGCGTTGTTACTAACGGGAGGAGAGAAGGCGGTCCAAGTGAAACGCTGAATTCCACGTCAGTTGGGATGCATCAAGGAAATGTGTGCAGGATTCACACATCTGAAAATTTCTGTTCGTATGTACTTTTCCAGGTTTGGGAGTATCTCATCTTTTAGTAGGAAAGCTGTGTCGTTCTTTGTACCTGAGGCCCCAGGTGAGCTGTAGCTCAATATTGAGCAATACAGACACACTTTTAACCCAAACGTCTCTATTTCTCTACATGTTGATCACTTATTTCATAGAAGCTGAATTACTCTTATTAGGCAGTGTGTGTTTACTGCCTTTCTGGGTTCTCGTGACATTTGTGCATTTATTGGATACATTTGTGGGTATTGTGTGATGATTAACAGCTGTGTACGTTTTGTATGCTCCCAAAACTGTGCTCACTTTAACGTAGAAATTATATAAACCAGAGAAAGCATTTCTAATCTGCAGTGATAGTGTGGAGGAGGAGTAGACAAGGCTTTTCCAGTCACCCAGAAAACTGTCTCTGCTCTGAGTGTTTGTGCAGAGATAACATTTCTTAACCACTTGCACATTGTCCTTTCTCAGAAGTCTGCTTGGCCAACCAGCATTCCTGCACTCTCAACAATGGTATGCGCTTGGCCAGTCTCCCCTCTCACTTGGGGCAGAGGAGATCCCAGAGCATTTATTATCACACCTCAACTGTTGGCCAGCCAGTCTCCTATTTAGTTCTTTAAGACAAGGCTTCATGATAGGATGCTCACTTTTATCTCTCTTTTGCCAACCCAGTAAAACAGTTCCTGTTATAATGAGAGGCTCTGTGACCCTCCGGTTTTTAACTTGCAGTGAACAAAGTAAGAAATACCGGTATTTTTTGATTGTAGGAAAATGCTGAGAAGTGGATACATGCAGTATTAGCAAACACTGGCTAAACATTTCTGTATAATTTTTGTTATTTTGTTTTCCGAAGGAATTTCAGAAAGTCCACGAGAGGCTGCTGAACCACACATCTGGCTCACCTCATGTACTGTAGACAGACAGATGGCCACAGATTTAGAGTTCACTGGATCATGGAGGTGTGAATTATATAATCTGTACAAGTTAGTCTCTTTCAAGTTTATATTACTGTGTGTGTGCGTGTGTGTGTTTGAGGAGATTGGTGGGTATTGCAAGGATTGTTGCCAAGCTAAACCACCAAGGATTTTAAGGCTAAAAGACGAAATGCTGAAATCCTTCTGGGGGTGCAGGGTGCACAGGGTGATCAGGTTCAGCTACATTCACCTGTCCTTCCACCATAGTAAATATAAGCTTTACACAATCAGAAGAAAAACTAGATCTGTGTTGTATCTTTGTCTGTCTGCGCTGTGAGAGTGGATAGATGATAGACATCTTATCCAGTGTTTGCTGAGATGTAGTTTCTCCTTTACTCTGACAGATACTTGGAAAATAGGATCCAGCTTTGGCAGCTGAGAAATTGACAGGAAAGCGCATTCCTCACTACCCCCACCTTGCTTTTTCTTTTTTCACTATGCCTCGTCACTGCTCTGGGAATTATTTTATTATGTGCAAATTTCAGAATTATTCTAGCCCACCTACTTTTCAGTTCTGAGTATTCTTTGTACTTCTCCCAAAACGTCTTTGGCTGACAACCCTGTAGCTCAGTTTCATCGTTGAAACACCACACACAGTCAAATTGCTCATCATTTGGCAGAAGCATGTACTCTGTCACAGTAATTGCTGCCAGTCCACGGAGCTGTATTACACCTCATCTCTGCTTTTTCTTTCCCTTAACCCCAACTAACCCCAGTCCAGTACACACTTCAGAATTGGCCACACAGCTGGATGGCAGACCTTCTCATTAAGTGCCTTGGACTGCTCAAGGCTCCAAGCAATCTGAAAAAAAAAAAAGAGCAGACCAAAAGAGAAAAACATTGGGTCACTGACCCAACACATCGATGAAACCGTTGTGTTTTTCCCAACCTGTAATCAAAGTGTTTGTGAAAATTGGCATGTGGAGCTTTTTATCGTGTTCTTATCTGGCTTTAATTGTAATGTTCATCGTTATTGTAATATTTGACAGTTACCACAAAGTATAAAATATACTCATTACTTGCAAAAATGAATTTGTTATTCACCAACAATCATACCTGTTCTGCATTTAAAGCCTTTTTACCTTCCCTGCTGGAGGCACTGACTGAGTCCTGTTGAAGTACTATTATTGTCTCTTAAATACCAATCACAGGAATTATGGGGCATCTTGTACTTTGGGTAATTGCACTGTTTTAATGCTGCTGACTATAGGGTTTTGTGGTAAAAATTTGAATGTTTTGGTAATAATCACAAGAACAACCATGTAAACATAGTGATCATTTTGAAACGTTTGAATTGAAAGCTTTTGGAAAGTACAAGGAGCAAACAGCAATTGTGAAAAATACCTTGTACTGTAGATGATATGGTATGTTTGATGACAGTTTTGCTTGATGCCTTATGAATTAAACTCTTTCGAAGTGTCAAAAGTGTAATATGCCAACGGGCGGTGTAAGCTGATAAAATGGCCAGAGAAGAAGGAAAAAAATGTGAAGATGCCTGTGGAGATGGTGCATCAGATGTCTCACAGCATAAAGTCAGATAACAGCAGATCACACATAATATGGGTTTATTATTGTTTGTATTACCATTTATAGCAACACAGACTCAGGTGACTAAACCCACCTCAATATTTTTGTACATTGGTTAACCTTCTAAGTTTGAATCCACTCTCACTTTACAAAATAGCGTGAATATAGGCCATTTGTCCTGTAGAAATATCAAACCAAAGCTAAAAGGTTACTTTATAGATTTAAACCACTCCATAACACTCCATTGCATTTGGGTCATGAATGAAAACATTTTTGTGTCACTGATTGTAGGAGTATTTTGTGAATCTGTGGTTATTTTTCTTTTTTCTTTTTTTTTTTGTTACTGTGCCAGAGAGTCCATTAGAACAGAATTGTTTGCAGAACATTTGCTTTAAATCTTAGACGAAAGTTTGCGTCATCGTCATGTCTCATTGTCAGGGAGCAGTGCACATTCTTGTATCCAAGTTGAATTTTGTGTAACATACTGTATTTCCACAGAATATAACCTTAACTGAGGTTTACATTTACCTTACTTTTATTTTTGGAAGAATCACTAAATTATGGTTGGGAGAGAATCCATCTTAACTAAGCTGTTTTTTTTACATAAGTAATATAATAGTTGACAGTAGTGATGCTCAGACGGTTAGGCCAGATGTTGTAGGATCAGTTATTTTAGAAGTGGAGATCATTTCTTGATTGAAACAAACGTAAATGTTGATCCCAACTGGATCCAATCTGCTGACCTGTTTCAGAATAAACCTCCCAGATGGTTCTGTTAGCAAACCATCGGATGGAAGGTTTACTTACTGATAGTACTCCCAAGTATTTGGACAATGATAGCTTTTTAAAAAAAAAAAAAAAAAAAGTATGATTTTGACTTTATACACTACCTGGATAGATTAAAAATAAGTCAATCCCAGTGCGGTCAAAGTATAGGCTTTTAGTTTTAATTCAGTAGATTTTAGAGAAGTACTACAATTACCATTCAGGAATTATAGCCATTTTAGGCAAAATGCCTCCAATTTTAGTGGGTTCAAAATTATTTGGACTTTTGGCTAAAAAGAAATTAGCTGGCCAGGTTTGGTCTCTTCTCTCAACAAATAAAACAGATAAAAGGTCTGGACTTGATATCAGGTATTGAGTTGGCAGTTTGTCAGCTCTTTGACTGGATCTACTTATGAAGTTCAAGGAGATGTCGGTTCAAGTAAATGAGGAGCTGAAATAAACAACATAAATCTATGAACACAACAGTAAAATCCTATCTATGATCATAGAATCCTACCTACGATGGTAGATAAGATCCCGTCTGCCATTGTAATAGATCGAATCCTATCTGTCCACAAAAGGTAAATAGGATTTTCTCATTCTGCTATAAGTAGATAGGAATCTACCTATAATAATAAGATTAAATGTCACTAATGTCCATGAACTACAGAGCTTAGGCAGTCATTGACTGCAAATTCTTTTCATCCAAGTATTAAAAATATGGGCTTGTATTTATAATCATATCACTTTGTCCAAATATTTTTGAGCTCACAAAAATGGAGGTACTTTGCTTAAAGTGGTTGTTACTTCGAAATAGTCAATCCTATATCTTTTTCTTTTCAGTTCTGCTAAAATTCAGAATTCCAGAAAGTGATTCATTGGACACAAAGTCAGTATAAGCTCACGAGTCCAGGTCAAGTCAACAGTGTTTTGAAGTAGTATTCCAGGAGAGTTATAGGAAATACTTTTTTGTCACTTATGAGAAAAATAGGGATGGTGCACATTGCAATAAGGATCGTACAAAAGTACTTACACACAAAAATGAGTTCATAAGGACTTCACTGTTGATCTTCAAACATTTTTACTCTCTTTTTCCATGTAAATGTCTCTAGTTTTTCATTTGAGATTCCATTGTGGTGGGAGTGTGGAAAAAGCAACACTCAGCACTTGAATCATCAGGCTGAAACATAAAATGAAATTCTTTATGCAAGTTCACAGAGAACAGAGCACTGTCATATGAGAGTTTGATTCTTTTTGGAACAAATTATGTGAAACTAATTAAGATTAAATGAACTATTTGGTTCTTCTTCTTTGTGGTGTCAGGCATGATGTCAGGCAACATAGTTTATTTCTACACCAGTATCTGATGGCCTGAGTCACTGGTATTTGCTTTTTAAGACATTTTCGACTAACATATAAACAGTTGAGCGTTAACATGCATTGGTTGTTCTCGTTTCCTTCCCTGAGAGTTGTGTGTCTTTCTGTTTGTAATGCAATAAGACGAGTCAAATCTGCCAAATTACTAGTCAAAAACTGCTGCTCTGCGTTCACTTTAGAAAGAGCTGAAGGCCTCAGGGAGACGGAGGAATAAAGTAATACTGACACTAAAATGAAATTAAATTCATGCAGGCATTTGATGTGAAAGGGAATTATAGATAGGAACAATAGTGTTGTGTAATATGAAAAAGTTACACAGTCACTCAGACTGTTATGGGCTCGATGGACTATTTATTATGTTTATTCATCTTGAGGATCAACACTGTGTCAGATTTGACTAAATGATTGCTTAATAAAGCAGTTGTTGCATATGTCCCTCTTAATGTTCTTTGTTTTTTTTTTTATTTATTTATTTTCAAACTCAAGTTTAAGCTAATGTTTAGAATTAATGTCCATTCTTTTTATTTCTATTAGATAAGGTCAAGTTTGTTGTCTCTACTTGAAATAACTCAAAAGAGTGACCAGAAAAACAAAAGTAATAGGCTTAAAAATACAGTGCTTCTCTGACTGCGGCCCCAAACAGTTGAACACAACAACACATTAAAAACGTGTATATTTCTGCGGTGGAAAATGTTGTTTACCCTGATGATACACCAACAAAGCCTTCTCTTTTTTTCCTAGATCAAAAGCGATAAGACAGAGAAGGAGTGTCAGCAGCTTTTGCTGAGGAGCCTGCAGTACCTGGAGCGCTACATTTACCTCATCCTCTTCAACACATACCTGCATCTAGAGAAGAAGGACTCCTGGCAACGCTCCTTCACCCTCTGGATGGAGCAGGTACGGGATATTCATCTCTGTGTTGTACAAGCATCCCAAACACCACATATATGCCGTCGAGTTCCTTTCTGTGACATCAGTGGAAATAAAATCCAGATGACAAAGAAGGTTTAAAACAGTAATATAGCATATTCTGTTAAGTTGCGTAATAACTTATGTTTCTCAACTATAATTCCGTCCAAGGAGGCGCAGCGGAAAAGCCCTGTAAGCCTCATCTTGTTGATCCTGTCACTGTTCTTAATAATTTTGATGCAAGACAGCTGGGTGCACTTGAGTTTCGACCTGTCGTAATTATCAGACAATAGTTTGAGCTGTCTGGGGTGATTCTGTTGAATCAAGAGAATGATTTCCATTCACCTTTTATGAAACAGAGCAGCTGTGTCATATTTTCATCACGCCCCCTGTTTTATTTGGCACCGTTTGACAGGTTGAGGATTGACATCCCCTTGTTGTGGCTCTTTGTTCGGCAGCAGCCCAAAAAGGAGAATCGACACCGTCAACTGTTCTCCTTGAGATGCATCCCGTGTTTGAATGGTAGCATTTCGGTCAGCTTCTTTTCACGTCAATCTTATTGATGTGTGCTGCAGCGTTGCTGTGAGCACATTTTGTTATTAAGCTGCATGAAAAACAAGAACAGAGTCGGAGAATCCATGTTTTGGATTTACACTGAAAAATAACTGCAATGAAAAATGTGGTAAAAGGCAACTACTCTAAAAGTCTAAAAATACGTCAAGGATCCATCACCTTCCCTTCTTTATAAGGATTTTTATTGAACTGTTTAAGGCTGTGCTGAAAGGGGTTTATAGAAATAACAGATTAGCAGTTACAATCTAAATCATAAAAATTATGCTGAACTAACTTTTCATTGTTGCAGGGACCTTAGCTGAGGCCAACATGGACTTTTGCATTTGCTGTTTAACCTTTTTTAGATGGACAATTAAGACAGGAAATGGGGAACTGTTTGTGTGTGTTACTCTATTATAATTTTTTTCACCCTAAATGTGTGTGTGTGTGTGTGTTTAAGTTCTCCTTCAGGAATTTACAAGCACATTCTGGATTTATTTAGGCGCTGCTTCTTCACACACTTCACTTCAGGTTCTCTGAGCTCGACATCTTTGTGCTGTTGTGAATAAATTAATCACCTGACCAGCTGCGCCCCTCCAGTGAAGTTGAGCGTTTCAAGTGGGTTCCAAACAAATATGTTTTTTTGTTTTTAAGTGGTACCCAGCACACACACTTGCACACTAGAGCTCAAGTGTGTGCCATAAAATGTTAATTTTCAGAATGTAAAGTGCCTTGACAGACAGGTTGACAAAAGTAAAGCTGCATTTTTGTTTCTGTGCACGCGGTTCAAACCCAAAGCTTTGCAGATTTTGAGAATAAAAGATAGCTGAATACTCCCACAGACCAAGATTATCAGTTAATATTATAAAAGGTTATGTCATTAGGATGAGTGATGGAATTTTTCATAAAAACGATAAAAGAAATCCATCAAGCTATATTCCGGCGTGGGCTTGGGTCTGCTGCTTCACATTCACGTTCTGCTCTTATTCATGGTGAAACTATCTGGAGAAGCATGCCCAAGGGCTGAGGAATGTTTGAAAATCAATGAATGAAAATCACTTCTTCTTTGATCTTACTGAGCAGGATTAAACTCAAAGACATAAAACTGAATTCCAAAATAGACCGGAACAATTGCTGTACAAACAATTGTCAAAGAAATATGTGCAGCCACTCAGGGCATACTCTTCCTGTTATGAATAGCAAATATATGAGGTGCATCAGGGTGACTCTAATGGCCCAGTTATGCCATGAATGAAAAAATACAGATGTGCACACAAAGGACAGGAACTTTTTGCTTATTTATGAGTGAAAACTCATAAAGTCACTCTACCGTATCAAAAATGCTTCCACCAATGGATTGCAATGCTTCTTTGTTTTTATGGAAAGCCCAATGATTGTTTTTGTCTATTTTATGTACTTATAAGAATTTTCCCCTGAACATCACCAGTTTTGCAGAACAGTCCTTCCAGACATCTCGTCTGAACTGTTGTCCTTCTAATGTAAAACACACCGTGCTCAAGCCAAACACTTGATTAATGAAATTGCTCTTGAAGGCATTAAGTGTTGTTTACATCTCAAAAAAACTCATTTATTCTTTTATTCAAAATAGGAGTGAATGCCTTTTTAGCACTTCCCCATAAAGCTGTAACACTTGGCACCCCTCCTCCTGCCCCCTTGCTTTTATATGTATGTGCAGCCACAAGTCAATCAAGTTTTTGTTTTTGTTTCATTACCACCCGTCTTTGAGCAGGAGTGTAAGGATGCATCAAGTCCTTTGACTGTCTGTATTACTGGGAAAACCTGAAAATCTCCTGACTTTTTATTTCACAGTAATTTATTAGTTGAATAGAAAGCATCATTCAAACAACATTTCAATACTGCACCTCCACCGAGGTCCCTTCCTGTAGTGGAAAGACCAAATGTTCGTGTTATTTAAAGTACCTACAGCTAAAAGCAGCTCCAGCCTGCTGTGAGCTTTCACGTGTTAAATAGACACTAATCTAGTTTAGCTAATTTAAAATTTAGCTGGGCCATTCAGGTTCATTCAATATATTCTGTTTTTAGTCAGTGATTTCAGATAAACTAGACAGGAGCTTTCACACCTTTGTAAACAGACTGTGACTGACAGCTTACAACGCTGTGATGATCCATCGAGTGATGATTCAGTTGGGCCATTTCTAAAGGATGACCCATAACTGTATGTTTGATTTTCTTCTATTCATCCTCGTTACTTCTTTTTGATACTCACTGAAAATTATGAAATTATAATTGATAAAGGCTGCTTAAATATTTTCTCCTGACTGCAGAAAAAGTGTAATGCTAAGTTAATTCTCAAAATATTAAATTAAGGTTGGAGGGGAAAAAAACATGATTTTTCTCCTTCTAATGGACTATTAGAGAACATTTTTCACATTTTTTTTCTTTTTCTTCTTATCCATGAACTTAAAAAGCAAGATATTTATTTGAACAACTCAGACTCCATGAGAGGAGGCGGTTGCTTTGGCAACCATTGTCTTTGGCATTAGCGATAGGATCCGATGCTTTTTACAGAGTAATTTCTGATCCCATGAGAGAATTACAGAACAGAAGATGGAGCTGCAGCTGTTTCATAAGTCATGCAGTTATTTGAACTCTGAGACACTCTGTTTTGCCTTGTCCTTTGTCATCTGTTAGATGAATATTTAACATTTCTGGATCTCGACAAAACAGCCGAAAGCACTACGGCGTATTCAGTGTCCCACTTGATGCACAAACTGGCAGCGGCCCACTATTCTGACCCAGCCAGACCTCGGGGCACAATCGCTCGCCTATCAGCAGTGACCGTGGCACGATCGGTAATGACAAACTGCAGCGCCAGAGGCAGGGGTCGAGGGTCATTTCCACCGCTGGTCGTGCTATTAAATCCACAGTTACACAACCCGTCAGTGGTACAGTCTGTCCTGCATCCTACATTGGCTGCGTGCATGTGCGTGGACTCGTGTGATTTCTATGGCCACTCAAAGCGGGAGCACAGCGTTCTGAGTCATGCTGAGCAGCAGCCTTTGCCAGCTGACATGAAGCCGCTGAAATATTTGTCCGTTTTGCTTCTATTGAGTTGGAATGTATGAAAACAGATGCATGTCTTTTGTGCTTTTCCGAGTCGGTATTTTTCAAGAGGATTTAGTGGGTAAGCTTAAAGGTGGTATATAAAGTAATAATGCTGTCTAAATAACAGTAACCAATACAGACTTAAGAGAGCCTTCAAAAAAAAATACATAAACCTCAGAGATTTTTTGAAAAACTGGTCACCATCCACAAAACTCTGTTCTCTCAGCTTCTACAGAATCATGACTAAGTATTATTTTCATGTTAAAATATCAGTTTCAGTTTTATTTAATGAATTATTTGATTATTCTAAGGAAGCATTGTTTAGCTCTCACAGTCTCCTGTCCCTCAACGCTTGATGGTGGGTGTTTCTGACGACATTCTGACATCATACTATAAAAACAATCTATCAGATTTGCTTGCTACACAGTAAACCACGTGCTTTTAAACAGTCCTGCCTGTGGACGGCTTCCTTTGGATAGCTTTAGCTGTGTAGCAGAAATTTAACTGGATAACAGTGACGTTGAAGTGTGAAAAATCACATTTTTCTGTTTACATCTTCCCATTCAAACTCAATAGACAGCGTAGATAGAAGCATTGAGAGCGCCTCTGACGTATGCATATGAGCAGGGGGTCAGTGGTCAACGATGATGACCATGATGCCACCAAGCGCCAATCATCTAACTTACGGACTGAGGGTCACGTGGAACTAAGATTCATTGCAGTTCTTCGACTGACCACTAGAGGCTGGCTTCAAAAGCCAGTCAATCTCCATTCACTCCCATGTTAAAATGTCTGACTTTAGACCAGAAATAAACATATTTGCAACCCGGTTCAAAAAGCTGTTTGTTCTCAGGAATTTGATTTCAGACCCATTACAACTCTGAGCAGGGTGATTTTTTTTTTTTTTTTTGTACTATGCCAGGAGAGTTTATAAAACGCATTAAATTTCATTCTAATATGATTGATTGTAGGTCAGTTCAGCCAGTGGCTTGTGATTATTATTTCCTCGTCTGTGATCATCATGCTATCATGCTTGGCGAAGCCGCCACCCATTTATATTAACCCAGCGTCAGTTAAACGTGACAGTCATTTTTTATTTCACCGTCGAGTTAACAAGCAGTATATCCTGTTGTAAACGTCTGACGGCAGCTCTGCAGATGTTTTGTCAGCTCAGCTGACAAAAGCTTGGAGCAGAGTTAACTTTGATTGACATACATTGGGCGTGTTCCCTACATCTTTTTGAGCAACATGGCTACCCTCCATACAAACGGGCTTCAGAACTGGTCCTCAGAAACCAAAGGGGCACATGACCTAAGGCAGTGACTACTGTTTTATAGTCTATGAATGTCACTCCAATTTTGATGCACAGATGTGGCATCCAGTTTTAATAAGTCAATTTCTACAATTTCCCTTAGTGCACTTGAGGACAGCTTTGATTGTGTGAAGCAGTTTGGAGAACTTGGCACATTGTTTTAATTGTTGGTTCTCTTCAGTTTGCGATGCAGACCTCAGGGTTTTGGTATGGGGTTAACAACATCACACAGCATTTTTGTTGTTCTTGTGACTTTAAATTTTAAATCATTGTCATGTTCCACAATATATTTGGGACTAATTACATGACTCCCTTAGCACGATTAGAACTTTCACTTGTCAGTGCTAAATACAGATTTAAGAATTATTTCAAGTAATTGCCACCGTCTGGCACGCTGTGTGCACATTGGAAAAATATTGTTCTTAGCGTCATTAGGCCATGTAATGAGATCAGAGCAAAAACATCAGAAGAGTTATAGGAACTGAAATCCGTGTTTGCTAATCCAAAATGCCGGCTTTTACACAATGGCAGGACTTGTGTACAGTGCATACCACAGATGCCTGTAGGAGAGGTAGCCTATCAGTCACTCCAGCTGTTTTGATGTGTGGCACAGAGGCCTCCCTGTCCCACTGTACCGGCATGGTATGTGCAGCCTTTGAGATAGCCGATTGTGGGAAAGACCAGCGCCTCCCAGCTGCCCTGCGCCTCCACATTCACCACCACAGCTCCCACCACCTAATGAGTATTGGCGGTTTTGATCTCTTCGATGCAGCACGAAAGAGACCTTTCCAACAGCTCAGTTTACTGTCACCCAGATAGATTACCACGAGTCAGCACCTTCAAACCATTTTACATACTCTGTAGTGTCAAGTAGAGCGTAACGCTGTCTGTGATGTACCCCAGGAGATCAGATGTTTTTTTGTTTCCGTTTTTAATTTGTTTTTGACTGAACATGCAGTTATTTATGCTTTTTTTCATGGCCTCGTCTCTGTTTTGGCATTGAAATCCAGCTTGAACCGCTCTCGGTCCAACGTGGCGTCCACTATGAAGAAACAAACTTTACAGCGCCAATTATCTGACATTTGATACGCAAAAGATGCCGAGGTTCTTTTCAACAAAAGTTGAACAAAAATGAAAGCAGAATGTTCGCGTCCTCAGCTCTTATTCCAGAGAACCTGCACGTGCACGATCACTATTTCTGAGCCACCCTCGAGATCCTGTTTCAAGCCTCTCCAACACGAACCGATGGCCAGGCTGTGGAGTGGAGTGGAGTGGAGTGGATGAGTCACTCGTCCTTGTTAATAGTGCAAATCCAGAATCTCTCAGAGGAGTCAAATCCACTGAAGTAATGCTTCCAGTGGACCAAGTCATTTGTTCCCATGAACAAGCTTGTAGAGGAGGCGGGCTGTCAGAAGAAGACGTGCATGCTGTGAGACAAATGATTGCAAGGATTTGGAATGAAAGCCTTCTTTAAACCCAGAAAATGGAAGCGTCTGGGTCATTTAATCACACAATTAACGAGGAGTAAAGCTCTCAAGCCTCTCTATAAAGCAAAAGTTTAATGTTACATGATATCTGTTGTAAGATGTGACTGTGCATTGTCAGCAGCTAGATAATCCAGACCACACTCCGCAATCCCCGTCCTTGTATCTGAACAAAGCTGGCCAGCAAAGCTATAATCATTGTTAGTGAAAAGAATATCTTGAAACGGTTATTCCAGTTCATTGTTTCTGTTTCTGTCCTTGATGTTTAACCTGACAGCCAATTGGTAAAAGTATCAGGAACAACACTGACAGGATTACCTCAGAACCTTAAGAATACAAACCAGAATAATGTTTTCCCCCGTTTGACTTGGCACTAAAGTGTGCCCTTATTTACCCAAGTCTTTAAGCCTTTCCTCACCACTTTATAATTTGCAGGCTGCTTGACTGCCAGGAAAGAAGAGGTTAAATTGGCAGTGATTGAAGCCACACTTCTACTCCTGAGTCATTTATTGAGCTTCCTAAAGCCTCATTCAGTATGTATTGATTTACCGTTGTATGTATGTAATATGCAAATGAGTGCACGCTCACAGGATTCAGCATGTTGTCTTGCGTGCTTTCTTTGCTTTTTTGTAGTGATTGAGTATTGAGGCTTATATATCAAGTAAACTGTGCAAGTTGTGGCATCTCTATAGACATTCAATCTTAAAAGGGTGTTTTTGTTTTTTTTTTGGGTGGTGTCTTTGTTTGCATTGTTTGGCTTTATGCCTTGCTATTTCTGATTGTCTGAGGTGGTTCCCATGTATGGTGTTAGACATCTACAGCAGACTGTGACTCAGCATGACAAAGACCAGATTCTCTTAAGGGAAATCAGTTCATCTCAATCCATTCAATTAAGATCCAAAGATTCAGATAAATTAAAGACGGTTGCCATAGCGTTGCTCCGAAGCTTGCAGGTCAAGTTAAACAAGCTACAATATTGAGGTTGTTTGTATTTCCAGTACACTTTCTTTCAGTAGTTAACTTTAAATATTATTTTGCTGACACACATTTGTCATTTTGAACAAATTGACATATGACAAACTGTACAAATCTACGAGGATGAAATGACGGACGCAGCATCCAGATCTGAAAAATCAAGCCAATGTGGAAGTCTCTTTATTATCCTTTTTCTCTTTTGGCCAGTAGAGGGCTCTAGTTTCCATAATAATAATAATGATAATAATAATTCAAATGCTAAGAGATAAGTACCTCTTGCTGCTTAAGTAGACCTGTGAATGAGATGTAGTAACTGACAAATCAGTAACGCAGATGAGCAAGTGGCTGTCGAGTATCAGCTGCACAGGGATCGTAGCTCTAACATCTGTACGTTTCAACTCTGTAGGAACGCATTGGAAAATGCTGAACTCCCATCTGTTTTATGGAGTTTATGCCAAAAGCAAAAACAAAAAAAAAAAGGTCTTAAAAAACTTAGATCCAGTACAGATCCGGTTCTAAACAAAGGACATTAACTTTCCTTCTATTGACGAGCAGTCAACTTGTACACCCTATGACAAGTTGGCAGCAACCAGACAGCTATACCTGTGCAAGCAGTCCTTCAGATAAACTGTATACATGGAAGGTTAAGGACTTAAGATTTTTTTTCACTCTGGAATGTTCCATTAAGTGGTGCTTATGTTCAATTAGGAGTGCCAAAGCTTTAAAAAAAAAAAAGAAAGAAAGAAAGAAAAGAAAAGGTGGTTTGGGTCCTTGCAACACTGTTGACTTCAAGTGTAAGAACAGGATGCATAAACTAAGGATTTAAATTAAATGTCTTATTATGCATCACAGTGGGATTTAGAACTGTTTTTTTTCCCTTTTTATTTATTTTTCTTAAACCTTTACCAAATTACAGCGCAACAGTTAGCACTGATACATATTTTTATTTGAGTAGCGTCTGAATTCTTTTTCTACAACTTCCCTTCATTTCCAGACTCGTAGCTCACGCATGTTGTTCCACTGCAACAGCTGCACGTGTAAGACGCCAGCAGATGACATGTTTTATTCAGAAAAAGTGTCAGTTGTGCAGCGTTTATGCATCGTCACTGACAAACGTGAGAAAAACAGCAACAACAAAAAAGCCTGCCCGACTGCGTTGCCTTTTCATTAACGTTTTGTGTTTTTTTTGTTTTGTTTTTTTGTGGTAGGTGGCTGCCAGAGCTGGAGTTTATGACATCCTCAACCAGCTGGGTTTCTCTGAGTTTGAAGACCTGAGGGACACGCCACTAGCCAGGCTGCGCTGCCGCTGGCAGCAGCAGAACATTCAGTCACTTCCTTTCCGAGGGGAGTTCATCTGAGACGGGATCACTGTGAAAGCACCAAAGCAGTACTGTGCTGTTCAGAATAAGAGACTTTTTCAGTAACTTTGTTTGCCTTCTATATTTACCCCCATATTATCCATATCTTCACATCATGTTTGAGTTGTATTTTTACTTTTTTTTTTTTTTTTTTTTGACTCACTTGAGATGTTAACAGTTTGTTTTAATGTTTCAGCTGGCAAATTGTTGCTCCTATATTAGAGGTTTATACTTCTTTTTTGTGCCTTTTTTTTAAAAATCAGTGATATAGAGTTTCATTGTACTAATATGCCTTTTTTAAATAAGTTATAAAAAGTCCTGACTTGTGCAGCCATTTAAAGCTTAAGTTAGAACAAGACGAGTGAAATGTTGTGAGGGAGGGCAGTGTTGCAGTTGTGCGGTCTCGTATTTTTCTCAAAAGCTGATCTTTTCCTCTAAGTGCTGCTCTTATCAGCAGCAGAGCCTTTGTTCAGTGTGAGGTTTGTTAGAGGAGCTCCTGTGTACATACAAAAGCTGTTTTATTTAAATGTTGATGCGTCCTTGTCTGAATGGATGTTTTTGAGACGAGTGCTGGACGACACGCTGTTCTTTCGAATTGCATAACGACACTGCTGTGTCCCTCAGTTCAACCTGTTACTTTTTTTTTTTTTTTGCATTAAATAACGTGTGGGGATGCAGGTACTAACGTGTCAGGAATTTTAATGTTAGATTTGCTTTGAAGCTGTTTATGTCTTTGTCTTTTTGAACGTTGGAGTGTTGAAATGGTCACAGCACTTCATTTAAGAGGTTTATTCTCAGTTTTCTGGTTTTATCGGACTCCACTAGAGAAGATTTGCTGAGGTAAAAGGAAATTAAAAAGAAAAAAAATCCTATTTGAACTGATTTTGGCCCCTTGTTAAACTTCTGTCTCTATAAGTCCCTCCTCCTCAAAATAAATAGATAATGACTGATCAAATTTGAGAATCCTCCAAGAAGAGGCATGTGCTTGTGAAGTGTACTTCTTGAGCTTTGTGGGTGTCATGCAAACTCTTTTGAAATGGGTCTGGTACTTCACCCATCCACAGCCATTTCCCCCACCGGTACAGAATGTACCAAGCCTATCGCATTTGGGGCCAGCCTTTTACAATGACAACATACAGAAGTGTTCAAGAGCCACTATTCAAATGAGCCAACATGGCTGCTGTCACATGCTTCATTAATCTGATTGGTCGCATGTCTATCAGGTGGCATCCAGACGCAGGTTCTTCTACACCAGTTGCTGCTGCTGGTGCAGAGGAACCAGCCTCAGGCAAGGTGCGGCTGGATTCAGAGTGGTCGGACTTGTGAGCTTTTGATTCTCAAGAATTACTTTTATGTACATTAAATTGATCAAATCATTTGAAGCTCTGGTCACGTTTACTTTGAACAGTAGACGTCTTAACATTTTTATAAGATCAGAATTTAATTTCAAAAAAGTGCCTCTCAGATGTAACTCAAATAACAGATGTATATATGTTTTATTTTTTTTTCTCGACACATACCAAAAACGTAACGTGGATGCTAAGTTGTCGGGGCGCAGTACAGCTAGTTTTGCCCCCGGCTTTTGGTCTCAAGCAGGGATGAGCGTGAAGTCGGTAGCGCTCCCCAGGGCCTGTGAACACACTTTGATGTTTAAAATTTGTCGAGTTTCCCTCTTTATCAGCACAGCCTTCACACACACGTCTGTCAGCAGGAATCAAATTATACATCTGAGTGTAAAATTTATGGTTGGAAACAGCCTTCTCTGCAAATATTTGGGATAACTCGGGTTGAAGAAGCACTTGGTATCGATTGGTGAGTGTAAAAATAATTCTTCAGTAACTGCAGCTCATGTTGGTGTAACATCAGTGGAAAGAAATAACTACATTGTTACCCGGTCTTGGCTTTCATGGGTTTCCTCTGAAATTATGACGGTTATTGTTAAGTGTGTCTACATCTGTGGAGTAACTTTTACTGCACAGAGCCTAAGCACTTTTACCACTGGTGTGTTTTATTACGCCTTCATTTCCTTAGAAACTTTGGATGCAAAATGTGTTTTAACTATGAATCTTGCCTAAAAATCAGAAAAAAAAATCCAGAAAAGGGTCAAGACTCCTTCATACAGAAGCAAAAAAAAAGAAAGATGATGATGATTAAAAAAGGTGATTAAAAAATTTGGGATGCCTGAAAATGAGATCGAAGTTCAAGGGATCAGCTGCACTTTTCTGTTACTTGATGACAGAAGCTGCATACATGTATAAGTTGTAAAAAAAAAATACCCTAATGTCATAGCTATGCTGTTAATTTAATGTTTATTTTTTTAACAAGCTCTTTTCCTAGGGGTGCTTTCGCTGTATATGCCATTCACTTTCTTACTTAGAGGCTAAAATAAATAACCAATTTAACTGTCTGCTTTTGTATCTTTTTTTTCCCCAAGAAGAAAAATAAATCAGAACCATCTGTGTGAGTGATTTGGTGTGTCGGAGGACCGTAGATATTTTGCACACAAATCTCCGCTCTGCACCGTTTTATTGAAGTTTCCGATTCTGCGAAGGAGCCAAGCGATTGTCTCTTCTCCCCTCGACTTCCTTTCTTTTTCCGCCTTACCTACGTGCGCCTAAGATCCCTCTCGTGTAACCGCTCGGCCTCGTTGTCTTTCATCGGTGCCAGCCTCGGAGAGCAGGGCAGGTTACGCGCATCCAGCGGCATGAATTTACACAACACAGTTGAGTCATTGTCGGGCTGAAATCTCAACATATTCCATACACAGTAATAAAGAGCTTAGGCAGATCAAACAACTGATCTGAATTGCCTTTTGATGTGGACAGGTAAGGTCTTAATTAAAAAGGAAAAAAAAAAAAGAAAATGGTCACTTTCTCCAAGAACGGAGGGCTGTGCGAGGATTAAAAGCCGCCGACCGGCACATCAGTGAAGCTCACTTCTGGCCTGCTGTGAAAGACTGATATTTTAGATCACTTCCCGTCTTGTAAGCGCATAGCAGGCTTATCTTCGGGAGGACGGAAGTTGTTAGGATTTTTATCACACCACAGCCTATCCTGGATTATTGTAAATGGAAGCCAGGAGGTCAGAATGGATGTGCTGACTATATTTTGGTTTCCCTCTTACCTTATCTGACTTTACGAGCAAATAAGTTCTCATTTGTATAAATATGTTACTGTAACACTTTTACAATGAGTTCTCCGAAGTTCCTCTTCTCCGGCGGAGACAAATTGGTTAAAGCGGCGCGCGGATGTGGAGAGGAGCTATTCAGTTGCAGCATGTGGCCAACTTGACTCCGGGTCAAGATAAGCCCAGGACATGAGGACCATGCTTGGATGATATAGCGGCCCCTCGCCTTTGAAATCCCTTCCAAACTCATTGAGATACTCCCCAATGTGAAACTCAACCTAGTGGTTCTGAAGGATCCAGAGATTATGGCAGACAAAGAGCAGCATTGAGAGGCGAGCGGCGAGAGGGGATGTAATGAACTTCATGTGAAAAGCTTCCCGCTGCAGATGAGAGAGCTGCTCCGAACAGGAGGCACAGATCTGGTGTGAGGGGTGCGTGAGGGCATCGCCATCCTCTTTGATTGTTCTTGTGTGTATAAAGACAGCGCGACAAACACCCCGTAGACTGGAGTGCGCCATCAGTCTTCTAAGGCATTTGATTAGTAATAACAAGAGGATGAATGGATGCGCTCAAATTTGCACATCCAGGCCTTCATTTACCACAGGCAATAATACAAAGTTCCTGACGGGCTCGGCATTACACACCCCACTGAGCAGAGTAATGAAAAGTCTCAGCTGGCAGGATAAAAAATACTGACATTGACAAGCAGCTTTTAAATACTTATTTCTGCTCCCATTCGATCCTTTGAAATACACCCCATTGACTAAGGGTTTGTTACTCAGAGGCCCTGGTTCAAATGGTGCCCTTTCTTTCTTTCTTCTTGTGTGAACTGGAAAAGATTAGAAACCTTAAATTGCATTTGGTTTGAAATAACTCCAAAATAACTCCAGTTTCAGGCTCCCACTTAAAAAGTGTCAACTTCTCTTAATGAATTTCATGCTTTTTAAGTGGGAGCCTTGCACTGAAACCTTTTAAAAATAATTCCATAATTGAGTATACATTGGAGCTGCATGTTTAAAGTCTCAAGTATCATCCTTGATTTCCAGCTAACGTGGTCCTCTCTGGCTCCAGAAAGGCCGTTATTGGCAACTTCCACATGCTGACCTCCAGGCTTGAGAGCAGCATTTAACAAGCCAGTGGGTGATGTCAGTGTGGCGGCGTCAACCGCTACACTGTCTCACCCGCCTTGCTCTGGAGTCAAGCTCGGGTCTTACAGACGGTTCTCGTTTATTCACATGCAAAGAGATGTACTGAAACTGTTCGTATCCACGGTTTCGAGAATGACAGTGATGTAGCCTTACCATCAATAAATCTCCCGGGGTTTGTTTTGTTTGTTCGAGGTGTGGCTGTGAAAGGAACTAATCCATGTTGAGTCAGTGTGTAATCTACACTAAGCTTCACACCCACAACTGGAAAAAACAGGCTGGAGGACCAGAATGGAAAATAGGCAATGCATTGCAATGATTACAGTTATCATCCAAATATGTATCATCTTAAAAGAAAAAGTTTATGTGTTTGAAATTTTACTTCTTTAACTTGCACCCAGACTGCCCTTTCTGCTGGGACGTTGGAGGTGTCATGTTCTTCTTGACTAAAAAAAGGAAACACAGAACATGGAGATGCTGGACGATGCTTAACTTTTACTGGGATTTAAAACATTCTTCTCCAAACTGCCATTTTCAGTGCCCCGCTGCCTTACACGTAACTCTTTTTATTTATTTTATTTTATTTTAGCAGAATTTTCACCATATAATACCTTGCATGCACAGATATTATGTCTATGAATGCAAACCATGTAGATCAACAACCATTTAAATCAAAGGCTCAAAAGTATGTAAACATTCTCAAAGTTTAAAAGTGACGTGCAGACCGGTGTGAGATGAGAAGATGAGAGGATCCATCCTACTCTCACATCTCAGCTGACATTATCTTGCCCTCAGATGGGAAATAACAGCTTTTATGTGTCAGTGCTGCACGCAGGTTACCCATCAAATTACTGACGGAAATGCAGTGCCATATAAACAAATGATGTGTTTTATATGTTTTCTGTGTAAAATTTGAAACTGCTGTTGTTTTAATTTGCTTGAAATCATGTAAAAATAGGAAGAAAAATGCCATAAGCCAAACACGGGCTCTACGGGGAGTTTTGTTTTTACTGGCAGCCGTAGTTTGTTGTACACAGTTGGACTGTAACAGCGAACCCCATCAAAGCTGAGGAAACCGTTACCATGGTGTTGTTGCTGCTTTTCCAGTCTCATCTTTTTCCAGTCTTAATTTTGTCACCCTGGCAGCCAAGCGAAAAAAAAAAAAACCCAAGAAAAAAAAAAAGAAAAGGAAAATCAATCTTTTAAAACATCTTGTAAGCATTTGAGAGGGTCCGTTTTAAGCCAAACCTTTGTTGTTTTTTTTTTGCCATTTAACAGTTTTATTAAAAAAACAAAACAATAACAGTACCACACAGTTTCTGAATGCCAGCCTGAAAGAGAGAGCGAAAAAAAAAAGACAAGGCCAGAAATAAAATCCAGCTGGGCCTAAAAATGTAGATAAAAGTAAATAATGAATCATACAGGAAACAGTTAGTCACCTGACTGAAAGTCTTGCATCACCTCCAAATGTAGACTTTGTGCACTTTTGTTTAATCAACAAAAGAAGAGAAGTACTTGACACTGACAAAAAAAAGGTATTTTATTGTCCGACAGTTATGACTTCAGAAAGTGTTTAGCCATTTTGCAACAGTGTTTACAAAAGTTCAGAAAGGTACCAACAAAACTCTGTAAATAGAAGGATCAAGTTAGAAGATGCTGCAAGATATTACTCATTTAAGATGCAGAAAAAGACTCCAAAGGCTAAAAAAGGCATAAATCCTCTTAAGTAAGACAAGAATAGTCTTGCGCTCGTTGTGAATTCCCAGGTCTTTAAAATCCACATGCAGCAGACACTCCTCTTCCCTCAAGCTGCCGGGCAGACTAGCAGCTGCTTTGCATCTCCTGCATCTTGGAGATGAAAAGTCACATATTTTCTCAGCACGCTGGCATGACTACACCACATTACAGCACACACTGAGGCATCCACAGTTCCTCAAGCTGTACTGTAACTTCTATCCCTGGAAACAGTTGAAGTTTGCATATGTTCAGCTATAATTGTCAGCTATAAGTTAAAACGTCCACGCATTTGTTGTTTACGTGAAAATCCTCTTTCTGCCGTCTTTCCCGTCTGGGTACCTGCATTTCATTGTTACAAAATTCGAGATATGGGTTCAGTTTGAGACAAGAGTGCCCTTGAGTTTTGCTTGTACGCTCCTGCTGTAAAGGACAGAGTGTTCTGTTGTAGAAAATTGCTCTTGTGTGTGGACTTAACCACAGTCTGTGAGTGGAGCTATTCATTTCTGAAGGGAAAAAACAAGGCTTCTAATTGAATACGATGCTATATTGTAGAATGTCTTCCTGGCTTTTGGACACACATTAAAAAAAAATTCTCCAAACAGTATGGATGGAAAAACAGCATAAAACTTCTCACAAGGCAGTTAATGGTTTCCATCTCTTAATGCTGTGGTTAGTTTCCACTGCTCCCTTATGCACAACTTTGGATCCCCCCCCCATCCAGTCCTCCCTGTGCTGCCCTGGGGGGATGACTGCGCAAAACCCACACCTGCTCTACATTGACCATCCTTGGAGCTTTGGGGCTAATTAGCCACACATTGAGAGTGTAATAGGCAGCGCGTTTATATCTGGGGCCCAGACCGACACAGCCCAGACACACTCGAGGAATCGGGGAAGGAAAAAGAACGTCCAGTCTAGACACCTTCTTTCTTCAAAAGCACCTGAAAGTCAA
Source organism: Zenarchopterus dispar (assembly GCA_028564865.1). NCBI lineage: Eukaryota > Metazoa > Chordata > Actinopteri > Beloniformes > Zenarchopteridae > Zenarchopterus > Zenarchopterus dispar. The sequence goes on along the minus strand of JAOWBL010000011.1, from coordinate 6,613,730 downwards.
GAGCCAGTTCAGCCCAACCCCCTTCTCTTCCATTCTGAAGGATTCCAGGGTTGTTGGTTCAGTCTCGGCAAAGTCATGCCTGACTAAGTCTGGACTCCAGCAGGGGTGGGCAGCGGCCAAAAAAAATCCTACTTTCAAAGTTTTAACAGGCTGTCTTTCCACTGATGAAATCTGCTGTGGACTTTTCACACATGCAAAGCCTCTAATGATGGCACTGGCTTTATTCCCCTTTCAGAAAGGGAACATATGCTCACAGTGACATCTGCAGGATTAGTCCAGATTATGAAATTTGAGATTCAAACCACATGAGGTCATCCAGTCTCATATTATGAAGTTACCTTTGTTGATACCAGAGCTGTAATCAGCAGACATGGAGGCTGTGTAATTAGATCAAATCAGATATCATCCTAGACAATACTAGTCTATTTAAGAGGTAAACCTGCTCCTTGCCTCTGCATTTAAATATGCAAAGTAATATTTAACCAGTTTTCTTGCTGTTCTGAGATGGCTTTAACTGTAAAGAGTTGTTAAATGGATTAAATCTGGAAGACATTAGAAAAACAAGAAAAAAGTGATTGTGAACTTATTCTTCAATCTTAGATTTATTCACCTTTCCTTAAGCATGTATCACGATTATTTTCTGGGCTCCGGTGTTTATTTTTCAGGTTTATTGCACATTTTGATAGTGGACTGTCCTATTTCGTCGTCCCAGTGGGCTTTCACCACGAGCAGGAATGTGTGCCTTGATTTACAGCCATGTGATCGCTAACACGTGTTTGTGGGTTAATGTAAACACGCTGTACGTGAGTTAGAAACTTGCAACTGGCGTGCGGGCCACTTGGAACCTTTTACAGGGAAAACAATAAATAATAAGCTTATCGTCAGATGTCGAAGTGGCCGTTTTTCTCTCGCAGGCTGGAGCTGAAAACTTGGTGGTACGTCTGGTATCTTTTTATGAGTTTAAACAAAACACAGCTCGGGTTGATAGGCATCTTTCTGTGAGACGGAGCTGCGTTGCCGCAGTTGGTTGGAGCGGGTTTCAGTTGCGCGTTCCGCAGCCATCGGTGCGTAATTGTGCACGACTGGGCAGCAGATGTTTCACCAATGGGACACTCTGTCTCTGCACACTTTATCTGAACTCTTCCTACTCTTTCTCTCTCTTTTTTTCCCCCCTCTGCGTAGGCGTGCGGTTGCCTTACAAAAAGTTATTTGTGGAAGAGAAAGAAGGGAAAGAAGAACAAAAAGAAGAAGAAGGAGGTGGGAAAAAAAGTGGGGGGAAAAAAGTGGGCAACCGCTTCAAACCGTCCCGGTTCTTACCGGGGAGTTGTCGTCATCAGCACCCCAGATATCCCCCCCAGTTAGGTCCCTAAATGGATGGGGCAGTGTCGGTCCATGCAGTTCAGCGGAGGCCAGGAGACTGGAAGCAACTTGTGAATATCCGTCAGTTTTGACGCGTAGACGGGAGCGCACAGAAATGCCCAGCTGCCTCGCTGGAACTCAGCTCTGAGGACTTTTCTCCTGCAGTTGTGCTTTTTCAGGAGGAAGAATTCTATTTTTTTCTCTCCCTTTTTTTCTTTTTTCCCCCCACAAAGTTTACAGTAGAAAAGGAAAGCTTGGCGCTGCAGCTGCAGCTCTCACGGTATATCCCTCACTATGGACTGTATGCATTTATTGATGTGCTTTTCACTCACTCTAGTATTTTTGGAGCATATTTTCGCTGCAGAAAGACATGGTGAGTTATCACTTCCTATTATTTTGGTGTTTGGACTAAATTCAAAAGTTTAAAAATGTAAAAAAACATATAATTGAAAGTGTAAGTTTGGCAGCTCCCGGTGAAGCAGAAGAATACAGAGTATGGATTTGTACTGAATTCCAGCTGCCACATTTTGCTTACTTCTTTTTTTCCCCCTATTTTTTTAAAAAAAGTGAACCAATACTAAGATATATCTGTGTACTAAACGTTTCCCCCTCTATGCATGTCAGTTCTTCAAGCTGTTCCTGGATGAGTTTGATTGACACATGGCTGTGAATGTGATTCTCACTTGATGCTGTCTGTCCCATCAGAACAACTCTCTGGAAAGTTAAGTGAGTACGGTCTTATCGTGCCATTCAGCACAGACTCCCATGGCCGGTACATTTCTCACGTGGTTTCTGCTGGAAGTGGAAGTAAAAGCCCTGCTGCTTCTGCTGCTGTCTCAACCTTTGGCAGCAGAAGAAGGATGGCCCGCAGTGCCCCTGACATGCCCTCCGTCACCCCTCCGTCAACTCAGCACTTGTTTTTCAACGTCACTGTGTTCGGGAAAGAGCTTCACCTTCGCCTGAGGGCCAACAGGAGGCTGGTGGCCCCGGGGGCTTTTGTGGAATGGCAAGAGGACTTTGAAGAGAAGACCAAGGAACGCATCCAGGGGGACTGTGTTTTCACTGGGGAAGTAACTGACATGCCAGACGCCTCTGTGGCCATCAGCAATTGTGATGGACTGGTAAGAAACACACTCGGGGTTTAGTCTGACTAGAGAAAATGTGGTTTTTCTCCTGATGCTAAGTGTCCCTCACAGTGTCCGCCTGACACATACATTGTACCCTGTATAACACAAATACTGAATCACTACTTCAGAATCTGAGAATGTCACATTTATATGTTCAAACTTATGCAAAGTAATGTCTTTGCTGCCCGTACATTTAGTCAATATTTCAAACTTTTGTCTTCTTTTTACTAGAACAACCTACACACTAGCAAATGAAAGCAGCTTTTGGTGCCAGAATGCTGTTTTTCTACTTATAGTCCAGTTTGTCCAACCAAAACCCCAAAACTGATGACAGTTTATTAAACTTTTGAGGTGCATTTCAGATCATTCATTTCTTTTAGTCAGTCAACAACTGGCTGTGTCTAAACACCATCAGCACACCCAGGTCTCTGAAAGCTAAAGTGTAAAAAACTGTTTTGAGAGCTACTTTGACATTGCTTTCTTATGCGTTTTGCATTCCTTCCCAGGGAGCTTTGCATTACCTCGCAAATGCATTTTCATTTCCGCAGAGAGGCAGGACTGTAATACGATACATCACCGTGCGCTACAGTAGACTTCTGCCGGTTGCGACTGCAGAGAGGGTCCAGTCACCCTCAGCTCTGTCCACTCAGGCGCAAGTGTTCTCACTGCATTAAAAAGAAAAGTGCTTCCTCGGTCCCCGCCCCCCCCAACCCCCAGCCCCACCGAGCCAAAACTGCGGGCTTGAGATGACACAGCTGTCACTGTGGTCGTAGCCATGGTTATGCTTTGGTTGTTGTCATCCTGGCTTTGACACGTTGCGTTGTACCGAAGCCGTATCGCTGACCTCCTGCGGTGTGTCGGGAAAGATTTTTAGGAGAAGCTCTGGAGGTTTTAATCGCAGAACAGCTGGGCATATCCGTGTCAGCACAGACCGCACCTCAGTCCAAACAATGACTCGATCTAGGCCGCAGCTTCACCGGCCACAGCTGGCCAGAGCAGCTGCAGCAGTGCATGCAACCAGCTGCCATGTGCTCCGTAATCAATACCGACCACTTCGAGCATCACGTAAAGTGTCACGCCATGTCCCCGTCCCTTTTTCAAAAGAATACACAGCGGGTTGACTCAAATTGGTTCAGAGTTGTAATTGAGCCCAACTCAAATGTCAACAGCTCTTGTGAGTCAGTAGAAGTGTGAAGCAGACATCAAGGGAGCATTTTTAAAGCTGCACAGAAGTAAAACAAGACAAAAGCAACCAGTCTTTTGGATTAATCGGGAATGACTCAGGGTTTAATTTAGTCTTTTAAATTTGCATGAAATCATCATAGAGCTGCAGGGAAATAACAGAATTTGTTATGATTCTCAGTAGATGATCCTTTTCACACTGTATAACAATGCTTAGTCCATCTCTGAGTAGTCACGTGGCTTTAAACAACTGCACTCCCAATAATCAGCCACTATATTAAGACCAACTGAGTAATTCCTCCGCAACCTCTCCAGGGTATAACTTCACCTTTCACCCACTGACAACTTGGCGTTAGCAGACCCCCAAACTCTGGAGAGGATTGAACTGGGTATATATAATAGACAGACAGATAAATGTCAAATATCCCTTATGTTTTGGGTTATGGTAAAGCGGCTGACTTTTTCATTTGGCCACTTATTTGCCAAAGACCTGTCTGCTGAGTACTTTCCAAGGCTGCTGAACAAGAAGGTAGCAGCAGTATATATCTGCTGCTACAGAGCACTTTGCTCTGCACCTTTCATCTCATTCTGCATCAGCTCTTAAGAAATCTAATGGACACCTGAAGTGTGAGGAAATGGCACCCAACACTGTTTTTTGCAGAATGGCAGAGGGCTTTCTGTGAATCAGCAATTACCGCTGCAATGAAGGCTAAGTGCTTGGTCTGTATAACTTTTAAGGAGCGTGTGAAGTCACACATCAAGGCTAGATGTATACAAAAACCAAGGTTTCTCAGCTGCACTCTGTATAGAGGTAGGATCTCGCTCACCTCTAATGTGTCAGATCAGAGTGTATTAGTAATGTTGTTGCCAAGCAAAGAGAAGCAGAGAGTGGCTGCTGACCCGGAGTCAAAGAATAGGAATATGAGAGGAGATTAAAATAAAAAGGGTTGATGGGAAATGTGTTTATAGTTTGAAACATGTTTGATGTTGAGCTTTGTATACTTGACTGAACTTGGTCCTGTTATGCCAGCAGGAAGTGAAACAAGTTTATTTGAACCATACCTAAGTTTGGCCTGGTTTTGGAGACGACTTTGGAGCCCGTCAGAGTGAAATCAAATCAACCTAATAGACACTTGAGGGATGCGGGCCTCCATAAAGGCCAGTGGGCCATCACAGCGTTGTTAAGAGAGTAATCACTAAAGGTTTCTTTACACCTGTCCACCAACTGAAAGAAAGCGAGAGGATGCGGGAGCCCAAGTCAGTGTAATGAAAAGCGCTCTTGTTTTTCATCGGCACCATCGTGCCTTCACCCATTACCACCAATCAATACGTCATTCTGCTCTAGCACAGCCGCTTAGTGTCATCATGGCCTTTGAATGTGAGCTGGGCCGTGATGGAAGAGAGCAACAAGAGCCGACCCGCTGACGGACATCTGCAGTCTTTTTCTTTTGAGCGAATTTCCAATCCGCCATTTGACATTTGAATTGGCAGGTTGACCGAGCTGAGGAGACACTTAAGCTGTTTTGAAGCAGCTCCATGAACTGACAGGAGTGATCTCTGACAGAAATAACATGCTGCTGAATGGAAGTGAGGCAACCCAGGAGCTTTAAAAGCCCTCCAAATAAGACGAGGAGACAGACACCATCCCACCCATGTTTCCATTCATAAATTAAGAAATGTTTGAAACTTTCAAGTTAAAAACAAACAAACTTTAAGCACTGATTCAGTTTGAGGTGTCTTTGTTTCACACTGAGCTACTTTTCACGTATAGGTTCATTTTTATTGAATCCATGTTTTTCCATATCATCACAATAAAAACATGCTGTAACTGAGAATTTCAGCTTTGGAGTTAATGTATTCACAGCGAGCGATGTGTGGACAATGCCATACTGTGTTCTTCAATTCCAACTTCACTTCCAGAAAGACGACTGCGTGCCCTTCAATGACGCTCTGGCTCCGTGCTGCACAATAATGTCTTCACTTACATGACAGTGAAGGTTTTCACGACTCTTTGCTGGCAGCTGGCCATCCAACTAAATCTGATCTGTCTTAGAAACACATAAAAAAACACCCTTGGTGCAATATTTTTACTGCAATTTCCGAATGTGTGGCCCTAATTACAATGGTCTCAGCAGAAATGAGATCGTAGGGTCCACTTTCCGTCAGACCAGATTAGCTGTGAAAGATATTCATGTTCAAAGTGACAGCAAGATTGACAGAAACAGAAAAATAGATTTAAAAAAACACATACAGTTTCACAGTTCATGCAGTCCATAATGCAAATAGTGCACATTAGTGCCACCTTTAGGTCCTGGTGGACTTCGTCGTCATGCTGCATTCAGTGTCCCTCTGTTCAGATGGAGTTGGAAAGTGTGGAGAGCAAAGGTTTTTCTAGATGCACTGATTATTTAAGCTGATTCAGATATCCAGTTATCTTAAATATTCAATTTTTTTGTTTGTTTTTCTTTCATGGAACCATAATCAACTGCACACATCAACATAAACAACATGAAAGCGGGGGGATATAACCTGAACATCTGAAAGCCAGATCAGCTCCAGCACTGATGCTGTGACTTGTTGCTTTATGTTTCAGTGGATCATTAAGGCTACGTGTTTTGTTTTGGACCATCACCATAAGCGCTGGCAGTTATAGCACCGCTATGTGCCACTACAGGATAAATTATAAAGAGGTTTTGGTGATTTGACACGTTTCTGAAACCAGATATTGGATGTGTTGCAGCTTTCACACAGCTGTGAGATCCAACAGTTATATTTATATATTGTGGTGTTTGCGATCAACTAAAGTCATGATCAAAGTCTTTGGGCTCTTCAGTGTTAAGGTGCAGTGCGGTTGGCGAAACTTTTTAACAACTTTTGAGCTGTTTTATAGCACTGTCTGTCTGTTGTTTCGTCCTTGTTTCAGCTTTTAAGTTCACCACTTTTCTTATTTCTTTGTTTATAGTTTGTGTTGTGTTTGCATCAGAGTTCCTAGACTTTTACCCAGTATTTTTTTTCTGTTAGCATTTGTTTTGTTAGATTATTTTTCTGAAATCATGATCTGTGACAATTTTAGAAAAAGGTGGTAAAGCCGAAATCATCTTAGTGTAATAAAATAATAATAATAATAAAACAGCAATATTGATTGAGTCTGACATCAATAAATCAAATTTCCTACAGCTGCATCCTTCACAGAGAAATTCCTAGGAAAAGTGAAAAAGACAATAGCTTGATGGATGAGACCCACATCTAGAAAGATGTACCTACAAAGCAAATTCAAATTTGTTAGTGGTACATCTCTATTTCTAGGGGGAAAAGACAATAATAATAATCTAAAAAGAAAAAAAAAAAGTCAATCTAACCATGTATCTAACTTTTTATTTCATGGTGTTTATGCCTCTGTTTGACACTCATGAATATTGGAAACAACTGTCTTAACACTAGTTTTATTGTTTCTATAAATGGCGCTTCAGTATTTAACTAAGGATACCATGAGTCTAATTTTCACAGAATATCCTAGTTCACCTTTTATGAATTTTTACCTCCTATTTTGTACTTTTAATGATTTAACAAAAAACACAGTCAAATTGCTGGGATTATTATCTCACTTTGAGGGCTTTTGGACATTGTATTTGCGAAATCTTGCTTGATTTTAAAGCTTTGAACATCAAAAAACAGCATTTCATTCACCTTCACCTGTATTGCACCGTGGTGGTCCCATACGTCTGAGGCCATGTTTTCTTTTTGATTTGGGTGAACGTAACCTGTAAAGGCTGCAGTCAGACTCTGAGGAGTATCGTCCGTGTGTTTCCCTGTTTCTAAGCCAACGTAAACACGGACATGTCTGCGCATGCAGGTGTGTCGAGGGGAGCGGGCGAACACAGGTGAAGACAGGCGAACATGTCTGCTTGATGTGGAGGACGCAGGGAAGATCATGTCTGATGAGAGCACTGCGTTTGAAGCGTGTAAGAATGGGAATCACGCACTCAGGTCCCGAAATGCGGGTTCAATCTTTGAGATACACTGCATGCCTTGAGTTACCACCAGCGAGCAGTCTTCAGAAGTGCTGTAAAGGGTTCCCCTATGAAGAATGAGCATACGCTGAATTAGAGCAGATGTGTATCACGGTTGCATGTTTTTGATGCTTATGTGTGTGCACATTTATGGAAACAGAGCAGCGATACTTGTGGAGCGCACTGAATTTGAGTGACCTTTGCTGTAAGCGTGTCCTGATGATTCCCGGTGACAAATAATTCTAATTTACTTCCTTTCTCTGTGACTGACAGTGCAACATTAAAACCCTTCCTAGCTGAAGGATGGTGGCTCGTGTACGCTGTAAAACTGCACGTCACTTTGACATCAGTATTCAGTCTTGGAGCGTCACTCATCCTTTAACTGAAATTTCTGTCTCCTTTAAAAATAAATCACTTTTGATCGCCTTTTGCCCCTGCTGATGTGAAATATCATCCTGTCCCTTCTCCTCGATAGCGACGGCTGTCAGCCCCACACTATTGTTGTGAAGTGAAGACTTTGACTGTACAGTAGCCGCTCATGTGTTGAAAATCAGCACAGATGACAGGGCTGATTGAGTTGCACGTGACGGAAACACCACTGCCAGATAACCGCAGCACTGCAGGAGGACTATTTATGCGTCTCTTGCTTATAAAGAGACAGAGACACTCAAAAGACAGACAGCGTACTTTTTCAGGTACGGCGGGAAAGGTGCGACTTTCCATCCATCGGAGATGGAAAAACGGCTGTCTAAATTGTTCTATTCATAAATGTTTACAGGAATTCCATATTGAGCTGGTCCCAGTCCAGTATTCCAGGATTCTCTGGTGTTCCAGTACTCCGCTGGCACAGAGCTAAAGTTGCTAAATTAGGAGCTACATCAGTGGAAGCCCGACATCTCTGCCAATAATGTGATTTATTTCCTCTCTCTCTAATCCTTACTTGTATCAACTCCAGTATGTCTGTCTCAACAGGAGTGCATTTAAATGAACACACGCGTCGAAGTACTGAACTCTGCTGCTTATATTTCTGCAACAGTTGTTGCAGTTGCCAGAGCCGCTACTTCTTCTCCTCTTTTGGCTTTCCTTTGTTACTGCACGATATCAAGCCCCAAGGTTTTTGTTTTGTCTGCAGTGGTTTGATACAGACAAAAAAAAAAAAACATTTCCATCATTATTTACACATCGGGTTCCACCTTTGCATTTCTCCTGTCTGCTGCAGTTTAGTGACACCATCTTTTTAACTGGAGGTGCTCAACTTTTATAGTATTTGACCGACTCCATTTCACCCGGCACATATTGACTTTTAAGTTATTGATTTAGTTGCAAAGCTCGGAGCCTAATGAAAAAGCAAAATCCAATAGCTTTTGGGGGAGGCAAGTTGTTGGATTTTTAGCAAAGGGTAGGCGTTAAAAGGAACAAATAACAGCAATATGGAAATATGAAAACAGTATGTTGGTAATACAAATACAAGCCTTTGATTAAATGAGGGGGTGCTAACCTTTAAAACCATAGAACATGACTCTAAATGTGTGTCTCCTTGTTGTTTATTACTTCTGCATCATGATAAGCCAATGAGAGAACCACCTCAGCTCTGACATAAACGGCATTTCTACCAGTGTGCAACTGTGCGGCAGGTTTAAAATTCTTTCAAACTGCGAAAGACTGAGATATTTATAGGCTTAATCGGTGCAATATAAACTCCTCTGACGAGGGACTGAGTGCAGTGAACATATTTGTATTTGTGAGAGGGAAAATTGTGGGATCGGGTACGCAGCTGCAGGTCAAATGTGTCACTTTTTACAGAGTGTGGCCACAGCTTTTATACAAAGTATACTTAATGATTAAAACAGATCCTCTCTTGTTCACAGTAATTGCAGAGCCGTTCACTTTAAGATGACTGCTATTGTGTCTGTACTATTAAAAGAAAAAAAAAAGTACCATAATTACTCAGATCTGCACACACTTTGCATTCTGTTGTATTTATAGTTCTGATACTTGCGTTGACATTAAAAAGTAAGAATAGCGTGCATCTTCTTATGCAAACTAGTATTTCCATGTAAACTAATTTGTTCCATTTAGCACCCTTGAAATGATGTACTTCATTTACACAGCCGACTTGATTTCCTTGACCATTTTCTTTCTCTCATGCATGCCTGCAGATATGCGTTGGTGATTGTAAGCCCAGTTTTTCTGGTTACGGTCTTCATCTTGATCACGAGCTACGCATGGCCCCTGTGTCTCAGCACAGTGAGATGTGAAAGCTGATGAAAAGGAATCAAGTGGTAATCCCCAGCTCCCACAACCTGTCTCATGCGATTATTTCAGAGCCTGCAACTCTGCAGCCCCACTGAGCCTCGACTTACTCCCTTGCTTATTGAACTCGGCGGTTTTGCAACGAAACCTTTTACGCGGCGTCGTTGACATGTCCGATTCTGCCAGCACCTTGCAAATACTGTGTCAGAAGTGTCGTCCCTTCCTCCCATCAGTACAGATGAAATCATCTCTCTTGCAACTAAACTTCACTGGAGTGAGTGCATATCTATCTCAAAAGATATAACAGAGTGCCTTTTTAATTTTTCCCCAAGCAAAGAGCGTGCCGCATGATCTGCCACAAATTACAGGTTCAGCACCTGTTTTTTCCCACCTTTTTAAACCTTCTTGCATCCATACCCTGTGGCACTTGTTTCATTTTTAGGTTATGCTAGTTTTTATGCACCATAGAAGATGTCGCCGTTGGACTTTGTCAGAAAGTGATGTAAGGTGACCCCCATGCATGTGCTGTTTAATGAGTGTGGTCTTGGATTTCTGTTATTTTCCGAGTGGGACATGTTGGCTGTTAATTTCTTACTCACGTTCCATCATCCCACTTATATCCCGCTCTTATTTTAACGATGAACATTCAAAGCTAGTTACAAAAATAGCTGAATTAACTAAATACTAGACAGTTTAGAAGACCTCTACCATCCTTATCTGAATAAATGTAGAAAGATATGCAAATAACTGTTGAAAAAGCTCTGCATCCTAACATTTCACTTTACACATACTGTAAAATGCTATTTATGAAGCAATGCTTACGGATAAAGCATTGCTGTGGGCTGTGCATATGGGTCGCTTTTATTTAAATGGTTGCTTCGGTTTGTTTACTAGTTTCTATTTGAGTTCATTAGTGTTAATCCAGTTGATTTCACACATCTTTACCTTGGCATTCTGCACAAGCAGGGGTCAGATATCAAAGACATTTACTAAGCAAAGAGAGTTCTCTCTGACATTATAAAACAGTAAATACCCAACTTCAAAGGTGCTCTTATTGAAGTGTGGACTTAAGTGCACCGGTGGGTTGTTGTTTTTGCCTCCTTTTGTATAATGTCAGTGATGCAGCGAGGTTACTAATTACCTCCATCTGAGGTTACAAAGATAAAATTAGTGTTCTTTCAATTCATACTGAAGTCGGAAGAATATAAATCTAATAAAAGAGTGGGATGAAAACTTGATGAAAACTCCAGATTTTTTAAGTGGTGAACTATGATCGTGTGTGATTTACAGACTTTCTTTTTCTAAACTCGAGGGTGTAGTTTACACCACCGAATAAAAGAACACATTTAAGCTCTTCTTAAACTGTTGGTTGGGTACCTCCAAAACGCTGAGGGGATACCGAACAATAGCTGCCTTTTTTAACCAAGTCTTTTCAGAACCAGCTGGTTTTAGGGACGTGGAGTCATTCACTCCATGTGCCTCTTTATGGCCCTATAGGTGATCAGCTGTGGGTTCTGTTGCACTGGCAACCTTTCACCTAAACCGCTGAGATGAGTGGATGCTATCTGGAGTCACACATCACGGCGCATTGATGCAAACTGTGGAAGGACCCTGCTGGAAGCCCAGACAAAAGATCTTACCATGTGACAAGGAGAAACAGGAATGGTTTACCTGCAGAAACAGAAATGGCACAAAAGTCTTGTTTGTGTTCAGAAAAAAAGCCAATCTCTGCGTGTGCGGATGACATTTTTTTTTCATATGGCCGTCTGGTAACAAAAGTTTTAAAATCAAAGAAGTAGCCAGTAAGATGGATTTACAAAAAAATACCTGAAACTTTTCATTTAGCTTTTCCAAAACACATCCGTGTTTTTTTTAAATAGTTTCTTCCAGAGTCATTGCTGTAGGTGTAAATCATGTCACCATATGCTCAGCCATCACTAACTTGGTGGCACTTTTTCTTGTCGACAGCCTTTCCTCTCAGGCGTGAACAGCTGGAAGGAAAACAAGGGTTGTGTACCAAAGTGTCAGCAATCTCTGCAGGTATTAACTACTGCCCTTGCGGTGTCATTTTTCTATTTTCAGTTGACATTGATTAGCTGTCGTGTTATTGTTAAAGAATGATGGAAAATCAATCAATTATTCATCGTATAGGATACCATAAAGAGAGAGAGACGAAACAACGATGACACTTTCTGTTGCCCAGGGTGACGCTCTGAGCTAATACAACACTTTTGAAGCTTTCATACCATTACTCCCTCCATCCCAGGTCCTGGCAGGTTTGAGCATAGCCCAGACTTTATCATAGCATTAACACATGTTTACATTTGCTTTCTACGTAGGCCCTTCCAGAGGCTCTCTGAGCCCTCGTATAGCTAACTCCACTTTCCTCCCACTGCTGAAACAAGAGACGGCAGAGAGAGCTTCAGAGCATGTCCTTCTTGGCGTTTCCTGGTCAGGGGCTGGACAGATTCCTTCTGTCTTCCTTGTCCGTACTGTCACCACCCTTACGTTCATGAAGTTTGTGTCGTTATTGTAGGCCAGAGTGTCAGCAAGGATTTTAGGATGAGGAAGCTTTTTTCTTTCTTTCTTTCTTTCATAAACACAGTGCTCACTTTTCTGCTCTGTATTTAGATTTCATCAGCGGATGTAAACGCACACGTTCTTGCCAAAACCTCGTTGGTGTGCCTTCGTCATGACTATAATGACAGACTAGGCAGGTTTTCTTTTCCTCTCTTTCTTTCTCTTCAAAGATTGCAGGAGCAATGCACTTTGTGCTCTTTGTTGCTTACCAGGCCTTCAGTGGTGCATCCTCTAATTTTTAAGTTAGAGGATGTATTTAATCCACACTGACAATTTCCACCTCCAGTTTCAAAGTTTTGATTTCTTTCTTTTTTGTTGTTCATTTTATCTCTCAATGTCTTGAACTGCGCATGCAAGTGTGTTAGTTGTGTGATACACCTGGTTGTGGGTCTGAAATGATAACAGGCTTACAGACAAAGCTGCAGTTTTACATTCACTTGACGACAGATAATCAGAGGGTCCGCAGAAGACACACCTGCTTTGCTTCTGACGAAACGTGTCTCAATCAGATCAGCTTTCAAAGCTCAACATGAAGCATTATTGTAGTCATCAAATTAATCGTTCCCTTTTGTTTGTGCACATCTGTACAATAGCGAGTGGGTGTTGCATCTGCAGCACTCGCCGCCAAAATGTGACTCAATAACGTCCCCAAACACATCCTGCGTAGACACACACGGAGCACAGAAGCCGTGATCAATATCGTTACATAAACAATGGGTCATATGGTGGCATGTGTGCCACATGATCCATCGTCCAGAGGTCACCCCATGATGATTAACTTGCAGAGGGACGCCACGAGCTGTGGAAGCATCATTTGACTTGTTTTAGTTTTCATGTCTCTAATTTAACTTCTTTTGTTAAGGGTATATTCCTCAACTAGATCAATATTATTAGATGGTAAAGAGTTTAAACTTTAGTTGGGGACCACAATGACATGAATCAAATCAGTTTTCGGTTAGAACAAAATATGCGTTCATAGTATAGTATAGTTAATGTTAGAAGCAATGTCAGGGTAAACTGCTAGTTCAAGCTTAGAAATCCAACCAAGCTCATTTAAACTTTGAAGAAGTGCATAAAAGGGACTATATGTGAATATTTGTTAATCCCTGTTTGCGGTTACGTTGTCGTAAGTCTGTACAAGACAGTGCATGGCTTCTGCTTCCACACAACTGGATTGGTGGTTATATTTTCATGACAACACAGGCTAACGTGAGAAGCAGAACTCTCCTCCTTTTGTGTCTATTGACTGTAGTTTGCATGACATCAGTAGGCGACTTGTACAGACTTCTGACAACCTGGCAGCGACCTCTTGGTTACTTTGGTTCGTCTGTAGGGACCTGAACCACTCTGACACTTGAAGTGGAATGAAATTTTTGACTTTTGTCAGAACCTTAAAATAGTAATTTATTCTGATGTGACTACTTGGCACATCAGAATAAATTACTTACTTGCCACTTGGACTAACTTTAATGGCCATTAATTAGAAACTCATTAGATTTTCTCCCTGACAGAAGTTTACACTCATTTACATCTACTTATGGATCTGTATAATGCACTGAACAGGTCTTAATAATTTTAGTACTATGGGTAAATAACTTGTCAGCTGAAACACATAAATTACTGCAGTAATGGTGCCTCTTACATTTATTGCCTTTATAAAAGTCCTGCTGGTGACTTCTTTCTTTCTTTCTTTCTTTCTTTCTTTCTTTCTTTCTTTCTTTCTTTCTTTCTTTCTTTCTTTCTTTCTTTCT
>JAOWBL010000011.1:6571738-6592280 GCA_028564865.1 Zenarchopterus dispar | reverse complement strand
ATATATATATATATATATATATATATATTATGTCTTTGTACCTGACAGGTTTGGGTCAATGGTTTTTAAAGTCATGTCAAGTTTATGTGAAATATTTCAAAGATTCCAATGAAATGTGCCAAAGTAGTTATTTTCAATGAAATTCTGCTTGAAATAAGATAGTTGAAGCATTTCATTTTGGTTTATTACTTTGTGTGCTAACAAATGGATCCTGCCTGAGGTTATGAATGACTACTCAGTTTCTATTATTATCAAGTTTTGCCATGACAATCTTTGTCTGAAGGCTTTCTGCAGAGTTTCTCAGAGTTTGTCTGTAATGACAGAATTTCAGTTTTCCATTTACATCTTACTTTTTTTTTTTACATTAGATTTACTTAAGCCATAAGTTAGCACACAGCTGTAAATCGTGCATAGTGCCAGTGGGAGTGTATAGCTCTCTGAGTTTAAAACGTAAACAAGAAATGCACCAAAAGCAGTTGTAACCAGCTACAAGTATGACCAAAGCAATATAACAGTTTAAAAAACATGGTGACCTGCTGATAACCAGGAGTCTGTTATTCAGTATTAACTATTAGATTAAAGGCTTTGGCTTCAGATTAGAAATGACTGTTTATTAGGTCTAGTTTGATTTAAGAATATCATAAAGCTTTTTTGTGGTCAGGAGTTGTACACACATGTGAGGAGCAGTGATTAAAGCCCAGCATGCAGCTAAATAATAAGGAAAGTATTTGGAGTTCCACTTCTCACTGCAGACTTTCAGCCCCTGGGGAATTTCAAACAGCTGGTATTCTCAAAAATTACGTAATGTGGCTCTAAACCTGTCAATACGTCCTCACCAGCTGGTAACGTTCTAGCTCTGTTCACTCAGAGAGAACACAGATGAAAACATGAACTTTAATATCGACATTACAACACTTACTGTGTGTTGATTAATACAAAACAAACAAACTTTCCTCTGTGTAATTAATCATTAAATCCAAAATCAGATACTGCATTCCTTTCAACTGGTTCTTGAAACACAGGCATGGATCTACCAGAACAGCTAACTGTTCATAGAAATCCTTCATGCTATGAACAAAAGTACTACACCACTAAACCAGAACTTTATGGCATGGGTGAAAGATGTTTTGAGTTGGCGTGACTGAGCTGCATTCATGTACACAATATAATTTATGTAGGCTGAATGAGAGGCAAAAAAGAAATCCCCTTGAATTCTGCTGGGCATTGGTTTTTAATACTTTCACTAGAGATCTAGCAGCTCGTGATGTGAAGTCTGACACATTCATAAATTACTTCATAGAAGTGGACACAAAAGAGGACATAAGGAATATATATATATATTTACATCCAGCAGATTCTCTTGGTCTAATTGTTGACTTGTTTACATCCTGTTCATGTCTTGCAGTGGCAGACTTCGGCATTGCAGACCTCCCTGCAGCTCTGGATCTGGTTGAACATAAACTTTCTGACTCTGAGCGCAAGAGGAGGCACGCCAAGAAAGATGATTACAACATTGAAGTGCTGCTGGCTGTGGATGACTCAGTGGTGCGCTTCCACGGCAAGGAGCATGTGCAGAATTATGTTCTCACCCTCATGAACATAGTAAGTCTATTTTCAGATAAATGACTGATAGGGTCCTCTACGTCTGCTGCTGGATAAATCAAATTCTCAGCATGTAACTTGGGTTGCAGCTCATGATGAAAGTCATTCTTAATTAGTTTGCAGATTTCTTGGTTTTCTGTTCTGTTGATAAAAAGAAAAAAGGCGCAGATCCCAGTCTGGAGGTCAAATTATTGTTTGAATCAGAATCAGTCAAACAAGTATAAGTCTATAAAATAGAAAAATAAAAGTTAGATAGCTACAGAATGTAGCAGGAATAAAATAAACCAATACATAATACTTAGAAAAATAACAGAATATACAATATAGTGAGTCATTTCCCCTCTTTTGATAAAGTCAACTTCAGTAATTGCTGTTTGTTATTCAGTTAGCTTCATTTCATCAACATGGTTATAAAAGAACCCTCCAAGTCCAGACCTGTGGACTGTGTTTGTCTGCATCTATGGCTCTAATTAAAAGATTTAATTAATGATGGAAAATGACTCATGAAGATTGGAGACTGAAATGAAATCCGTGAAAACTCAATAGTAGCTCTAATTGAGCTGCAGTGTTAATTTTCCTAATAGAATGGTTTATATAAAAATTAAGAGTTTCTGTTACAGCTCAGACGATGCGAGGGAGACTGTGCAACAAAAAACTGTGGATTTTGTCCAAGAAAAGAAGACTTGCTTATTCTTTGGAACAAAACTGCTTTATTAAATTTGCTGTATTAGAAGAAATGAAGCCTAATGAATATTATAAGCTTGTTGTTTGTTCAGATGAAACAATGAAAAACACGTTTCTTGCTTCAGACAAGTTCCAACATTGTTTTGGTTTCCATCGTAAATGCATCATTTTGATTGGCAGCAGGGTGGTGGGAGTATTATGATATGGGACTTGTTGAGTACAAAAGGAGCTGTGAGATGACAGATGGTAAGATTTATAGGTTACGCCATGAATGCATAAATAATGATGGATAAAATGACTCGCAGCCTATCACGGCTTGGCAGAGAAAAAAAGAACATTCCTCAGCACGAATTCAGTTTCTAAAAAAGAAAAAAAGGAAAACAATGAGCTCACCAAGTGTGTTTCATGACACAACTCATCCAGTAAGGAGCAGCTGAAACAATATTTTGGAAAAATGAAAGAACAAGACATTTGTGCAATACTAGTATCATTCACATGTAGGAAGACTGGAAAAAAGGAAAAAGATTAACTCTTAACAATGGAATATTTTCTGACTTTTGTTGCTTGAGTCCTTATAGGGGGTGCCTGTAATTTAGAGTAATTTAAATGTGACAAAGCACTTTAAAGGTGATAGAATTTTGACTAATTTTCCATTTAAATATGAACTGAGGAGGAGTGGGTCTCTTTTGTTTAAGCTGCATGAAAATAGAGAAACTTCATTTTACAGTGGAAGTAAAAGTTTGGGAAGTTGGTCATGCATCTCCAAGAACAATAATGCAAACAATCATTTTATTTTCAAATCAGAAATGGTTTTTGAGAACTAAAAATGTCCATTTGTAGCATAAAAAGATGCTGATTTTTGGTTGTATTTTTACTTTTCTTTCTGTGTTTAAATACTTTCATGCTTGTCCTGCCTGACATTAGGTCTTGCCACTTTCTCTCCTGGTGTTGATTAATTATAAAAAGAAAGAAAAAAAGAAACTCTCAGCTCATTCATTACGGGTTCCACCAGCTCCTACCACCTTAATCTACTTACTGGATCTAAATCCCCTCAAGTCAGATTTTCACAGGGAGGTGGTTTCACTCTGTAACAGTTACCATTTGGACCCTGCGTGGCGGTCTGATTAGCGCCACTAGACCAATTAGAAAGTTGACTGGGAGCTGTGTGGGCCAGTCTTGGAAAACAGAGCCAGACGCACCGCCAAGCTCTGCTTACTCACAGCAGAGTGATGTGTTTACTTTCTTTTAAATTATATTATATTATTATATTCAATCTGTTCCCAATTGTCTTTAACAGAGAAAAAAAATCCAAAACAAAATGTCAGACTTTTGCGGGCCTTGGTTATAACGTGAAATGGCTTTGAGAACATACTGTAGTGGTCAGCCTTGGTGTGTAATGCTCTTTTATTACTTGAGAGCATTTCACATTACTAGCGGAGACAAATAAAGATGAAGAAGTCTGCGCTGTTAAAATTCCTGACCTATGTAGCGAACGGAATTAAGTTAAATTCCCAAAACTCGTGTCAGTACATATAACTTCATACTGGATGAAATTGCAAAAGTGCAACTGTGTGAGAGAGAAAAGTGAAGTTTAAACAAACCAAGGTCAAAACCCTTTAGCTGCACTCGTAAGCCAAAAGCTTGCTGTGTCTGAAAGAGCTCTGCCTGCTCAAATCCCTCTGAATCCCTGCTCCGTGGCTGCAGAATGTGTAGTACCACCTGGAGAAACTCCCCCTGAGGGATTGATTACTGAACATCCTGTCTGCAGCGAGCCAAGGTGACTGACTGTTGAGGGCCCCGCCGCACAATGGCTGTGTTGTTTAACCACGGACCGAGTTTTGGTCCATGTTGATGTGACGCTGTACACAAACCAGGGACACCTCATGCCTGAAGCTCACAGCTGCTAGTCTCATTTGCAGCCACAAAAGTCCCATGTCAGTCCTCTGTGCTCTCCTCCTGGCTTTGTAATTAACCCAGTATACGTAGGGGTGGCCTGTCCCCCACCTGGACGTGCCAGAAGGTTTTACTTGATGTTAAATATATGGGTAGGAATCCTGTAAAAAGATGTGTTTACTAATATATCTTCAGACCTTTTCCTAATCTTTTTCTCTTTTTTTTTTTTGGATGCAGTCCTCATTTTTCCATATAGGTTCTGTGTGTGAAGTCCAGTAAAAACACGTGTATAAGAAAGTGCAGGCTCAGTTGAGGAATTTCAGTAACAAATCTGGGCAAAGTTGGGGTCACACAAGGGTTCTTTACAGCATTTATTGAACTGAGTTGGCCTCTTTAAATAGAATATTTGCTGAAACCCTGCGTCCCACAGCAAACTTGGACCGAAGCCAAGATAGCTTTTCTTTAGTGACAAAGCTTTTGTTCTGCACTTTCATGTTTTTTTTTTTTTTTTTAGAAAAAGGAGTTGCTGGTGTTTTTGCAAAAAAAAAAAAAAAAAGACCTCTGTTCCTAGAGATTTCCAAGCTTGACAAGCTTTCAGTCTCAAAGGATAAATATGCAGAAGTTTCATTGTCTTGTTGGGAAAATGCATAGACGTCAGTGCCAAAGATCTTTTCTTAAAGGCAGCACGTGTTTCTTTAAAACAGGGGTGGGGAACCCTGGTCCTCAAGGCCTACAGCCCTGCATGTTTTAGACGTTTCCTGTTTCACATGTGATTCACATTAATGGATGAACATCAGCCTGACATCAAAGTCTGCACAAGTCGATTAAGGACACAGTCATTTGTATCAGGGTGTGATCAAGCAGGGAAACATCTAAAACATGCAGGACAGCCGACCTCGAGGATCAGGTTTCCCACCCCAGCTGGAAACTCTCAGGGCACTTTCCTGCATTGCTGCTGCCATCACAGGACTGGAGATGACCTTTGCAAAGGGCACTGATGCAATCCTGTGTCATCATAGACATTGTTTTTTTTTTTTTACTTTTTGCTACTAATAGTCTGTTATTATTGATGAGGAACATTTCCACGCTCTGGTAGTCCTACCCAGATACCTCCAAACGCAGAGATTTGTTTCAACATCCTTAAAACAAGTCTGCAAAAAAAATCAATGCTAGGTAAATATGAAGGTCACAGCGTTTTTTAAAAATCTTTTTTCAATACACCATCATAACTGTTTCTGATCTGATTGTGCAATGACAACAATATCCTCTGGAGGCCTCAAGATCAAGATCAAGATTAAACCTTTTTATCTCCCAGGGTGGCAGAGCAAGATAAAATGATCATGACAGCATTCATCATACATACAGGAGTGTTATTACAAAAAATAAACAAACAAAAAAAACCAACAACCCACTCTCACTTTGAAGTACTAAGGAGACCCACAGCAACGTGGATAAGTGAGCTCTTGAACCTGTTGGTCCTACATCTCGGTAGGGCCAAAAGAACAAAGCAGCACAAACGCTTTAAAAAGTGGTTGACTTGGATCAGCCAAGATAGAACAGACTTTACTCAAGGTTCTGATTTTGTACAGATTACTCTGATTATTTGTCACACCTGCAACATTGCCTCTCACTTGAACGTGATCAAAAAGCCCCTTCTTGTTTTTATGTTAACTAAATCCAACCAGCACCCGAAAGCAAAGGTGACAGATTGGATAAAAGAAGACAAACATTTTCGTAAATGTGCTGTCCACTTATTTAGGTTTAGTATTTAGGATAATCAAGTTAAACTGATGCTGAACTAGAACATATTTTTTTTAGAATAATAAACAAAGAAAACAGAGATGTCATGGCAGTAAATAAAAACAAAATACTAAAACACTTCAAAGCAAGGTCAGTGCCATATAATTATCTGACTGTTTGTCTCTTTGCCAAAGAATCTGCTTTCTAGAAACAGGTTTCCTTAATGACAGCTGACTTCCTTCAATTTTAATGAAATCATTGGACCTCACTTTGGGGCTCTGTGTCCAACTCTAATTACCCACATGACCTTTAGTCAGAGCTACAGGAGGACTGGTTTTCCATCCGTGAGTTTCATCTCCAATGGACAGTTCAGTTCTTCCTATCTTATAGTTTTTTGTTCATACATTTTTCTTTCAGTTTAATTAGAGCCTGTTGCTTCTCTGCAGTGAACTAGAGTCCTGGTTCCTGATGCTTTGTTTATTACCATGTCATTAACTAAACTTATGAGGATCTTCTTTTCTGTACACATTAGCATGAAACATGTTAAGTTCTCCTGGGTGACTAAGTTACTAATTCTTATTTTCAGCTGGGGATCAGGCTATTTACTGCCTAAATGCATTCGTTAAGGTGATTTTACTGCAAATAACTCCTGCTTTAAAACTCTTTAAACATTTTTGTCAGAATGCTGAATTCCCAGACACCTTTTGCTATACCTGAGCTTTCCAGCCTTTGATTGCTTGTAAATGTGGGATTAAAAAAATGTGATGTCAGACTGTTCTGTCTTAACCAGCTTTAACAATCTTGGATTCTGCTTCAGGTAGGATTTATAGATGTATTGCAATCCTGGAAGAGCACAGTTCAAAGTGCAGACAATGAACCGTGTACAGACATAAGTCCTGTGTGTTATTCAGAGGCACGGACTGAGGTGAGGAGGATGGAGGTGATCAGCAGAATCGTGATATCAGCATGATCTTAAAGATTTTGCCAACCACTGAAAATGAAGCGTTTGAATCACGTTACCAAGCGCTTCATGAAGGCATATCAAAATACAAAAGATTTCAAAATACATCTATAATTTGAGATGCTTTATGAAAAACCGAACTGAAACAGCATTCATCAGTGATTCAGCACCAAAAATCAATCATGTATAGGAAGATGACAAGTTAAAAAATTTTAAAAATGTAGTAGGGGCAAGAGACTGCAAATGCCAGATGACTCCTCTTAGAAGTAATCAAGTAGTGCTTGAAATTAAATTGAAAGTGATATTTAAATATGAAAATCTCTTTTGCACTGCTTAAGGTTTCCTTATTCACAAAATGCAGTGAATGTTGTGCTGGTCACAATTATTAGCCCCGAATTGACTTCTGCCTTCAAACCAGACCAGAGCAGTCAGTCAGGATTTAAACCTTTGTTTAAAGGACTCCGTGAGCAGGTCCTTCACCAGCACGGGACTAAGACAGTCCTCTTAGATTTTTATTAAGAATATGGCAAAAAGAAATCAGACAGAAGATAGCTAGAGGGCTATTCAGCCATCTCTGAGCAGTTGTCTGTGTCTAGAACAGCCTCATTTTATATCTCTGCAAAATACAAGGAGACAGATAAAACAAGACATAAAAAACAACCAAACCCGGACATAGTTAAAAGAGTAAGATTTGCACAACTTTTAAGTGAAAATAATTACATGATTTCTGCAAAGGTCGTGGTTGTTGATCCATTTTCTTCTGGACTTGATGGTTCATGGAACACCTCTCTGTGGGCTCCTTCACAAGGTCATTGTCCAGCCAGAACTCCAGCATACCATGGCAGACTGAAGCCCATGATCATTTAAAACTGAGGAATGAGTTTTGAAAGTCGGTCCTTTGCCCTGATGTTACACATCGATGCTGCTGATGTTTGGCCAAAGATAAGAGAGGCTTTTAAGCCAAAAAAAAAAGTGACACTGTAGTAAAAGCATGATGCTGTGGGGTTGTTTTGATGCTTCGGGCAGGGGAACCTTGTTTGGGTGGGTAGTAAATGAAAGAAAAAAAGAACATTATGTTGGTTTTTAGAGGAATAATAGTCAGATATCTGCTTCCAGTCAGCTTTAGGGTGCTGTTGAGTCTTCCCACAAAAAAAAGACATATATCTAAAATAAATAAATAAAAGTAGTGGAGTGGTTCTTTCTGATCCCAGGTAGAATTTGTGCAAGGAGCTCAAGGTCAATGCCCGTGTTTGGAAACCGTTATGGATGAGCTGGAACAATTTACTAAGACCCATCAAGAAACATATCTCATAAAACATTGTTGTCAATTATATCTCATAAGAGGTAAACTAGTGATTATTAAATGTCATAGTACTAATGATGATTTTGTCTTGGCATATTTTCTGTGGATTTTCTCTTGTCTCAAATGAAGACATTAGTAAAAAATCTTATTTAAGCTGAGTGAAGATTTGTCTGTTTTCTTTTGGAACCAAATAAACCATAAGCACTTTTTGTTATGCTCATTTATAAGGCTAAGTTAACAGCATTGTTTGAGTTTTATAAGAAGTGCTCTTAATTTTGACCTGCATCTTCAGCCCACCTGAAGGACCCACATACACACAGTGCATACTGTATATCACTGGTGATGTTAAGTTGCAACTACACAATCAACACTTTGAGGGTAAAAGTTTGCTTCTCAAGAATTACAAGTGACCTCAGATCTACCTCCTCAAGCTGGGTGGTATTAAAATGTACTTTGAAGTGGATGCAGTTGGATTTTCAGGACCTATGAAAAGTCCTTGCTGTTGTATGTCCTTATTTTTCAGCTTTTTTAGGAATGCAGACACATTCTGGTGATTCTGCTTACCTGGTATAGATCTTTTCCAATCAGTTAAGTAGATGTCAATTAAAACTTGATGGGTTAGGGAAATTAAACATTGCACTAACAATAAGGATGATGAAAGAAATTATTTTCACTCATTGCACGAACTTAAAATATCATTTTTAAAGCACTAAATGAATAAGAGCTTCAGAAATCAAATAGAGAAATATGAGGGGTTTTATTGAGACTAAATTGCATCTTTGTTATTGAAATCCGATAGATTAAAGGAATAAAAATAAACATCTACCTCTTATTCATCTTTAAACCCAATTAGTCAGCCAGCTGCTGATTGGCTGTACGGAGCTCTGAAAGAGCGCTGACATGCAGTGACCAACTGATGGAAATACAGCATGCTCAAGTGGAAACTGGGTTGGGGTCTGACTGAGATCCTAGTTTGGCCCGGGGTTATGTATCCACATACCAAAAAGCACTCAACACATTTCTGGGTCAGGCTTGTTGCCATTGCGTAACAGTGTCAGTTTCACTGAGTAGCTGCCAATCTGTTAACAAGCAATTTCATCACGAGTCTTGCCAGAAGTGGGAATCTGCTGCCCAGATATCGTACCAGCATGATCAGCGTATGTTTTCACCTCTCTCATCAGATAAGGCGTAGGGACAGAGTAGATAAAGTGAGCTGATTTCAAGAAGGAGGCGACTCGATGTTCTGTTAGATGTTGCTTTTATGGTTCCAGTGGGCTGGACTGATTAACATCTAGTGGCCCAAGTTGAAAATAGCAAAACAATGAAAGCAAGTTCTTGTGTAAATTTTATGTTGACATGCTAGAACATTAATCTCACTTGCTTTGATGACCATAAACATAATTTATCTTCTTTTAAAAGACAGCTGAGGGAGAACTGCATTCACAAGAGTCATACTGAATTAAACATCACAAAGTGTCCAACTAGGTGAACACAAGCTCTCTGTGTTTAGATGATCTCATTGTTGAAGGCTATTTCAGCGGAGGCCCTTGAATTGCATAATTGGAGCCGTAATTACCATCTTTAGTCTTTTTCAGTGGCCACTTGTAATGAATTACCTTTATTTAATCATATTCTACGCTCTTGGAAATGACAGAGGGTAGAGAAGAACCTATTTACCCCTGCGATTGTTTTGTAAAGCTTGTTTAAAGTTCTGTTCACAATAATTGTACCGTTTGACGAGCGAAGATTGTATACTTTTCTTCCCACACGGTGGCCAGAGTGGACTTGATGCAACACTCTGTCCGAAGGAGAGCCATGTGTTGTGCTCACTGACCTTCTTCAAGTCATGACATGCATTGTGTGCAACATGTGTTTCCGATCAGTGACAGATTTATTACTTTTGTTTCAGGTTGATGAAATCTACCATGATGAATCTTTGGGAACAAACATTAACGTCGTCCTGGTCCGAATGATAATGGTCGGGTACAGGCAGGTGAGGAATGTTATACTGTTGGTCTTTGAATGTGGGATGCCTGTGAGTAGTATTTACATCGTTTACCCAGTTTCAAACCATTTCCAAGAAAAATTGCAAATTTTAATTTGAACTGGCATCCAGGGCTAAGGTCTGTCTGGTCTGTGATTATGTCTAAAAGGTCAACAGTTTATGAATAGAGACAGATGTGAATGGATCACAACCTGAGAATCTCCTTAAAAAGAATACATAGCAATCCTTTAAAGCTTTATGAAGGGATACCATCTCTGACCTTGTGGGGACATATAGATCTGCTCTGTTGAGACAAGAGCCAATAACAATACTGTTTTAATCAGTAGGGATTGTCAGGCACATTTATAATACTACTTTGTCCCACAAAAGGTGCACTTTGTTGTCTTATGAAATGTGAAATGCTGCCCCCATGTGGTCAGAAGTGGCTTTGCTACATGGAGTGGCTTTAAAGCACTACGAGTCTGAAAGAGAGCAGATGGTTAATCATGTTGTGTTGCATGTCATAAATTTCTCATGTTGCTCTAAAGTATCCCATTTAGTACAAGTGATTCTGAGTGATGGCTGACTTTAGTTTAACGGAATCTAAGTTTTAAGATAAATTTAAATGGTTACGTTTTATCTCTTCTGCTAAGTTGCTAACTGGAAAAAAACTGTATTTTTGTTACAGACCAGTGATGTTTTCAAGAGCCGAAAATGTTTTTAATTTTTAAAAAACAAATATCCATCTAAAATAGTTTTGATAATTTATAAGTTTTATTCAGTTTTAGTTTTTTTAAACATATCAAACACTGGTTTGATAACAGACCTATTTTCATTATCTTCCCTGTGGATTCATAACATAACAGTAAACAAATCAAACTGAATGAATTTTAGAGAATAGGTTGTGATGTAAATTACGTCCTTCAGCAGCGATGTCTCAGTGACATACACAACACAGCATTCCTGAGACTCCTGCTGCCTCTCTATCAACATTAACTTCTCCATACCATCGGATCTCACAATCCTATGGCAATGGAGGGAAAACATTATTTTAAACTCTTCCTTCATCACTTCCATTTTTCTCTATTTGACCTTTCCTCCTCAACTTGCTTGGATTTACCGTCTTATTGTGGGCATTAGTTGGGCTTTGGAAAGATCAATCAGCCATTCTTCGTGTAAACAACTTTTCTGTTGTCATGGCTACGCGTCATGACGAGTTTTTAAGAAAGTGGTGGAATGACCGCAGAAGTTATTGAAGCACAATGGCACCCAAACCAGTGCTGAAAGCACTTTCAAAAATCAATTAATGACAAATTTTAAAAACTCTTTGGAAAAAAAAAAAAAAGTTCTGTTAAAAATATCTAAAGTGAGGTTTTATAATGATACAAAGCTAGACACAAGATGACAAGAGCCACTGCAACTAAAGTGACATTATTTCAGAAATGGACACAATAAATTAGGAACTGTCGATGCAAACCAGTGTACTTTTTTTGACTGAACATATTCTAGGTTTGATGTCACTTTTAATTTAGACAGATGAATCAAGATTAATTAGTACTTAAAGAAAAAAAAAAGAAAAGAAAAAAAGAAGTAATCAGTCAGTGGTATCTTTCTGCAAACTGAAAAAATCCAAGATGTTGCTCATGAGGTGCTGTTTGACTTGTTTCCACTTTTTCTTTCTGATTCTGGTCTTTCTGTTTAAAGAAAATAATCAGCTGTAGGAAAACATTTGCTGGCTCTCTTCTTGCTAACCTTAATCAATAAAACTTCCAGAGGGACTCAGTCTTGGTGTGTACATGCACTGGAGTAAAATATGAGTCAGCTTTAGCGTCATACAAACCAGAGAGTTCCCCTATGTTTATTTTTGGTTGTTTCCACATATAATAAGGCTCCTAACTGGTCTTTACATATAATCATGAAAACAAAGTATTTCAAGCAGAGCGCAACAGCACTGAAAGAGTGGAGATGAAAGATTCAAAAAGTTGCTAGTTTTTAGTTTAATAACTCACAGAATTAAATTGTATTTTTCATTAACTACTGTAATGCAGGTACACAGGGAGGGACAACAAGAAACTATGAAAAATAAAGAAAAGCGAGTTCATTTATCAATTTAATAAGCTGATGCTGCTGCATGAATGAAGTCTGGGCATTTATCAATTATCTATTACTGTCTGGTTGCCAGAGCAGGGAAATGTTTCTGCAGCACCAATTAGCTGGACTCAAACAGGTTGTATGCGTCATCGTCCCTGCTCACATCAGAGACTCCGAAAAGAAAGACAGTTCTTTTGGAAGGTTTTCCTTTCTCTGTGTCTTACATGTCTCTATCTATCTGAATTCAGATAGATAGAGAGACGTTGATACTTGCAGCTACGGCCAGTTTAAAGTCAATAAAAGATCAAACATGTCTCTGGACAGTTGGAGGAGGGAGGAAAAACTTGCTGAGACGTATGCAAGCACAAGTTATCAAGGAAATTTATGTAAATGTAGTAGAGCTGGTCATTAAAGTTTTGTAAATTCTCCTGCAGAAATGTGAGCTAAAGAATCAAGAGTGAAGTTCAGAAATAGAACATAAGCATTTAGCTGTTTGAAATTCAGCATTTTTAATTTAAACATTGGAGTTTAAACTCTTTACAGAGAGCTCTGTGACCTTTAAAAAGACCTGCAATCTAAAGAAATGATTGCCCCATGTGTCAATCTTATTACATACAGATGTGGAATATTGAATTATCTTATTCAGTAAATACATTACAGATAAAGACATTTCTGCACAGTGGATTGAAATGGCTACTGTAGTTTACGGTATTGAGAGACGAAGTGATGATTTCTTCGATCTTAAGCAGCACTATATTTTGTACTTTCTACATCTTTTAAGATGAAGTTTTGTTTGCATCTTACTCCATATGATGCACCATTCTGAGGTGACATTTAGCTTGCCAAAATGGGAGAGTTTAAAAACAAGCAGAATTATCATTCCATGACTAGAACTTTTTCTTTCATGAATATTTGCATAAAAGAACATTTTTAAGTTAATTCACTCAGTTTTTAAGATAATTTACTGAAACTGCACCTGTACTCATGAACCTTACTCCAGGTGTATTTTTGTTTTTCATCCACATGCATGACTGCCTGAGGGAAAATGAAGGGTCAGAACTTGATAAATTGCATATTTATCCTCTCCCATGTGTTAGACTTAAGGTGAATGTTTTTTTTCCATTTGGCTGTGAAAACATTTCTTTTTTGCAACTTTCCTTGAGAATTTAGTCTAAAAGCTATTTCCCTCCATAAAAGTCAGCAAAGAGTATGTGCACTTTTAACGTTGAGGTGAAATGCCAGTGATTCTTCTTTCACCTGAAGAGGAGTAGCGCAGTGTGGAGAGAATCACCGTGGCTAAACTTTAACATTTCTGCTCACTGTGCTAAAGCGCTTGTCCCGGTCGTTGTCGCTCTGCAGTCCATTAGCCTGATCGAGCGTGGCAACCCATCTCGCAGCCTGGAGCAGGTGTGCCGATGGGCCAACACGCAGCAGCGCCGCGACCCCGACCACGCCGAGTACCACGACCACGCCATCTTCCTCACAAGGCAAGATTTTGGTCCCGCAGGTATGCAAGGTACTGTATTTCTCTCGATCGAGGCCTGTGCAGACTGAGTGCTGATATCTGCTTCCATTCACAAAGGGGTTGGCTTCAAGTCTTGCTCCAGGTAAGGTTGATGGAAACTTAACAGTGGGGGGCCTGTGGACCCAAATCTACCAACAACAGCCACTTGAGAGAATAATCACAGCTTTCCAAAACCTTGCTGACTTGACGTTGTTGCCACCCTGCAAAAATTAAAGATTACGATTGGTAATTTGGAAGATGGTTTTTGGCATGTAGAGGAAAAAAAACAGAAAAGGTAGTTAGATTGTCTTGTTTTGTTTTGTTTTTTCTTGTCCTATATGCAGTTTTCTCCCCTCTTAAATAATCAGCAGACTTTTCTGGATGTAAATAATAGTGCACATGTATACAGTTATCTCATGCCTTGTGCTATACATGTTGTCTCATACTGTACTTCTTCTTTTCAGCCCTTTAAAACACAAATTGAAGTGAGCAGGCGACCCTCCACAGAAACTGAACAAACGCTCTCTTTGCTCAAGCTCAGTATCTTGCATTGACCTGTGTATGTTTTTTAACTCTCAAAGCCCACATGTCAGGTGTGGAGGATGGCCTCAGGCTACCTGGTTTGTTTGTCACACCCACGGATGTTGCCATGGCTACGTTTGTGTTGTGCTCATAACAAACCTCGTTCCAGAGGCTCTTTGCTTTGGTCCAAACTCTGCGCTGTGTCTCAGGGTCATGAGAAGACATCGCACTCTCTTGACAACATTGACCTGTAGGATGGTACATTTTGTATCCAAATATAGATCTTGAGCTTCGGGAGTAAGTTCATGGAGTGAATAGAGACGCCAAAACTGCAAAAGGAATCATCAAGTGAAAATGATAAATAATATTTTATTTTAAATGTTTTCTGGTGTTCTTGATGCTGAGTGAGTTCCCTTGAAAGATGCTCAGTGTTTAAGTTTATCAACCTAATGATCACTTCACTCTTCTCTCTTGCCATCAGCGGTATGAAAACACTTTGTCAGACATTCCTGCTGCTGCTGCACCTTTTCGCTTCAGTGTGCAAAGCTCCAGAGTTGGCCTTTTTTTTTAAGGGAATACAACCTGCTTTCTTCTCAATTCCCTTTATCTGCCTGTCAGAAAAAAAAGGTTAATGATGCACAACTGCTTCCATATTTTGCTTTTTTCACTTGCAGCATTAATATTGTCATTATGTTGTCTTTTGTTAATGGAACTGCCAGTCAACTGGATCAAAAAGTCATCTCCATAAAGCACAGTCACATCATGAAGTAGCAAAAAAGTCAGTTCTGCTGTGTCTGAAATAACCTGCTGCAGACGTTTCTCCTTCTCAGCAAAACCAAAATAACCCGATACACATGTCTTTCATGAGTCCTTATCGCCGGCTGTCTGCCTGCTGCATTTTCTGCTTTTTACCTGCATGCCAAAAAAGGTCTTCTGACGGTCAGAAAGCATGACATTTATCTGAGAGCCGCCAAAAGAAGGCCGCAACAAGCGTGCTTCTGAACCAACACCAAATACGCTAAGCTGAATCGCTGCACACCTCTTGGTCGAGTTTTGTTTAATGTTTGTGCTTTTGCTTAAAAGTGTGTTGCCTTCACGCTCTGATGAAATGATGGCGTTCCAGCTGGGTGTCTGCTGGGTAATGACGATGGCAGGCTTCTAAACAGTTCTCACATTCTTTTTATTTTTAAACGTATCTCTAGGAAACATACAACGCTGTGACACAAGAGTCTAACGCTCCTTTTCTCATCTTCTCTACCTGTTTTGCACGTATTGTTCAGTTAACAGTGAACAAGCTACTTCTGAGTGGTTGAGTGGAGTGAGAAGCGTCACTCTCTGAATACAGACCGCTCTTTCCGATCAATAGCAATAGATTAGATAATTATATGTTTAAATACATGTTTTACTTTTTATTACTGAAAGAGTATTTATACATTTTCTTTTTTTTTAAACTTTCTTGTAGATTAAATTCATCAAACTTCAGAGTTTGGTTAAAACCCAGTTGTGCACTGAGAAATAAAAACCTTCACCAAGACCACGAGAACTTTACGTAGTTCTCTCCTCGTTCGATAGAGCCATTAGAAGCGATGATTTGTCACCGCCTTGCAGCGCCTGAAAATGTCTCCTACATCATTCTGGTTCTTGATTGTTATGGCTGTGTGATCTCTGTTGCCCAGGTTATGCTCCAGTGACGGGGATGTGCCACCCACTGAGAAGCTGCACCCTGAACCATGAGGATGGTTTCTCCTCCGCCTTTGTGGTTGCTCATGAAACTGGCCACGTGTGAGTAACATTATCGTGAACAAAACATTAAACGTCATTTTTTCCATGTTGGTGCAGTCTGAAGGCAGTTACACAGTATAATATGGTTGGCCTCAATTCTTCCCTTTTTGGACAGAACTAAGTAGAAAGATTAGTTTATTAGATTTTATTGTGATGTGAGACGTTTAAACGAGTAACAGAATCTGGAAGACTCACTCAGTCATAACATTACGACCACTGTCGGTTTAGTAACACTGCTCATTTTGCTACTGACCTAAAGATTTTTGCAGCCCAATCACACTCTTAATACGACGATATCATAACCCCATTTGGGTTATGTGGAACATAATTTTGAAGGCAGTGGACTCTCACCAGCTGAGTACCATAAAAGCACTTTTACACGCAACACTGTTCCAAGTTAAAAAGTCTTATATCAAAAATGTCTTGAACTGTGAATTTGGCTAAACTTAAAGTAGTAGCAGTTGAGATTCTTTGTTCCAGACAACTGAAAGTAACAAACAATCCTGAATGTAACGGTCAAGAGACTATGTTGCTTTTGGGAGCATGACTTCTGGCTGAGTCACGTGTGTTCTTATAGGTTTATTGTTTTCATTTCTTTCTGATGTGTAAACACTGTGTTTATGGTTTGTTGTCTTTTGTCTTATGTTTGTCTATCTGTTTTTGATGTCTTGCTGCATAACCAGTTGCACTTCGTGGGCAATAAAGTTAAGTTGAGTTTAGTTTTATACTGAAGTCAGCAGCCAATTCAAATACACCGTGTTTATTATGTCTGTTTTACATGCAGTTAAAAATGTGCTTTTTTTTTAAAGCACTGTACAATTGTAATGTATACAGAGGTAACGCAAACATAACTTGGTAAAAGTAACATATTTCTCTTAACATTTTCAAAATGCTCCATAAAAATGGCCAGAACATTCAATGAAAAAGAGAGGTGACAACATCTAACAGTCATGAACAGTAACTATGGTTACCAGTAAAAATGTATTCAAACTTTATTTAATCAGTCACTTTCAAATGCTATTATTATTATTATTATTTTTTTTTTTTTTTTACAAATATGTTTGCGAAATATAAAAATATGTGAAACACATAATGGTGTAATGTTTCTTAGAAATATTACATCTCTCACCTTCAATTTATGTTCTAACATGTATAGTTTCGGGTCATACCTCTTCAAGAGTTCATGTAAAACCCTCTCAGCTGTTTTTTTGGAAAATGTCTAGACAAAAAAAAAGTCTAAAGAAAATAATTGTTATTACCTTCTGCTCATCATTCCCCATATTTGCTTTAATGCATGGACCCTTTTAGGAAATGGCATTTTCAGAAAACCTTTCAGTTACTCCATGGAGCAAGACCATGTCTGACCACATGGGGGCAGCAGCTAACTAGAAAACCCATCGACTGTATAAGAAGAACTGGGACAAACCCCTGTGGCATCCTTAAAGGTTTTCTGAAAAACCATCTTTACCCCTCATAATGCGCAGCACGATGTTGTAAAAGGCTAAAAGAGTAGTCCAAGAATATGGCTGGAATATTCCCACCTTATTTCAGTCACAAGCTAGCTATTTTAACTGTGCTGGCTAACCTGCTAATTAATATTAGTGTATGTACATTCAGACCAAATCTCCCCAGACAAAGTCATTTCAAGTAAAGAAAAGAGTGCTGCCAAAGCTAAAAAAAGAACTAAACAAGGTCCCCATCGAGACCACCCATTGCTTTGCCTCTAACTTGCAGGGTTAGACCTTTTGAAAGGCTACAGGCGTAGGCCCATGAGTTGCTGTTTGATTGACAGCAAGCCCCAGTGGACCTGCACTTGGAAGCGTCCTGATCTGCTGTGGCTCCTGGCTCCACCATGGATGTTTGCCAGCACTTTTTCAAATGTTATTTTGCCAGAAGCTATTTCAAATATCATTTTGGTGGTAGTTCACCGTTAGCACAAGCTACCTGCTGCTTCGCTAAGCTTTATCCTCGGATCCTTACAGGTCAACCTACAACCATGTAGTGTGGCCTATTAACATGAAAATATGAATGACTATGCCTTTATTAACAGCTCAGAAGGCAAATCATTACACTGCTTAGGGCTAAGTAGCTAAAGTGATGACAACTAGCCATTGGCAATGTCCTCTGACAATTGAAGCACCATGCCCATGATTATGTATTAACTTGTTCCTTTATATAATTTTACCTGATGTGGTAATAAGACAAAGCATTCATCCTGTTGCCTTTCACACTTTATTTATTCCATCTTAAAGAGCAGAAGTGTAAATTAAGTAAATAACCACGTTTTGTCAATGCCAACTTTTAAAAAAAATTATAAATTAATTAATAAAAAAAATTTTATTTAAAAAAAAAGCAGGGACTCAAGGATGACTCCAAGCTCCAGGTGGACGATGAAATCATTTCCCACAGGGGCAATGGGAGGAGTTCACACAATACTAGTACTAAATACTAAAACACTAGTTCACACAATAATTTGAATATGAAAACAAACGCACACAATCGACAAAACAAAGTACATTCCATCTACACAAATACAAAGACAAATTAGAAAACACAAATCAAAGAAGAAATCGCTGGAAGACAAATAATACTTTAATTTAATTTCCTTCCTGCCCACAGCTATACACATCTACAATGACTCTTCGAAGAGACTTACAGTGTGACTATTGTACAATTAATTTCCCTTTGGGATTAATAAAGTATATCTGAAGTTAATTAAATTGTCAAACAGTTAGACAGACTATGTATTAGATTGACATATTCCTTATTCATATTCAGTAATATATGCTTAAATCCACTGCTAATGCAACCCTGTCTGATGTTATGAAAATTAGTATTTGAATTTAAATTGCAATATTTTATCACTTCATTCATCCAGAAAACCTATTCGACAGGGTACATCAAACTCGAAAGTAATGTCATGAAATTGGAGTATGTTTACATGGCGGCATAAATCAAACAGATAACTGTTTTCGTCACTTGTTGCTTTCCCTGATTTTCGTCTCATTTTTTTATGAGAGTGTGAAGTGAGAGGAGACTAATTGTCCTCTGAAAGTGGAGGGGATACTTTCAAGACCTCTTCAGTCTCACTGACACGCCTTCCTACAAGGAAGCAGAGCCTTTGAACTTGGAGGTGAGCTCTCCTATCTTTGGTGCTGAGGTCACCGAGGTGGTTGAAAAACACCTGGGTGACAGGGCACCGGGGGTGGATGAGATCCACCCCGAGTTCCTTAAGGCTCTGGATGTTGTGTGGCTGTCTTGGTTGACACGCTTGTGCAACATTGTGTGGACATCGGAGACAGTTCCTCTGGATTGGCAGACTGAGGTAGTGCTCCAACTACAGAGGGATCACACTCCTCAGCCTCCCTGGTAAGGTCTAGTCAGGGATCTGGGGAAATAGCGTCCACTGGACAGTCAAATCGTCCTGGCTGTGGAATGGTGGACTACCTCTACAACCTCAGCAGGATCTTAGAGGAGCCATGGGAGTTTGACCAACCAGTCTACATTTGTTTTGTGGAGTCGGAGAAGGCTTTCAACCATGTCCCTCGGGGACTCCTGTGGCAGGTTCTCCGGGGGTATGTGGTGTTTGTATGTGTCTGTTTATTACTTTCATGGACAGAATTTCTAGGCACAGCCAAGAGGCAGAGGGGTTCCGGTTTGATGACCTCAAAATTAGGTTTCTGCTTTTTGCAGATGATGTGGTTCTGTTGGCTTCATCAGGCCAGGACCTTCAACTCTCACTGGAGCAGTTTACAGACAAATGTGGAGGAGCTGGGATAAGAATCAACACCTCTAAATCCAAGATCATGGTCCTCAGTCGGAAAAGTGTGGAGTGCCTTCTCCACACCAGGAATTAGGTGCTGCCCCAAGAGGAGGAATTCAAGTATCCCATGCTCTTGTTCACAATTGAGGAAAAAATGGAACGGGTTATCGATTGGCGGATCGGTGCATCATCTGCAGTGATTCAGAGTCTGCATCGGCCAGTTGTGGTAAAGAAGGGGCTGATCCGAAAGGTGAAACTCTCAATTTACCAGTTGGTCTATGTTCCTAAATGAGAGGAAATGAGTTTCCTCCACAAGGTGTCCAGGCTCTCACTTAGAGACAGAATGAGAACCTCAGTCATCCAGGAGGGGCTCAGAGTAGAGCTGCTGCTCCTCCATATCAAGAGGAGGCAGATGAGGTGGCTGGGGCATCTGGCGAGGATGCTTCCTGGACACCTCTCTGATGAGGTTTAACTGGGCATGTCCCACTAGGAGGAGATCCCGGGGCAGACCCAGGACACACTAGAGGAACTATGTCTCTCAGCTGGCCTGGGAATGCCTTGAGAACAGACGAGTTGGACGAAGTGGCTGAGAATTGGGATAACCTGCTTTGGCTACTGAGGCCGCAACCCGACCTTGGATAAGCAGAAGATGGATGGATGGATGGATGGATGGATGGATGGATGGATGGATGGATGGATGGATGGATGGATGG
>JAOWBL010000011.1:6532605-6571638 GCA_028564865.1 Zenarchopterus dispar | reverse complement strand
TATATATATATATATATATTTATATATATATATATATAAAATTTTGAAGTGTCTCCTGTGGGACTCTGTGCCCATTCACTCTGTAGAGAACTTATAAAGTACTGATTTTGGCCAAGAAAGCCCAGTTCCCAGTATCCATTCCAGTTCATCCTGAAGGTGCTTGATGGGGTTGAGGTCAGGGCATGCACTGGGGCACAGTAATGTCGCAGTAGAAAAGGACCTTCCCCAAATTGCTGTCAAAGTTGGAAGCATGCCGTTTTCCAAAAAAGCCTTGGTTTGCGTGAAGCTTGGCCTTCACTAGAGATAAAGGGGTTAGCCCAAATCCTGAAAAACAGCTCTATGCCATTATCCCTGCCCCTCCAAACTTTAGTTGGCACACTGCAATACAGGAGATATACTCAGGAAACCACAAAAGCCAGACTCACCCATCTGACTGCTTAACAGAAAAGTGTGATTGGTCACTCTGTAGTAGAACATGTTTCTACTACAGAGGGCCTGCTTCGAGTCTACAGCTTATTTTAAACTCACTTTACTCTCAAAATTTGGCCAAAATGCAAGAGATCACTGCAGTTTTTCCTTTAACTCAGAATAAATCTGGCTGCCTCCGTTCAGTCGCAGGCCCATTATACATCCTATGAGCCATTGCATAAATACCACCTGTCAGTCAGAGCTAGTCGACATGTGTTGAGTCCCGCAGAGCTAAAAGCTTTTCTCCTTCTGCAGGTGAAGTATGACTTCCTGTATGATCACTACCATGTGTGCTGTCAGGAGAGTTGGAGATCTCTGACTTACAGGCAGGCGTACACCACCTTCATCATGGTGGCCCTGTTCCTGCTCCCTTTAGCAGCCATGCTCTTCCTCTACACACGCATTGGAATTGAATTGTGGATCCGCAAAAGAGTCGGCGACGCTTCAGTCCTCAACACCATGAACCACAGGGAGATCGGCAAGATCTCAAGGTATGGGTGACCTTTTTCATATTTAATCATGATTACTAGGGTAGATACATTTTTTATACATATTTTAAAATGTATTCTTACAACCAAATTTGGCAGTATTTTCTCTTTTTGTTTTTCATTTTTGGACACCAAAAGTGTCTTAGAGAAACTTTCAAGAGAAGAAACTGTGTCTTGCAGTGTGACATTGCAGGGGGGTTTTTTCTGTCGTTTTTTTTTTTTTTTTTTTTTTAGAAACTGGGCTTTTTTGTTAGAATCTATATCACAAAAGAGTTTTGGTCAAATATCAGTTGTTCATCTGTTCAAAAGGAAGCTGTTGGTGACAATAATCAACTCAAAGGGCAAAAACCCTGAAAGGAAACTTGGGTGAGGTTATATACACTGTCCAATGCAGTGAAGCGGGCATATATGTTTTTTTAAATGAGTATTTTGGAGAAATAAACAACTTCACAAAAGCAGAGCACAGAAGAGGCACAGCTCCTCAGGTGAAGACTCAGCTGCATCTTAAGTATGGAGGACACACTTTGGTGAACAACAGTGCACACATTCTGGACAGAGAAGATGAATGGAGGAAAAGAATACATCGATTTCAAATGGGAGGAACCAGCAGAACTACAGGAGGTGTCCTCAGGTTTTAAACTATCCATCACTTACAACGGGCCTTCTCCATAGATTGTTTAACAGCCGTGCAAACCTTGATTTATGTGACCAAAACATCTCATGTGTTGACGAGGTACGCAATGCACAGTTGACAAAAACAGCCCTACAACCCAGAAGAAGTTCGTCAGTAATTCACATGTGACTTCAGTTCAAAAGGACATGAAAAATATGAACATGAAAATTAAAATTCATGCATTATTCAACAGTAAACCTTACTGTAACTGTACTTGAATTATTTGAGCATCCTCCATGTGGTACAGCAGTCTGTTCCTTCCACAACAACGATAATAACACTGCTGAAATGATATTGTTTCTGTTGTATTCTGGTTTTTGATTGACATGGGAGAGTTTTTCTTGACGAATCCATCATCTACTGTGTTTTGGCCAATAATAGTTTAGCACTTGAAAGAAATGAAGTATGAAACTAATCTTAAAGGCGCCTCTTTATAAAGGAAAACAATATGTGTGTGGCCTCCTTGGTCTCCACCACTTCACTTTTTTTTCCTTTCTTGTTCAAGTGTTCCAGTAGAAGCCTTTTAATCAGAACTAAAATACTGGCAGGGCTTTCTTTCTCTGAAGAAGACGCAAAAAAACTTCGACCATACCTGACACTAACGTTTGGTAAGCAATAAAACAGCTGCTTAGTACTTTGACCTCCCTCTTTCTTCTGATAAATTACGTTTGAGCATCCTTCTCACATTATATGGATCAGCCACTGACCTTGAAGTATACTCCCGCGCTATTACTGTGTATTTACCTCATATGCGGTTATTGAAAGTGAAAAAAAAGTAAAGGAAAAGTAGCGGTGAAAGTTTTGAAAAACAAGGAGAAACAGCTGGAGTACATTCAAGTGTGTCACTGCCAGGATCCTGAGTCACTGCTGGAGCTCTCTGGCACGCTTTCAAAGAAGAAAACTGCCACCACTTATGTAACCTGTGCACCTGCTTCTTCCCTCTTACAGCAAAAGACACTGAGATGCATTAGCTCCCTCCCTCCATCCATCCATCCATCCATCCATCCATCCATCCATCCATCCATCCATCCACTCATCCATTTTCTATACCCGCTTAATCCACTGCAGTCATACGGGTCTGCTGGAGCCTATCCCAGCCTGAGATGCATTACCTGTGCCCTTCAATTCACTTTCTCCACATAAGATTATTATTTTTTAATTTTACAGAAAAAAGAAAAGAGCTGTTAAAATGATGGTGACCATCGTCCTGCTATTCACCATTTGTTGGGCTCCATTCCACACAGTTCACATGCTTTTTGAGTACTGTAAGTATTGCTCAACGTATTTACGTGTAAAGGTTTTTGATGAGCTCTGCTTTTTATAAGGTTTAACTAATATGTGTGCATGCAATTGTCCAGATGATTTGGAGAAGAAATACGATGGAGTCACCCTTAACATGATCATCGCCATAGTTCAGGCCATCGGCTTCTTCAACAGCTTCAACAATCCAATTGTGTATGCCTTTATGAATGAAAACTTCAAGAAGAGCTGCGTCTCCACCCTCTCCCACTGCATCCGCAAACCTAACCAGCAGGCTGGCGCAGTGGTGGCGCCGAGACTGAGCGTGCAGTTCATCAAACCCCAGAGCAGGGAAGCCTTCCTGCAACCAGATGAAGGGGACAGCTCGGAGCAGCGCTCCGCAGAGAAAGGTGCTTCGCGCTCATCTCATGGAGAGAGCTCCCTAGAAATAATAGGAGAGAAAATCTCCACTATCCAAACAGAGCTCCCTGCAAAGAGCTCCTCTCAAGTCAAATAAAATGGAACAACCTTGAACATAAGGTGCTTTCACTCTGGAACTGGATCCAGCTGTCTGCTATCACCTGCTGATGCATGATGCCAACAGCTGCAGCTGCATCAAATGTAATTTCAGGTCTTACACTTGTTGCTCAAAAAAGAAAAACACTCAAAACCCAACCGATTGGAAGCACTGTGGCTGCTTTTGCCAGGTGAAAAATGATATATTTTCACAGCAGTCAGGAACGTGGCAGGAAGAACACGAAGGATAAAAAAAATAAGCAGCTTCCTGTAAATGCTGGGAGAAGCAGAAGTGGTTCGAAGTTACCTATACATGTTGTTTCTGAAATCCACATGACATTCAGCCTCGGCTGCTGAACGTTTGACGATCTGCTGGAGGAAACCAGTCTCCTGTGTCATCCCAAAATGAGGCATTTCTCCGGTTTTCCGCTTCAACTGCGAGTATTGGGAAACGTGAACATCCTGTACCTTACAGAGCTTTGGCAAAGACAGAGGAGAACCTCAGTTAAATATGCAGTCATTCACATCAGTATAAACCTCACTTCAGTTCAGGTTGTCTCAGCTGCTGATTTTTATTTACTGATCACTTTTGATTACATCTGAAATGACCTTGATGATGAAAACAACAGTTACTGGGAGTTTTCTGCCAGCTGAACATCTGTCTATTTGTTTTATTGTGTGAAAACTATTTATGTATTTACCAGACAACCTTTGAAATTTAACTGATTGTAACCTACTTTCTACAGAGGGGGGACTCCTAAATCACACTCCCAGCTTTAATTAAAGTATTTTAAACCAAATCTGGTGACAAAATAAACTATTTTGCACACCACTGATCTCTTCACACTGTGAAGTAAATGAGCGGAGCGCTCCACACAGTTTCTGGCATGCAAAAAAGTGATTCCTTGCAGGAGACACATATATTGAAACATGTGGGATAATATATCATATGTGATGTATTTCGCCACATCATTTTATAACTTGTAGTGAAAGGTGTGTGTATTTTGTGGTGCTGATTTGGCTGTACTCTCAGTGTACATAGGTGTCCTTGACACACCTTCTTTTTCCCACGTGAACCTGTCACAGCGGCTGTAATTTCATCAGGCTGCAGATCTTCCTCTGAGCCGTTGTCCAGCGCTCTGAAAAACACTTAAAGTCCCGAATAACAAGATTAAAACACAACCTAAGTCACAGTTTTTCCTTCCACTCGGAGAACAGACGGAAACAAGACTAGGAAGAAATATCCTCAACAATAAACGGGAATCGACTTGTGATTTGTGAATATTTCTTTTCACTTTTTGATTGGTTGAGAAGTATTTTTGATGGATTCAATCTTTATCTTTTATAACCCTAACTGCAAGCTAGTGTGGAAGATGTGCAAAATGTAAATAAAAATAGAATGAAATAATCTTTAAATCACTTAATTAATATTTTATTCCCAACAGAACTTAAAACAACAGCTCAGATGATGAAACCGAGGCATTTTGCCATTTCATGGAGGATATTAGTTTATTTTGAATTTGATAGTAGCAAAACATCTAAAAAGTTGAAATAGTAGCAACCAAAGGCTGGAAAAGTAATTGGCAGAAATCAAAAACAAGCGGAGGAGCATTTAACAACTAATATGGATAATTAGCAACATAAATGAATTTAAAAAGAGCATTTCAGAGAGCTGTTGTGTTAGGAATAAACAAAGGATTTATGAGAGCTGCAATAGACTTGCATTCTGATTTTATTTACATTTTACACAGCATCCCAATGTTTTTGTGATCACGGTTGTCCTTATTCTAGAAAATTGCTATTTATGTATTGCTATTTATGTAAATTCAAAGACAGACCTTTTACTGAGAGGACCCGGTGCCACTGTTTTATTGTGCATGCAACAATCTGTCATGACATGTCCATGACATGTTACAGCACTCACACTTGTTAGATCTCAGTCCAAATGAGCACCTGGAGGAAACTACAAATTTGAATGTTTTTTGTAAAAACACCATTTTTATCCCTGTTTCAGTTCAGCACATTTGGTGATGTGCAGATGCTGTTTTGGTTCTTCTTTTAATTTGTCACCCATCTGTTTATAACCATTCACATCATCTAAAAATTTTTGAAGTGAGTATTTAAGGGCTTGAAAACTGAGCTTCAGACCAGCTCCGTTCAGAATTTGCGAAGGCTATAATTGTATGTGTTCGTGTAAAAACAGCAGGAATATCATCAATATTTGCTGTGTTGAGATGAAATTGATGCTCTCATTACTAAACCATGAATGCAACCACCAGTGAACACAGAAAGTGTGATTCCTATAACTTGTTTTTAATTTATTTAGTTACAGAATAAGATAGTTTCACATGGGTAGGTGTAGGAGGAGGGACACGCGAGAATGAAAGAAGCTCAGATGGATATTTGAAAGCTTAAATATGGCCTTCTGACACGAAAACACAAAATTGTGTTTAACACCACAGAAAACTTCTGAAAGTTTGTCTAAAACAGATTTGGTGTTACTTCTCAATATTTTGATAATGATATGTGAGGTCATGATGGTCTGAATTTATTCACAGTGCGGTGGAAGCCGCTGCACTGATCATCTGTCAATCATTGTGGAATTCATTTTTTATTTTTCTTAATTTCCTTTAATGCTGCTGAGCTCTATTCTCAGTTTTCTTTGACTACTGTATCTGTGGAAAAATTGTGTACTGTCTCAAATGCCACAATATGATTTGGCAGCAAAATGGGTTTCAATCCAGGCATATTAAACTTTGTAATAAACAGAAAGCTACGTGACAACCAGTTTATTATTTGTTTTGGGGTGTAGGTCTTTCCTTATATGTCTGTTTAGTTCCTTATATTTTTCTTTTGTGACTTCAAAGTAAAAGTTAGAAAAATACATGAAGTTAGTAAACCTGAACCAAGACAGAGTCAACAGTAATTACTACAGATGAGGAATACTTTTTAGTCATTTATTTCTTAACGCTTTTGCAAAACAGTCAGATCCAGAAAACAACCCATCCCCTGCAGATCAGCTCAGATAAGGATGTCTGCATCTGACTGGAAAATGCTGTGAAGTTAATTAATAAAAAAAAAAACTTTTTCATCCAGAAAACTAAGGTCTAAAAAAAATTATTTCCCAAGTTTCATGTGAAAAGACTTTGAAGGAGTAAAGATAACCTTATTTTGAATATCAAAAGTTGACCCCATGCTGGCTTAAAAGACAGCAACAGACAGGCTCCTGGGCAAAATGTATAAAGAACTAATACCAATACGATCTTAGGTTTTTAATTGTGTTCTGTCTGACAGGGACTTGCCAGTTTCACGGTCAGAGGCCATGATTTCATTAATCCATAAAGAGGGTAAAAACCCAACTGGCTGTGAAGGCTACAGGCCAATTAGTTTACTTAATGACGACCTAGAATTAATTACTAGTATTTTAGAAAAAAGGGTGCAAAAAGTAGAAGAAAACCGATGAAGTCAGATCAGACAGGTTTTATTCCCAGAAGACATGGAGCTAACAGTATGAGAACTTAAATATTATAACCAGTGGCAAAAAATAAACAAACAGCACTCTATTAGTTTTGATGCCCAGAATGCCTCACACACAAAAAGTTGGCAAGTTCTACAGAAACCTTGTCTGCTATAGGATTCAAATGTTTGTCGAATGGGACAAATCCAAAGTCACATGAGACTAAATGGCTGCTCTTCAGACTTTTTTTTCTTTGGAATGAGGAGTACCACAAGGAGACTGTCTGAGTCCCTTACTATTTTCCATTACTATCAAACCTCTAGAAGCATTAATCAGGCTAAATTAAAATATTAAGGGTGTGAAGGATGAACAACAGATAGAACATAAAGTTTCTCTTTATGCTGACAATCTCAACATATATCAGTGACCCAGTTACCTTCATCTCTGCATTAACAGCAAGCTTAAAATAATAGTCATGACTTCAGATATATTTGGAATTACCATCAACTATGATGTATCACAGCTGTTCACACTTCATTATAATAAACTACTAAACAAGATCAAAAATGATCTCATGAGATGGGAAATTCTCCCTTTACTC
The DNA here is from genome assembly GCA_028564865.1 of Zenarchopterus dispar. NCBI lineage: Eukaryota > Metazoa > Chordata > Actinopteri > Beloniformes > Zenarchopteridae > Zenarchopterus > Zenarchopterus dispar. The sequence continues at coordinate 6,564,196 of JAOWBL010000011.1, read as the reverse complement.
CTTGATAAGGAGAGTTGAAACCATCAGAGTGAATGTGTTACCAAGGCTGCTCTTCACGTTGTAATCCCTACCAGCAGAAGTCCCACTGTCCACCTTTAAAACAACTAACAAGGGCTCTCCAAATTTATATGGGCAAATAAAAAACTCTGAATTAAATCTCAAAGGCTTTTAGGTACAAAAGAAAATGGGAAGCTGGATTTACCTCATTTGAAAAAATATTATTGGGCAGCTCAGCTCAGATCAATGTTTGCCTGAATAACTCAGGATAAAAATAGTCCGTGGGTTGATATGGAACAGAGAGAGTACCCAAATATACAGTTAATCACAGACCATAGCATTTATAAGTAAGAACACCTGGAGACTGAACAAAATCAGTAACTTTTGGGTTAAAAACAACTTCACAAGGTCACAAGTGAGAAAATACTTCCCGTTATTATCTAGAGCAGTGAGGATCCCACACAACAACGATTTTCTACCATATAAACTAGACAGGATTTTAAAAAATGGAAAGAGGCAGGCCTGAGTACTCCTGGACAGCTGTTTGGTGGAGAAACCTTAATGTCTTCTGAACAGCTTAGACAAAAGGTGTCTAACTTAAACACAATTTCATAAATCACAAGGAATGAGACAAATAGGTGCACTACTGTCGAAATTAGAACACTCTTATGTTGGCAAGTAATGGAACTATTAAAATAATTTTATTTCACACATATACAAAACATTACAAGAAGAACAAATAGATAATAGCTTGGACATCAAAGCAAAAAGGGAACTACAGATGAATACCATTATTTCAGGTGATGACTGGACTCTGTCCTGCAAGGAGGGACACGAAATAATGAATATATACGTGTATGTGTGTATGTATGAATGTAGTTAGTAATTTATCTTTTGGCGAGTCTTTTGTCTGTCTGGATCCCTCCCATGGAGGCCGAGTGAGTATAAAGGCATGACTGTTGACTGTATTGCTCATAATTATTTAGTTCAACAGGAATGAAAATGAGTTTTAAAAAACGCAGCCAAAAGGAGATTAAAAAAATATAAAAGTCTAATCCACAAATATCATCCTTATCCACTTCTGCAACTGTAAGTCGTGGGAATAATCTAGATGCTTATAGTCCAGCCTGAAACCATTTAGGACCATCTGTGCAAAGTTTAACTTCAAATGATCAGAGAATCTCATAAATCTGGGGTGCAACAGATGAGAAGAGTAAATAAAGAAATAAAAACATTTTAAAGGATCCACACTATTTCTCTAAAGTTAGTCATCTTTGGCTGATGTTAAGACAAAAAAACAAACAAAAAAAACCAACAGGATGAACATTGCTTCCTGATGCCCTTAAACATTTCTTCTGAATGGGAGACAGCACAATCCATTTTTGAGTAAAGTTTTGTAAAACTGGGCACCAAAGAGCCATTTTCTGTTGTTTTGATTTACATTAATGTTTCTGTAGAAAACTGAATTCCCGATATTTGCCTACTGTGTCCCCTACTGTGCCTACTGTGATATTTATGCCATGAATCAGCTGATACTGGAGCTCTGAGTCTAAATTATAAACAAAGCTTCATGACTGGATTATGCATTGTACAGATGGATGCACCTAATACGCATGGACTGCATCCTGCTTTTCTTTTTTTTTTTAAAGGAGAACAGGATAAAGCTTTAATTTCTCCCCTGAACACACCCAAGGTGGTGTAAGTAGTTCTGCTTGAGAAATGATCTGAAACAAGACAGAATTTCATGAAAGTGTAGCCGGGATCTGACCCACTCGGGTAAATTAATTAATCACGCTCCAGAGCAGTAAAACAAAATAAGAACTTTCTTTTTGTATCTGCTTTTAACACAAAAAGTCAAAAAAGCACAAAGATTGAAATACACTGTTTCTCCTTTTAGATAATTTCTTTTGGTATAAAAAAAATGTCTCCAAATCCAGATCCTAGAGGATGGGTCATGGACACTTCCAGAATGTGGTGACAAGCTGATGGTGATCCACTCATTTCAATCAGGTGTGTTGGAGCAGGAAAACATCTAAAACTCTTCTAGTCTACAAACTGGGGGGAAAACATGACAATTCAATAGCAATTAAGGTTTGAGACTTGCCAAATCAATTCTGGGTGGTTAAATTTGCATGAAACAAATCACAACAGTTCGTTCTAAGTGTATTATGCCTCAAACCAAAGCTAAAGACAAATCATTTAATTTAGAATATTTAAAGCAATAATGTGTGCCAATTGGTTTAAAACTGAGATCAAGAGCAAGCAAAATAGCATTTTCTACACTACTACACATCTAGAATGTGAGAATACTGGCTTTGTGTAAGGAAGGATGTTGAGTAAGATACAGAAGAAAATCAGCAACGTTGTGCATCCTCTACACAACAAACTTATTCAAACTCACTTCTGCTGCAGCAGCCTGTATCACAGAAAACCTGCAGATCATTTCTGGCAACAGCTACAATCGTTTAAAATAACCAGTGATTTTTAATATTGACAAACTGCAATGAGTTTCTTTCCAGACTTTAATGACTTATTTTTGAACTAAATGATCAATGTTCATTCGCGTAAATCGAAGACGATGTACAAAAGAAAGACAAAAAAACCTGTCTGCCCATTTTTCTCCTGGGTTATTTATTTATTACATTATATACATTAATTTATGAACACACATCTTACATTGTCTAAAATGTCCATTTTAGCAGCCTTTTGCAATGCTGAGTCATTGTGTGAAAGTAAATTTCTCAGCTGTGTGACACTGATCTATAACCGTCAAAAGAAAGCTGCACTGCAAAGAATCAAAGCGTTCCCAACAATCTTTAACTCAAAAATAAAACAGACGAGATTCAAGATTCATTATCGGCAGTTTACTGGGCTGTTGTTTACAACCGAATCGTACTATTAATAATTCAGTGTTTTGTGCCATTAAAGTCTGGGAACATTCGGTCATGTAATATTTTAACAACGGAGAAAAAAAACTTCACCAAAGCATCACAGAAAAAACTCAAACTGAAATAATTTCTCAACCTCCCACCTGTTAACAAATCTTTTAGAAATAAACCGTAGCATAAAAGAAGACAAAGGTTGTAGCAGGCACTCATGTACTTTTCTCTCTCAGCTATGACAAACAAAAACTTTCAAAACACTTCTGACGTTTCCTTCCTCGATGCTACGTGATCAGAGACGTATGGAAATCGGGCCTGTCAAAGAGAAGAGGCCTGGTGGCGGGACGGGGATCTTTGTCTGCTTTGTGGAGGAGTTTAAACAGCCCTGTTCCAATATTCATCGGGATGCCCATAATGATGCACTCGGAAACACCTGAAAAGGGGAACATGGGAAACGTTAGTCGTAAAGAGTAAAGTTCTCTTTCGTTACAAGGATGAAGTCGAGATTTACCGCAGACAGAGTCCTTTTGTCCAAAGTAAGCAGCGTCAAAGAGGTGGTCGGCCGTTTTCTCGAACGACGCCAGCATGAGGACGCTCTCCTTCATTTTAGCTAGACCAAAGCGAGTGATTCCCAGGATCTCCCCCTTTACGAACACATGACAAGCATTTATTACTACACACCTCACTATAGTGAGATACATATTTATGTAGCCTAGATATATTATAAACGGCAAGTTTCCGACCTTATAGGACATGAGATCCGCAAGAAGCATGACGTGACGCCGGTCGATGCTCATTCCATGATTCACCATGGTGTACTGAATCTCATTGATGATGGTGGATCGAGCAGCCTCGATACCCAAAGTCCTCTCAACCTGGTGTAATACACAGAAAAATATGTTCAACAACATTTATTAAAATGCATACATATAAAGTGCCAAGCTTCATCCAGCAAAATCTAAGATCAACATGTTTGAATGTAACCAATCAGGAGATATCTTAAATGTTGTTATCCTAATCAGCTGGTTTGGCCGAAAAGAAATAGACTTAAACACAATGAAAGTCATTACTTTTAAATAAATCAAAGTGTAACTTTTCTAATTACATGATACTATGACTTTTAATCACTGCTACTTTACAAGTCATTCTTCAGAAACATAAAATAAAATCAATAAAAAGACGGCTGATAACTGAATTAAGGCTGAGGTTCATAATCAATATAATTAACTACATAGCTACAAAAAGATGGCTGTATCCAGTCAGGGTGTGGATTTTCCTGCCTGAAAAAAAAACAAAAAAACAAAAGACTTGCCATTGTCTTTATTGTAGCAATCTATTAAACAGAGACCCAACAATGCAGAGCTTTATAATGAGCAGAAATTAGAACCTGATTATTGCAACGCTAGAGCTGCATCACAGCAGCAGGAAAACTTGTCCCGTTTTCTTTTATTTTCGTTGAACGTGATATTTTACAACTTTTAACAGGTAAAACTGATTTTTACCTCTGTACCAATGCTCTTCAGGTAACGTTACCTCATAAGTGTTGTTTGAAGTGGTCCTGCTGCCATTCACCCCGTGAGTCGCCATGACGGCTCTCAGGTTGTCGCCCTCCACCAGGAGCTTGTACTTGTTCTTGCCGCTCTGTTCGTCTATGTGAATGACGGCGCGGGAGACCTCGGGAATTCCTTGAACCACCACCTTCCGAGTAAGAGATAAGAACAGTTAAATTTACTCAAGGCCACTGCTGCTCCTTCATTTAAATCCTATCCAGATTTGAGGAAAAACTCAACTGCACCACCTCTCTTGTTCATCTAGTTCTGTGTGGGTTTCTAACTTAAGAGGAAAAGTTTTAACACACAAGTTTATTTCAAAGTCCCATTCGGACCTTTGGAAGTTCTTCTTTCAGCGACTGCAGCACGTAGTACATGGAGCTTTTGCTGTTCTCTCGTGGAGACACGCACACCACCGCCTCGCCGTGCACCGCGATGTCTCCCGGCTTGACTCGTAGTTTAGACATGCAGATGGAGTAACGCACCGTTTCTGCATTCACCTGAGAGAGGAAAGTTCAGATCAATAAAACAATCAAGAGCGAGCGTGTGCTGCTGTTAAAGCCGCTGCTCTGCAGAGGAACAAAGACTGCTGAATAATGTTAGTACAAAAATAAATGATGCAGGAATGCTAACTTCCAATCCTTTAAATGGCTTAACTTCTACAAAAGAACTGACTTTTAATCCCATCGGAAACTGACACTGTGGATTTGACCAATTATGAGATACGCTTGAAGTTTGTGACAAGTAGCAAAAGGCTGTGATTATGCTGACAATGCCCATTTCTGCAAGTGCAACAAGTTTTCAGGCTCTAATAGAGTTCAGACCTGCAAGCAATCTGTCAAAACCTCCAGGAAAAAAACTTTATGGGCCAAAAACATACACAGATATTCCATCTCCATCTTTCCTCTGCGAATTATTTATTCAGGCAGCTCTGAAACCAGAAGGGAGGTTAATTCAACACGGCATAAAGTGATAAAAAAGAACATTAACACTGACCAGGTTCTCAAATCCAAGTGAATTCATTTTGTAAACTGTGATTCATGAACTTCTGCTGCAGGGGAATAATATTTCTCCGACTATTTGTGAGTATTGGCACTGATGAAGAAAGTCAATTTATTCCTCTATATTTTACTTTAAGGTCAGAAGTAAAAGAAAGGAATCATTAGTGTTTACACTAACACTAGCACTGAATTAATGGTGTTCAAAGAATAAAAATAAGTTAAAAACAGTTAAGTTAATTGTATCATTCCTATTTAAATTCATGAGGCATTTCAAATGTTTATTTCAGTAACTCTAATCTTAAAAACAGAAGGTCACTGAACAGACTCACACAACAGTAACTATGTTGAATTCATTATCATTAGTTAAATTTTTTTGTGTGATTAGTACGTAGTAGAGGTGGACCATGATCACAGGGGGTCTACTAATCTCTAGGTGCCTTAATCCAGAAAACATACTTTTACATTAACATAAAACTAACGAGAGGGTTTAACATTTTTATGAGCTCGCCTTTTAATTATGAAAAACAATATGTTAACTCCTCTATTATAATTTCTATCGCCTTGCTGTGTCATCTAGTTATTCAAGTTACTAAAAACAAGCAAACAAATTTAACGCCTCCATTGTAACAACCCAGAAGACTCAGACAAAATAGTTAAGACTTAAAACAAAGAAAGCTGTACCTCCAATCGGAGAAGTCTTATTCTCTCCAGGGACAATTTCACCAGGATGAAACAGTCGTCTGGCAGAAAAACCTCTTCAATGTACTCTGAAATCTGCAGAAAGCAAAGAGAGAGTCCGGCTTTATTACAGCTCTTCCGCTTGTTCACATCTGACCCCAGTCGCCCACCTCCTTCAATACAATGGCTTACAATCACTGATAAAAGCCACACGGGTGGGTGGGGGGTTTGGAATACCTCTCCAAGAAGAGTCTTCTCGATTCTCCCTTTCACCAGCCTGGCGAAGTCAGCGTCGTCTTCAATGTCCAAATGAGCCGTGATTATAGGGGTGCTGCGTGACGGGCAGAGAGTAATCAAACTAAATGATGGGTGAATTTCTTTCTGTGAGACCGAGAGACCATTTCTGTGGCCCAGAGGAGATCATTCTTCTAAATGTATTCATTTCATTTCTAATCCACAGTCTCAAGCAGTCAGGCTTCTATAAAGAACTCATTTAGGGTGGGACTGAGCTGTTCATGATGGTAATGGAGAACCAGGTTTATCAAATGTAATTTAGCAAAATAATGGGTTCTAATCTTGCTAACTGAAGTGATATATTGTTTTTATTTCCCAGGGCATCTTTAAAAATTTGAAAAAGTACAGATATGGAACAATATTTGTTTTCCAGACTATTAGAACCCACGGGCACCATGGACGCCCATCTGGCTGGATAGTTGGCACGGCTGGAAGTGGATCAGGTGTGCAGGAGGTTTTCCATGGATTGTAATCAGTTGCTGGTTCAGTTCTCAGCTGCTCCATAAATTGATTTGAGACTGAAGTCTTTGGTGCTCTTTTGGAGCCATCCTTATAGTGAGCTCATTTACAATGTTAAATAATAAATGTTTTTCCTTTTTAAATTCTCCCCCATTTGGAATCAATATTATGTTCCAATCAAAGTGGGGCAGGTCCCTTCAAGCTTCTAATGGGACTCATACTACATGTTCCATTTCTGTTGAAAAAACTGCATCAGTTTAAAGATGTTGATGCCTTTTTCTTTAAAAGATATGAACCTTTTAAGAGTGTCTATTGCTTGATATAATGTGCAATGTATACTGCTGAACACTTTGAATTTTCCTCAGGATTAATAAGGTATCCATCTATCTGTCTGTCCATCCATCCTCTATATCCAACAGCACACGTCAGGAACAACAAATTCTATTCATTCAAGATGCAGCCAAGATTGATTTCTTGCTTCATCTGCTTCTTGCTTCAAGACAAGGATGAGAGCCACTTTTGAATGATGAAACTGCTTCTTTCTCCCATCCCACGCCCAACCCCCGCTCTACTCAAATGACAAGAAGGAACATATAGAAAATTCCTTGTAATGGCACATCCAGTAATTACAGACCTGATGTTCTTGGAGGCGTTGATGATTTCTTTGATGCGAGGCACTCCCAGAGTGATATTCATCGACGCCACACCAGCGAAGTGAAAGGTTTTCAGTGTCATTTGAGTACCGGGCTCCCCGATGCTTTGGGCACAAAGGGCGCCTACTGCAGAACCAGGCTCCATCTGGGCTCTACACAACCAAGCACATGGAAAATTGAAATCAAACTAAAATTATCATTTGAGCTCCTTTTTGGATAGATAACATTCATGCTGCTGAGAGTGGCATTCATGGATGGAGATGTGTGACTGAGTACAGAAAAAAAGACATTTGTTTAATACTCTTCCTGGTTATTATGAAATATGAAATACCAGGAAAAACATGAAAAAAAATGTCACAGTTAGACCAGATGTAGATGCTCTCATCTAAATTTGACTATTTAAGGAATTTTAAGAGCCTCATGTGTAAATAACTTAATAAATGGTGACATGGTTTCCAGGGCAACAGGTTATGTGCTTCATAATTTTGGTTTATCAGATGAAACCATGGTGATCATTGAAATCACACAATAATATTACCAATTCTTTGGGATTAAAGTCCTCAACAGTTTTTAGACAGAACCAGTGAACAACATTCACAGTAATGCGATAGTAAACAATTCATTTTGTGCCACAACAAAGCTCAGACATATTTGCTTGCCCAGCCTTTCCTATTCTTCTCCTCTTTTATATTTTTATAAATATATATATATATATATATATATATATATACTCTATTATATATATATATATTTTTTTACAAATAGTCAAGTTCTTCTGAAGTTTACCTTGTATTCAACAACTCAGGACTAAGACTGAGGGGAGGAAAAAAAAAAAAAACTTTTGACACTTTTAAACCGGCGGTAATATCAACAAAACACATCCAAACTAGCAAGTGGAGAACGACTGTTGAGGGTTTCAAAGTTAAAACTTGATCCAAGGTGTCATTAGCAATTCTATAGCAATCCTAATTCATTTAAATTATGCTTTTGGGATGGTTCAGAATGAGTCACAGAGTAAGCCTGTTGTGTTCAGTTTGGTACATTCTGTACCAGTGGAAATGGCAGATAATGGGAGGAGTAAAAGAGGGATTTCACAAGAGATAACTTGTGTAAAGTCAATGAATATGGCGAGTCAGGCAACAGAGCCTTGAACAATACCTCATGTACTTGTCTCTGCAGGTCTCCAGGAACCTCTCTAGCTGCGTTGGGGTGATGCGGTCCAGCTGATACAGAACTTTTGGCTACAAGAGTTCAACAGAAATAACAGATGTAAACTCAGGTTTGTTACCTGCGTTTACCACGTTATTTCACGATGAGGGGTACCTACCTCGCTTGTGCCGTTGTCGTTGATGCCGTACTTGTCTCTCGTCTTTTTGATCTTTTCTGACATGCTTTTAATGAATTTCTTTATCTCCTGTGGTGAGGGAGCAAAATAAATGTCTCATTAACATGTTTCATGAACATCTCTCAAAAAGAATAAATTGGGTGCATTTTGTTTGTATCGTCATACGCTGTCATGCAGTTGTTAGATATCACAAAAAAAAAAAAAACTGTTTAGAGAAATACATTAAAAACACATGGACTATTAGCTTTTCATTAGAACAGTCAGTGTTGAGGTGGCAATCACAATAACAAGGACACCTGTATTTGAAAGCAGTCACGGATATCATTCAGTACATTATCTGTTTGAAATCTTGTTGACACACCATTCTGGACTCAATAAACATCAACGGAGCATGCTCAGTCACTCTACCTCCAGGTACTTCTCTGTGCCAGTTTCAGTTAATTCCTTCACAAAAGGGCGGAAACGTTCACACGTTTACAACAAGCACAACCATGAACCTTTTTTTTTTGTAAAGAAATCTAAAGTCAATTTGACAATATTTCACAAAAGTCTAATTATATTTTCTTATTTTCTGTATGGTAAGGTTGCAACATAAGAAGATTAGAGTGTACTACGAAATATATCAAATCTTACTAATTGACTGGAGTAACGTTTTTCTATTTTTAGAAATCACATATTTACATTTACTTTCAAATATTTAATTTTTTATTTAATTTTTTTAAGTGGCTTTCTCACAGCATGAATTTAAGCAAAAACACTGACTGCATTTCAAAATAAACTGAAATTTGGTAAAAACCACATCTTTTCTTGCTCTCCAAACATCCACATAACAAATCAAACCCAACAGTGACCCCAGTCTGTGAGGTCAAGGCCAGTTACAACTAAACTCTTTGTGCCAAGCAATTATTAAAAATACTCAAAGTGAACTAAAGTCAAAGTGTGACTCTAGTAAAGACTTGGTCCAAGGCCACGCTACACAAAAGTGTATTAATATTTGAGAAAAAAAATACACTTTGATAAAACTTGTAATAAAAACAAGTTAAAGTGCTTACCGTAAAAATAAAATTGGAAATATAACGAAAAGCAAAAAGAGATTTTAAAAAAAAAAGAAAGAAAACTCAGCCTAGATTGAAAATCAGGTTGTAAACAACGCAGAGACACTTTAAAATGACCACACATTAGACAGGAATAAAAGCCTCCCCATGAAAGAAAGATTTGTAACAAAACTGAAATGTCAGTATTTATTATTATTATTATTAATAACTGTCTGCATATATGTCAGTCACATTTTGCCAGTATATATTGAATTTTTCAGGAGATGGTTTTGTTTTTGTGTGTCCTTGAGTGTGTGAAAGTGAATGAGTCCTCCTCACAGACTGATCAAAACATATTTTATTAAGAGATGAAGCTGATTCTGCCAGAGAGGACTAAAACCACCGAAGTTTAAGGACAGATAAAGAGGCAAGACAGTGACGGGTGTGGTGTATGCAGTATGATGACTGTGTTGTTACGTAAATAATTGTGTGACACATTATTACAAAAAGGGCAAACATGGAACTTAAGACTTACATTGATTATATCAACGGTCTGATCTCTCTTTTGCTCTGCCTGAATCAGTTGGCCAAATAATACTGCAAAACCGAAACTGGTTCTTCATCAAGCGGCTGGCCGGGTCAACTACATCAAAACGTTAAAGCCTACCTGCTGTCTGAATGTAAACATTCAAATTAAACCTGGAAAACTGCCAGTGTCCAAATATGTCCAGACTTAAATGTGCACATAACTGGAGCCGAGTTCTATTTGAACAGAGTTACCTCCAAGAAGCTCTCTCTGCAGCACAAGAAGTCGGATCTTTTCATGATGGCATCAGCAGTGAGAAACAGCTCGTTCTGGCTGAGCGCCGGCTCATCTGGGCACGCGTGGCCCGCCTGGAGGGAACACAGAGAATCAGGCAGACTCATTCAGACATCAGCAGCTACAAAGACTTACAGCTGATCCTGACTGCAGTTAATCCAGCATGAACATAAAAAGAAACCCAACTACTGCCGAGCCAATTACATTCCCTCTGATCGTCACTTTTAGAATGTGTTTCTCTGAACAGATAAAGAAGACACTTGTTACATGTGATATCCCTGAATATGCAGATAGAGGTAACCACATAATGTTTCACTATGTTCCTTCTTAATAATTACTCTCTATTTTCTGCTTAATGTGTAAAACTGCGCATGAAAAAGGCATTATGAATGGACTGTGTCATGTAAATCGAAGTGTCTTATCAAACCGAAGTCAAAGGTTTTCCTCTAACTCTCACCATCTCCACAATTAATCTTTGTTTCTTCAAACATCTATCAATTACAACACGACCGGCAGTAAAGTGAATCGCAAACATTTTATTCCTGATTACAGCCTAAAAGGCTCCATTGTTAAAGCTGTCAACATATAATTTGTGCCACATTCACAATTATAACTACTCTAAAGTTTTTACACTAAATATTCATAACTGGATATAAACTTTAGTGCTTTTTACACCTCTGAAATTTTATACATCGGAGTTGTTTCTCAGCTACACTCAGCCAAAGAAGAAGCCTTCCTTTTTTCCCACAAATGTACTTTGAACATATAAGCATCTGATCTTTATATTTAATGTGTCTAGAAAGTTAAACCTTTTGGGTTCGATCAGAATCCAAATAATGCAGTAAAAACTGAATGAAAGTCACTTCATGTACATGGCTTCACTTCTCGTGTTTGTGCACAGAGTCAGATATCTTTTTTTTTTTTTTTTAACAAAAGAATTAAGAAAATAAGCTCCAAGTTAAAAGGTGAGTGGTGTATGTATGTATGTGGGTGGGTGGTGGTGGTGGTGGATGGGTGGGGGACTAGGTTGGTGAAACTACAGGCTCTTGCACTGGAGTTGCACTGGAGTTCTGTAACATTTATGTAAAAGTAGACCACCAATTTTACTCCATTGACCTTTACATACTGGCCAGCACAAGACAGAAAAAGCCCACAAAAGCATCCTTACGTACACAAAACTGGCATTCTGGAGACAAGGTGTGACTTCACATCCTAAAACATAAGACATTGTGTTCATTCGGCTTGTGTGCACGCCAGTAAATCAAAACAATACTGGCTCAGTTTTCTACATATTGTTATAAGAGTGTCACGGCTGAGCTCTGATACACAGGTGTGCACGAGAGGCATGCACGAGAGGGATGTGGACAAAAGGGTAAGGTGTGTGTGTGTGTGTGTGTGTGTGTGTGTGCAGTGTGCTGCTGTGTGGAGAAGTTGACTTGGAAGGTTTGAGCAGCATAACTTGACAGATTCAGCTGCATGTACGGCATTAATACAGTAAAATAAAGTGCTGCAGCTTCTCCAGCTGGAAGTGACCGGGTCTTCCTCACCCGCTGGAAGTGCCCGGGTCTTCCTCACCCGCTGGAAGTGCCCGGGTCTTCCTCACCCGCTGGAAGTGCCGGGTCTTCCTCACCCGCTGGAAGTGCCCGGGTCTTCCTCACCCGCTGGAAGTGCCCGGGTCTTCCTCACCAGCTGCCGTTTCATTCATGAGCAGGTTTTCACAATGAGCACAGCTCGTCCATGGAACGAAGTAATGTCCTGTGCTTACAACTATGGTCGGCAAACAGGAACGTTGTGCAAGTTTAGTCAGTGATTTCTTACCATGTTAATAACTGTGACCGATTGTTTTGCCTGACAAAGGGTGATGTCATCCTTTCCTTAATGTGAATGGATGCAGTTTGAGCCGCATTCATTTACCCGTTACTTTGGTCGTTCTAAAATTAAATCAAAATGTAGCGTCTGCTTTTGTCTTCTCTTTGACAAATGACGTTTTTTAATCTGTATCTCCCAAATTCAGCATTTTTATATTATTTCGAGCGAGTAAAAAAGACTAATAAGTGCAGACAAAAGTTTTCTGTCTTCTTCCTGTAAAGGTGCCGCACATTTACAACGTGATGAGGAAGTTGTTGGAAATTCTCACATGGTTATGAAATGGAAGGATGTCCCTTACATACACAAGCTGTCTCTCCATTTTTATGCCTTTTTATCTGCAGCAGGAGTTTCATAAAGGCACCGAGACTAAGAAAAGAAAGAAATATTTTACAAAGAAGAGCCAGTATGTAAGGGTCTTATTAAAACCTGCAAGAACAGCAGTGAACCGACATCTTCAATGGAAGAAAATCTTGAATCAGCATGATCAAAAAACACTTTAACATTTGTTGAAATCTAATTAAAAAAAAGACTTGGCATTTGTTAAAATAGTGAAAGCAAGAGCACTTCCACACTGAGAATGTAGAAGGATCTCAAAATGGGAGGATTTAACAGCTGTGGAGCTTCACCAACCATTATCAGTCTATTTTTGACTGAACTCACCCGAATATTGTCCAACACTCTCTTAAACTCCAGTGGCTCATCCTTTCCCTCCATCGCGGCTGGGTCCAGGCCGTCACCGCCATAAATAAACTGGATGATGTCCCCCATGGAGCTGCGCACAGTCAGGTCGTACTGCGAGCACAAATCCTCCAGAGACTTCACAAGACGCCTCTGAGCAGACATCGGCGGGGGCGAAAGTAGAAGAAATGAAGAGTTAGTGTCACGTTTGAAAACATCCAGAAAGAGGAACATGTGGATGGAAGACAAAAGTACCAGAACGATGGAATCAACAGCTATTACCTGCATGTATCCTGTTTCTGCAGTTTTCACTGCAGTGTCCACAAGACCCTCGCGACCGGCCATGGTGTGGAAAAAGAACTCTGTGGGCGTCAGACCGGAGTAGAAGCTGTCGGCCACGAAGCCCTTAGCAGCAGGCAACTGAGGAGAAATCGTGAAGGAATTAACAAAGCTCCTAAGGTTGTTAGTGTTATCAAAGTTTCTAACTCCTCTTCCCTGAACTTTTAGTCCTCATCATTCACGAACTCAGAAAACCCCAGAGAATGATGGGATGTTTTCTGATCACACACTGCAAAAGGACAGTAGATAGTGAAAAACTATCAACTTCAAAACACTTGAGAGCGGAGATTGAAACTAGGACGTGACACGTTATGACTGCAATCAAGCAAATTTCAGATAAACACAACAAAACGTGGCTTTCAGTTTTTGGTTCCCATTTACACAAACTCAGTAAGTGTATTATATGTGTGAAGGGAAATGAAAAAGATAAATCTTACTTTTGAGTGTTTTTCAAAGTGAGGCAGTGAGCGGTTCTCAAAGCCGTTGGGAACTCGTGAGCCGCTAATGGCCTGCTGGCCCACACAGGCGATCATCTGAGAAATATTAATGAAGGATCCTGGAAAAAAAAAACAAAAAAAAAACAGAAGATGCAGATAAAAGAGGGGTAAAATTCACAATTAATGATAATAAAAACACAAGATGAAAACACAAGGCGAGCAGAGGATCCCAAATTAGTGTCTAGCAGCAGGAGTTCATTTTGCTTTAAATAATAAATCACAAAAAAAATAGTTATTTTATTTATACAGCACTTTTCTAAAAACAATGCAGCAACATGCTGCACAAAAATACAGAGAAAAATAAGTAAGGCAGTATATACATAAAAGGAGTCATTTTTCTTTTTTTCACTTGACAGACTGTTTGGTTTGTTTACTATCTTTGGATACCCCGACTTTAGTGGGTTTACAGCACAGAATAAAACATTGGATTAGTTGATCAATGAAGAAACAAAAACGCTGGAATTACCCAATCAAGCATTCAGCGTTCCAAGACAGTAAAACGAAGTAAAAACATTTTATCCGATTTTTCTGGAGTCTTTTTATTTTTTGCTGAAATGGCTATGTGATCCATATATTTTAAAATCAAAAACCTAAAATGAATTCACATTATTGTCAACAGAGTCTTGGCTTCAATCTTCTATCAATCAGAAGCTTTTTTTTTTTCCTTTAAATTTAACTGTACTGGCAGCGTAAGAAGTTAAAATAATGGAAAAGGAAAGGAAAGGAAAAATAATTTTTTTTGTCTCAATCTAGTAGAAAACTTGAAGACTACATAGTCAGTTGAATAATAAGGGAAATGTTACAGTTCTGAGGCATTTTACAGTTTGTTTTTTTTTCTTTTATGAATGTTCTGCTTATCTAAAATGTTGCCAAAGACAATCGCATGAATAAAATGCACCTCTGCACTGGCTACCGTTCAATACTTTTGTTGTTTCTGCAACACTGTGTCCATACATCCGCAGGCCTCCTCCCAAACCGAATAAAGTTTTCAGCATGAGTCACAACGAACCAGTTTTACTGCCACTGAAAGTGCAGACGATTTTAATCAGCACGTCCTCGCAAAAACTGGTAAAAACTGCTTAAGTGTCAGCGTGTTTGTAGCCTGAGATTTCAACTTTGCCTTATTATTTGCTCTCTCCAGTCTTATGAGATTTTCCTTTGACCTGTAAATAACTTAAAGAACTTATTTTCAACCCAGATGAAAATATGGTATATATACTATGCAGTTTGTATTTTTGTATTTTGTCGCTTAGTTTTGATCTGTTTAGGTCACACAGAGAAGAAAATGTTTGTGTTGAATGCATCTTTCCGTCAGATGTTTTTAACTCTTACCCATCCCAGCTCTGAGGTGGGATGTTACCACCAGGGCTGTTGAGGAAAAGCGACAACTTACAAAGTCAACTCTTTAATATCTTTCTGACTCTCGCTAAATTTGTCATGCTGCATGTCTCTGTGGGCTTTCAGGCTGCCGATTCTTCTTATGTTGTTGAGGAAGCAGCAATGGGATGTGACTTCATGGAAGTTACATATGTAACTATGGTTCTGCGAGTCCCTGCATGACTGACACTGGCGGTCATACTGCTAAAGTCAGTTTCCAACTGATCACAATCAGTTCATTTCTGCTATAGTTGGCGTACACAGGTTATTTGAATTAGTTTTCAGAGATTGTGATGATTACAGAGCAGGAAAAAAATTCATAAACGAATACAGCTAGTCCCATTTAACTGTAGACATTTGGACACTCACATCTTTTCCAAGTATATTGCATGTGTACATGGCCTACATTTCAGACATTTATCACGTGATGAAGTTTTTTTTAAAATTAATAATAAAATGCAAACTTTTTTTCTGCCGGAGGAATGCAGCAACAACCAAATATCTGTGAATGTACGTTATTTTACACTTAATTTCACAAATTTCTCTTTTATTGAAAAATCTGTATTTTTTTCTAAAAGTATTTGTACTTTTTAAAGTATATAATAGTAACTACAGACACCCCTAACAACAAAAGACTAAAATATAAATAATATATGAACATATAACGAATACAAATGTCCCACTAATTTAACAACTTGTTTCACTGCAGCTCAGTGTGTCTGATTTTACTGAATTTTAGGCTTACTTGAGTTGAGAACACCAGGCAATGAAAAAAAATATTTAGCTACCTTTTTTCTGACCGGTGCTACCTAGAAAACAACCTTTTAAATCCTCTCTTAACTTTTCATTAGGGCAATATTCCTAAATGATTTGGTTTTCCCATTTCAATCCCCAGCTCCACACATGCACAATCACTGAACAAAAATAAATAAATAAATAAAGAGTTGTCCTTCCTTTCAGCACGCTTACCTTTGGAGCCACAAAGAGCCATAATAAGAGGACTGTTGCTCTTGTCAAGCTCTCTGAGGCAGGCGCTGCCAGCTCGGTCTCTGATCACAGAAAGCTCCTTCAAGATGAGAGCCTGTTGAAACGCAAACAGCAGATAACTTTAGAGACTTAAAAATAACTAACATAACTCATTTTCCCAAAGTAAAACTTTACATCCACACAAAAAGCAGCAATTCATTCAAATATAAAAAGTTAGAAAAAGCAACTAATAATTGGACATTCGGGTCTTGTGATTACTTTTGCATCAGAATGTTATTTACTTTGTTAAAAGTAGAACCGCCGACAAGGCGCCCGTTATAAAGTCCCAAGGAGTGTAAGTGATGTAGAAATCCAAAAACATGCTGTTTGCTCAAACTAATGTGACATTTTTTAGGTTTGATTAGCTTTAATTCTTTAAAAATATCAGATGATTTCATCAAAAACTCTCGCAGATTAAATTCTGGACAATCAATCCTGTAATTTCTCACACCAATAACAAAATAAATAAAATTATTTTGCACTACAAATGACTCCTGTGTTTGGAGTTTGGAGTAAGTGCGCAGGAATATCAATTCTTATTTGAGAGTTTAGGAATATCTCCTTTATTTAAAAAAAAAAATTACATATTTTACAGTGTGCATCTTTATATCTTTTTATTTTCCTGACAATAAGTAATTAAATTCTGAAATTATGTCATATTTTCCCATCATTTTAGCACCTGATCTGCTACTGAGCACATCAATTCATTTTAATAGTTCCTCTGCTTTACAACAGTCTGCAACCACTTTTGATTTTCTGGTGAAAGTCACTCACGCTCCTGACGACTGTAAAATGTTCTCTACACGTTCTGGAGACGAGCGCTCAGGCGAAACGCGCCTACCTCCAGCGTCTCCTCCGCCGTGCAGCCCGGCTGCTGCTGCAACTTGCCCGTCACCAAAGCTTCGATGTACTCATCACATTTCTTGTAGCCATCGTCCAGCAGGTCCTGCTTAGCCTTGAGCAAACCCGTGCCAGGTGTCACGTCGCCGATTCCAATAGAAAAACCTCTATTGGCTGAAAATGGAGTATTTAAACAAACAAATATTAAATTAAACCCAAAGTTCTACCATTAAACCAATCTGCAGAATTGCTTACTGATTCCTAGTGTTTGTAAATGTGCTATTTCAGAAACAAACTCAAAACCTGATGCCAAGAGAAATAAAGTAAAAACTTTTGTGTTTAAAAGCCTTTGGAAATCTTGCTCAAAACCCTAAGGTTTTCCTTAATTCTAATTTTCCAATAAATTCAGCAAAAATAAAAGCAATATTTAAAGGCATGAGACTATCCATGGTGGAGGAAAAAAAAAAAAATCAATAAATCTGATCTACATAATGTAATATATCATTTGTTTTGTAGTGAAAACCATGTAAAGCTCAATAAACACATCCACACACCTTTATGTGAATATGCTAATGTATGGATTTTTATGTGAATGTTCACATTCTGCCAATAAAGAGAAGGCACGAATTTGTATTACTGCACCGCCTAAAGTCTACACCTCCCAAAAAACAGCCTGAATAAATTAAATTAATAAAAAATAAGGGAAACGCCAGGGGGTTGCTTCTCTGCAGAGAAATACAGTCAACACTTCTACTTGGCCCAAAAAGATGATTTTGTTGTTGTTTTTTCCAAATATTTTGCACCATGAGCTTTTGGAAACCTAATAAACACCATACTTCTGCGGCGTCACTGATGATACACTAATCTATTCCCGTGGACCACCTACAGAGATACACTGGTGCAAGTCTTGCCAGGCGAGACATGGCATTTGCAGCCTCCAGCTGGCCCCAGTCTCTCAGCAAGATGTAGAAAATGTTGTTCTTGGAGCCGGATCCCAAGGTGCCCTTGTCCATGCTCCCGCACATCAGCTCGCTGTTGTGAATCACCACAACTGGGGAGGGAGACATGAAGGAAGGAAGGGCATGATACCACTTCATCATGAACTCCAAATTCAACACATCTACATTTTGGTTCAGTTTTTATTAAATAAGCTCAGTATCAAATATTTACTGTCAGGCAGTCATCTTCTTTTAAACAAAACTTACACGAGTCGTTGTAACAGAGGTCCTCTCCTTTGCCACAGTACTGTTTGCCCTTGGTTCGCAGGTTGGCCTTGACCGGACATTCGTTACTCGGCTTCAAAATGACACTGAAGATTTGCTTGCCCGTCCAAAGACAAATTGGCTGACAATTTTACAGCACAGTATTAGTATTTAAAAATATATTTAGAGAAAAACACACAGAGTTATGGAAGATGTTGGCCATAGTCGAGTACCTTTATTATCGCGGGGCGAGGGAGGGCGATCTTGACCTTTTCATCTTTGCCTACGAGGATTGCCGCCACTATCTGGCAGGCTTTTGACCTGTCAAAGAAGGTGTCCTTCAGCGTCAATAGGTAGCCGGCTGAGAGGATAAAACATACTGTTAAATCAGTGGAGGTGAACTCTAGTTGCTTGTCAAATGTTGCTCAAGTGCTCCCCCAACAGGAAGGAAACGGTCAGAATTTGAAGATTATAGGATTCACATACTCTTTAATATTCTCATATGCTATTAAAGAGCTCGATATAGTTTTTTTCCACATTGGTCAATGACAGGTTAATTTTTGAGACTATAAATAGAAGGAGCCTCATAGTGGACAAAAATGCAGCGCTGTGATTGGCTGCTACACAATGATGCACTGACCTGTAAGAAAGTCCTGAATAGCAGCAATCAAGGGTTCGCCGTTCCTCGGAGTGACGAGATTAGCTTTGGTCTGGAGGACAAGATAATAGTCCGAGTCAAGCTGCAATTCCCTGACAATAAAAGTTCCTAAAGGCAACTTTCCGCTGGTGAATGTCGGTGCTGATGTGTGGACGGAGCGCTGCGATGATACAAACCCCCATCAGGACCAAAGCTTCAGCCTTGGCTTCTTCGGTCTGAGGTAGATGGAGGTTCATTTCGTCGCCGTCAAAGTCGGCGTTGTACGGCGTGCACACGCACTCGTTAAACCGGAATGTTCTGTGTGGTTTGACTTTGGCCTGAAAGTTTGAGAAGAAACAATAACTTTGTTTTTCTGCAGTTAACGAGCAAATAAAGACTGCTGAGAATAAAAAAAAATAAAATCAATGTTTAAGTTAGAAAGGGTAACATTATTTAGGTTAAACTCTGAAACATTAACTCACTATGGTTGACATATCTAAAATAAAGAAATCATTATAAACAGAAATAATAAATGTAATTACTTATTTTCTCCTAATCTGTCACTGCAAAAGAAAGGAAGTGCAGGATTCATTTAAGACATGTAAATGTCCATATAGAGTTATTTTCCAAGCATCCAGAATATTCCCTACCTCGACTCTATATCTCTAGATCACTTTCCAACTATGCTTTACATCAAAGCTGAACAAAAATCCTTCATCAAAACCTAGACTTACAATGTGGGCCATGATGCTGAGTTTGTGCAAAGATGGCTGTCGATTGAAGAGGACGATGTCTCCGTCTATCATGTGTCTTTCCACCAGGTCACCAAACCTCAGTTCCTGAGCTATCTTTTCACGGTTCCCATATTTTAAGAACCTGATGAAAAGAGCGAGGACAGATTTTTGTATGCAGCAGCAGTGAGTCTGGAGGGTTTTTAACGTGAGTGAGAAGCAGGTGGCGCCCTCACCTTTTTATCTGATTGCGACGGGTCTGGATAAAATTGGCTCCAGGGTGAACGTCGGGGCCGTTACGGACAAGTTTTCTCAGAAGCTCCAGGTTGGTGCTGTTTACCTGAAGAAGGTATCAAAATTAGATGCTGCAGCTTCTGTCGTGACATTAAAGTGGTTATTTGGTGTATTTGCTGCAGCATAACCTACTTTCTCTGGGTACGTGAGAATTTTAGCCACGTGGACGGGGACCGCCACCTCGTCGATCCTCAGGTTTGGGTCTGGAGAAATGACGGTTCTGCCGGAGAAGTCCACTCTTTTTCCTGAGAGGTTTCCTCTGAATCGACCTGAATTGTCACAGTGAACAAGTCAGCCTTAAATTCCTATTCTTGCTGCTGAATCATACAACATAATACCTGACAATCATCCAAGACAACATTAATACTTGCACAAAAGCTTAGCTTTTATTATTTAATTCTCTAACAGTTGGATTTACATTTTTAGGAGATACTCCGTCATGTGTTCCACAGCACCAGGATATCAAAAAACTAATAAGCAAGTTAAATTGGAAATCTCAGACTTAAATACAAAATCTACCTTGCTTTCCCTTGAGTCTTTGCACGAAGCCTCTGGTCCATTTTTTAGGTGCCATATTAAGGGGAATACCAGAAAGTTCACTATTGATGTAAAGGGCACACTGCAGCTGCAGAAAGTCCCAGTCCTCCATGATCATCTGCGTTTTAGCTCCTGTCATGCGATGCTAAAATAAAAAAATAAGAAAAAATTTGATCAAGCAGACTGTGCCCAGGAGACTGCCAAAGCCGTTTCACTGCTTTTATGACATACTGAAATGGCACATCATGGCAATGTATGACATAATAACCCTCTGCAACATTTAACTTGCTTGAATTTGCTGAACTGGCCACTTACAAACAAGTAAAAGAATGTGTGAAGGAGAAGCGAGTCCTCATTTAAGGACAGTATCAGTCCTGCTGACACAAAAGCCCTCTAGCATTATAGTTTTAAAAAATGGGCCGAGCATGTGTATTTTACTGTAACTAATGGACTAATGATACACTTCATTAAAAGCTGCTGATATCACTGGCTTGTGGTCCACCTGAGCTCATTCATTTCAAATTAAATTCATAATTATCCATTTACCGTCTTCAGACTAGAGGCCCAAATGACTCAGAATTCTACTGGGTGAGCTGATCGTGGCTGGCAAAGCTGCACAGAGCAAATGATTGAATAGAAAGTCTAAAACAGAAAAGGCATAAAGAATTTGATCCATTTCAAAATTTGAAAAAAAAAAAAAAAAAGTGTCCCCGAGGCCAGAGGATTTTCAACAATAATGACCACAAGTTCATGACAAGCTGACACAAAATAACAAATATATATATCTCAGAGGATTCTGCGCTAAAACTCTAAGGAGCATTGGAGATAATTCTTCCTTCATGTATGAATAACCAACCTTTTTGATGACATCATTAAGGAAGATGATCTCCGTCAGCTTCATGGTGAGGTCGTCCTCGTTGGTGCCGGACTTCAGGTCACTCACCACGGAGGGTCGGATGCAGAGAGGAGGCACAAGCAGTCGGGTGATGATGAGGTCTGCTGGTTTCCCTGCTTCTGGGTTCATCAGCAGCAGAGGGATGTCTTCTTGAGGAATCCTTTTAAATAGATTCAGGACCACCAGAGGGTTCAGGTTTTCCTAAAAACGAAGTTAGAAACAGCACAATCAGACAAAATAAAAAAGCTGCACAAGAAATTTATCTAGTACCTGTAATAAATTTGGCTACAGATCATCACTTAGAAACTTAACCAGGATTTTCAAGAAATCTGTTTTCTATTTTGTAACACAAAGTTGAAAAAACAATCAATAAATTATGGTGTTATAATGTCCATTTTTCCTTAATTCAGGCAAAATATTAATTGACTAATTATCTACTGATTAAATACAACCTTTAAACATATAACCGGTACTACTCCCTCTGAACTTTTTGACCCAGATGCTAAGTCAGAGTATGCAACACAGCAAAACTAGTTTCCAAGAGAAAAACAAAAGCATGAAAGTCACCTGTGCTCGGCTGAGCAGGGGCTCTACCAGTTTGTTGTGTTCGATGGCGATATCAAAAGACTGCAGGAAATCCGACACAAAAGGATCCACCACCTTTTTGGTTGTTTTAAACTTCTCATGGATGATCTTGAGCAGGCCACACTTTTTCACAGGTCCTGAACAGTGAGAGAGACAGAACTCAGGCTCTTAAAACGAAAAAGTCAGGACAACAGAAACTATAAGTCGATATGTGAAATGCTTCGTCTTTTCACCATTGAACGCTGAACACTTGAGACAGACTGTCCTTTTGCGGCATTTATCAGAGACCTTCTTTTTCATCCCTCTTTTCTGAAGATATGCTAGGTTAGGCCGTTTCAAGTAATCCAAGAACTGCAGCTTCTCCTCCTTTGTCAACATTATACTTGAACAAGTCTTACAAATCATCTGGACACAGGAGAAAATACTACATTAGGATAAAGGGAATGAATTCATTCTTAAATGACATTACTAAAATAGTTTCATGCTGAAGAATAAGCTCAGACAAAAGCAGGAAAAACTACAATATCTACTCAAATTCAAGTGGCCTTCTGCTGCAACTTATTCCCGTTCTTATTTTGACCCTCTACTGCCCCCTAAAGGACAAATGACATTACAGCCAGATGGAAGTAAAATGTACTTCTCAAGTGCACAATCACTCAAGGGTAATTTTGTGCTGACCATAATAATCATCTGGCACTATTTCTAAATATGTAAGATGCCTATCATGTAAACTGTATTATCATATGTATACATTAAATACTCAATAAACCCATAAGAACATATACTTGCCTGTAAGATTCCTATGATGGCTTTGAAATAGCCGACATGAAAACATGGCAGTTCCAGATCCAGATAGCCGTAGTGTCCTAAACAGTCTGCCAGATCCTTCCCACAAGTCAAACATGGTCTGTCTTTCTCGCTGGTGCCCTGGAAAACACAATCAGAGGCCAGTTTTGAGGTACAATTGTAAATTAAAGGAGTCATTTTTCAAAATAAGAGAGGCTCTAAAATATTTGACACTGGGGCGAGGGGACAGATAATCTAAAACAATGTTATCAGATCAGAGATCCATTTTGAGAAAGAGATTGGTATGCAGGTGATTTAAAGAGGGGGGATTACAGAAGATGCTGGCAAAATATGTGAGGTGGTATGCAAACAGAAGTAACAGTCCGAGCATCCGTGTCAATCATACCATGCGGTGGTCCAACACTCCATAGGCCAGAGGACTGTGTTTGGAGTCTTGGCTGTACAAATTCTTGCTGACCACTTGGATGTGGGCTTGTTGCCGCATCTGCTCTGCAGATTTCATCCCAAAGCAGATGTGGCTTCTGTAAACAAGAATAAGCAGGAAAAGCAAAGGAGATGATCTGCGTGAAATACCAGCAGACGTCATCGTCAGCAAAACTTCATAAAAACAGTTTCTTTTGGGCAGGAGTGTTTTACACTGACATGTCAAACCACAAAATATCAAACTCCCTGTCAGAAACAAAAACAAAGCAGAAATAAACTTTTATTAGATCAAGTGATATAATAAACAACACTTGTCTCGTATTTAGTTCGCAGGGGCTTCCAGATAGCTCCCAAGCGTTTTCAACGAAACTGCAGCAGTTTACATTACTCTAAGCACAAATTCATTATCCACCAGTCTGGTCATGAGACAGAAACCTCTTTCGCATATTTAACAACTAAATGATTTGTAAATATCCGACGCAGAATGCTGCAAGGAGACGAAAACTGCCTGCAGCTAACCGGCGAGCTAACAAACTAGCAGGGCTCCCCAAAGTCTTACACTCACATTTTTTTAGCCACATCTGTCTCTCTGAATTGCTCCTTCACCATTTTGGCAGGTTGTTAAGTCAATATCTACACGGGAAATTCTACGGTTTTTCTATCATTATAAATCGCTGTCCTGACTTCCCATATTGTGGAAACGTTAGCAGACATGCAATCGCATGCAATGTGTTGATAGCGTGAGCCACTGTGGCGGTGCTGCCTTCAAGTTTTTACGTAAAATTAATCACTTCCTCCTAAAACGTTGACAAGCTTACAAGTCTCTCTGGGAATGTGAAAGGAAGCTATTATGAAGAGTGGTGGTGCCTATGAATAGAAAATGGTGGGATATTTGTAACCTTTATTTATCTTTTTGAATACATTCACCAAAAATAGCCTAATCATGCCGTCTTGACATTAGAGTACCACAGACTACAGGATTTTAACGTCTTGTGTTACCATTAACATTTAAAACTGGGTGAATCTGTTTGCGAGCTTAAGAGTTTAATTTGTTTCCAGCGTTGGTTTGAAATCCAATTTCACAAGATGTCTTTGAAAGCATCACAAAGCTCAGCTCAACAACATAGTAGAAGTAAAGAGAACGCTGGACTACGAGCTCAGGCACACTGACGTGTGTGCTGACGCCTAGCGGCCATTATTTGTAGTACAAAGGTCTTTAGTAAAAGTGAAGTTGATATTTTATTGCCAACCTTTATCTGGCTTAACATTTCGACATTTTGAAAAACGAATAGCTGGCGAGATTTCAAAGACATTAATTCAGTTTTTTGTCAAAGCGGACATCCTATGAAATAACTATGAGGAATATGATTCACGATTCTTAGCTTAGTAGTCCAACACAGCACAATTCTGTAATTTTATTCAGAGCCATTCACCCTTAAAGAAATATTTTATTTGGATGCCTTTTTTATTCCTCGGCACGTTACACACACCAGCATTTTAGAAAGTTTATCTGTATAGCACATTTCATGTACAAGACAATTCAAAGTGTTTTACATAAAAATATTTTCAAATGCATTTAAAAAGTAAAAGAACTTAAAAAGCAGCATTAAAGACAAATATAATTTTAAAATAATAAAACAAATAAGATGCAAGAAATAGAGATTTTGATGCACTTATTATTATTATTATTATTAGTAGTAGTAGTAGTAGTAGTAGTAGTAGTAGTAGTAGTAGTAGTAGTAGTAGTAGTAGTAAGGAACTACTTGTTATTAGTGTTTGAATTGCCACCTGTCTGGGATAAGGTAAAAAATAGCAGCAGGTTAATTGTGGCAAATACTGGTACAGGAGAGACCAGACTGAATCACACCCATCTTCTTCTGCAGCAGTAAATACAAAGGTTTTTAACCTTGACTTAAAGGAATTGAGAGTTTCAGCAGCCCTGATGCATTCTGGGAGTTTCTTCCTCAATAACAGCTGTTTTTAGATACTGAGAAAAAATACTTGAAAGCAGAGACATATTTCCAATGTCTAGAGATCTGAGGTTATATCATGTGCAACATTTAGGGGAAAAAAAAAAAAAACATTGGCAGAGCATCAAGTGGTGGAACCCGAGTGATGTATGATATCATCCGGGTTCTAATGAGTGACTGGACAAAACTGTGCTTTTGGCAATGATAGAAAAATGTAATCGCCTTGCGTTCCTCAGTTCTGTATTGTATATGCTCATTCTCTCTTAATAAATGTCATAATGAACCTGTAATTTAGCTTTCTGCCACCTGTGTTCAGCTTTTTGACCATTTTTTTTTTTCAGCTCTGACCTATACAGCATTTCTCCATGGGGGTTTGTTTTATTTCATTTTATTTTTTTAGCAGTGATCTCCTTTTATGATCACTGTTATAGGAGTGTTATGTGTTTATTATTATTATTATTATTATCATTATTAGTAGTAGTAGTAATTAGTAGTAATTAGTAGTAGTAGTAGTAGTAGTATTTATGGAACTACATGTTATTAGTGATTGAATTGCCACCTGTGATAAGGTAAGAAATAGCAGCAGCAGGTTAACTGTGGCAAATACTGGTACAGGAGAGACCAGACTGAATCACAGCCCTCCTCTTCTCATAATGACAGATTCACATTACCTGGAAGTGGATAGGGAAAAGCTGTAAGACAATGTTTTTAAAAAAAATGGCTCATCCTGTATAAGAGACAGATGGAGTTAAGCGTCTGCCTCTGCCCTCTACAAGCATGCTACCACCAGACCTTTAAAGACACGACTGAAAAAGTATCTGATGTACTTTATCTCAGTAAGACTTTGACCAAAGAGTGTTATAAATATTAACTAAGATCTCAAGAAATTGTTTCAGCTTTTGAAAAAGGAACAGAATAGGTCTCCTTTAAGAATCATGCTTTTGTGTAGAAGTTGTCCAATGGCAAAGGGATGCTCGGAGGCCAAAGGGTTTTTAAACCAAATGGAGTCTTTTGTCTATATCTGTACGGATTTTAGAAGAGTTTTTATTATAGCTGAAAATAATAAACATTAGAAACAAAAATGACAGGAAATAAGTGTGAAATTTATTCAGGAAAGAATCAGAGATGATTATTTAAACAATTCCTAAAGAAATCTTTTTCTCTTTCAAAAGATGTTATGTGCAGTGTAGTTTATAGTCTGAGCTCTAGATGGCACCAAATATGTGTCCAAAAGCTGAGACATAGAGAGAGGGAGAGAGAGAGAGAAAGAGAGAGAGAGGGAGAGGGAGAGAGAGAGATAGAGAGAGAGAGAGAGAGAGAGAGAGACAGACCGGACTGAACAAGCCTGCTGTTATGGGCTACCTATGTTGTCTCATTCATTGGAAGCGCTGATGGCAACTGATGACTTCCTGATGAGAATTTCCTTCCACTACGTGCTGGTGCTGATTAATTGTTCTGTCAGCTTATAACCACTGACAGTGAAAATTGCCCGACTGAATCTGATTTTCCATTTTCCAATTCTGCTGCCACTTAAATCGTAGAAGGCTTTAATTGAACATTTAATACACTGCTCAACATGATCTGGGCTGTCTAAAATTAGTCTTAGGAGGCAATAATTCCTCTGAGACCCCCTTCCCTATGGGGACACTAGATAATATAATGATATACAGATGTATCCATCTGTATAAATATGTAAAGAGCTTATGAAGTGGTCCTCAAAACCACTTGAGGGACCACTGCACACAATGCTTTTCAGAACGAGGTGCCGCTCAGTGATCTTCCTTTAAAGTGCCTCTTGAGCATTGCAGCGCACAAAACTGTAGAACAGCAGGCCAACTGAACAATCCTGAGCAGAAACAAAAGACTCCTAGTGGAGGAATCAAACGTCTCAGATTTGTGAAGTCTATTAAGGAAATTTGCCTCTTTCAGGACAGGAGATCAAGGGATTGACTAATGTCTGTGCTTAATCAAAAGATACAATTTTCTCGATAGTTTAAAGGATATATGCCAAGTCAAAAGTCTGCCAATATTATTTGCTAGTCATAATAAACTCATGACAATTTAATAGACTGATGATTACAGGCCAGAACACATGTAGTAAAATATGGTTTCTATTCACAATGAAATACAGACAAAAAATGTCCCTAGTTCTCACATTTAGGACTCTGAGAAGGGGATATTTTGCATTAAGCTTTAGAAATTACTTTAAAAGAGACACACTATGAGAAATAAAATTATGCTTGGAGGTTTAAAAGCATAACATGACCTCATCACTTTGTTTGGAGCCCCTTCAGTTTGAAATTATGTCACTGAATAGGCTGTTCAGGTTTCCGGGGTAATATGACATCATCAAACAAACCCAGATCAGACTTCTCCCGTGTCAGCACATTTTGTGAACACCTCAGGAAAGTGTTCACTCGTCTTTCAACTTGTGAAAAAAAAAAATGGCCAGAATAAATGTTTGGTTAACCAGCACTACCAATACACAAAGGATTTAAATAATAATAAATTTAAAAAAAACACTCTCAGTGTGACACAGTTGCTCTTGCCTGCTTCCTTTAACCCACCCAATTTGTTTAAATACTTGACTGCAACCCAGTGTTTACTCATCATACCTTTTACATTATGTGTAATCAATATAACCACCATCTTTGCGTAATTAACATGAGTAATTACTGTTCTTCATTTACAAAGCCACCCAAGGTTCATAATAGGGCCGCAAAACACTGACCCATGACAATTGATTGATCCTTCCTTCCTTTAAAACCATGCCCCTGCTAATGACTAAGTAATGAGCAGATAGTGTGTGGCTAAGGTGGCTAATACAGCTTTGACTCTCCTTAAACAGATTGACTGATCCCCCATCCCTCTCCTGTTTTTCCTCCTCCCCCTCCTTCCTCTTTACCATGTTTTCTGCAATGGTGTCAGCTTCTTGCTTAGAGGCCCCCCCCACCCCCACCCCCCACCCATCGTCTTCTTTCTGCTGCGTGTGGCTGCATGCGTGTTGTGTGTGCTGCTCGGTAATCAGCCACACAGACTCGCCTTTGGTGGCTGGAGACTGATTCCATATTCCACTGGGTAATTTATGCAGAACTAATTCTCTACAGGAATGGCAGGGCTAGGAGGAAGGCAGAGAGAGAGAGAGAGAGAGAGAGAGAGAAATGCAGAGAGGAGGAAATCTGTGGTGAAATAATTATCCCTGGTGTCACTGTAGCAACATTCTGTGAAGTTGATGTCAATAAAATATTGAGCTACACAATCCATTTCAATTTCACCTCAAAAAGATGCTGCCTAGGGTCGGCAGCCACAGGAAAAAAGAATCAGTGTGCTTGTGGAAGGAACACATCCCTGCACACACAGATGCATTTCAGCAAGGCGGAGGCTGGCGACGTGTGCTGCTTACAGACTGACTGGGAAGCACGCCGTTGCCTGTAGTCATTTAACTTGTCAAAACAGCAGGACTCCATGTCTCTCCATATTTGGATCTAGTAGATCTGAATTAATGAAAATAAAGTGAAAGAGGATGAGATGAAAAATGAAATGTAGGGAGCTTCCCAGGAGAGTCATTGGGATCACAGTATACATTATGGTCATTTGTGATAGACGGGTTGGTAATAAAAGCCCTGTGTCAGGGTGCATTTCTCTGTATGTCTATGGATGTGTATGTGGCCGGGATGAAGAGGGGCTTCATTGTATTCCTCTCACAACTCCTATTGATCAGTACAATGCACACACTGTTGTATACTGTTGGATTTACAAGACAGTCATGTTTGATCTACAGACATCTACAGGCTGTCAGCACATCCTGTTTGTAGTTGTTTTCATCTGAGTGTTTCCTTTATTACATGGAAAATTGTTCATGTACTCTTTCAACAATGAAGGAGAAGAAACTAATGAGATTGGATCTAACGTTGAACATGTGAATTTCTAAAATCTGGTTTTAGATGTTCAAATTAACTGTGAATAAAGACACTGGGACTCATTTCTGAATGATGAATGAAACAAATGTGTGTGTAAACTGTGAGCAGAGTAAAATGTATGCATTATTTTGGCTTGGATTGTACTTGGATGTAAGATGTGGCACCCTGTTCTATAAACCCAAGAAGGTGTGCAAAAAATAATGACCTGATGTGTCCTGCAGAACCCAACCATGAAACAAGGCCTTCCTGTCCTTACCGTGAGGTTTCCCTTGTCATACCATAAACAACCAATCAAATTTCCTCTTGATGCTGTGCAGTTCACAGTCAATGTACAGCAACACCAAGAACACCTGCCTATGTGTGAGGGAGGGTTTATGCACCGGACCACCTGCAGAACCAGTTCACAATGAAGCTACTTGAACACACCAGACACTTACTAAACTATTCTGTGCTAAGTGGTTGATCCCACCAGCACCAGCAGGCAAAGGGTTTGTGAATAAATTGTTTTTTGAGAGTTACTTTTGTCTGTAGCTTGATTTATTGAAGTACAAAGTTTGTGGGCCAACGAATTAAGGAAATTACTGTACCATAAATAACCCAAGTCATTGATTCTTAAAATGTGTGTTAAGAGAACTACATTCCCTAGCTGCATTAATGTGTTGTAATATGACACATAATAATAGCAGTGCATAGTAACCTTTGGAGTTTGGTGATGACTCCAGTGGAGCCATGCCAATGTCTTTTTCAATAATTCCTGACAGAAGTTTCTCCAGTCGCACAAACAATGTAGTTGTCTGCACCAAGGAGTGATGCTTACATCAAGAAATGTCTTTTTATTTTAATCTATTTCTTTTTATTACTTAGCATCCAGTCCCATGCCTTGCCAGTCCCTGTCACGCCCATTGCAAAAAAGAACGATTTTTTTCTTGGCTCCACTTGATTTAAAATACCACCTATTGTCATGTCTGAAAATGTTTTTCTTCCTCTCTCTCTATTTCTTTTTTTATGTACCATCAAAGATAAGAAGTTTGAAGATACACCTTTACATCTTCTTATATGGTGCTTCCTGGGCGGGGATTTATTCTAATTAATGAGAGGGAGGGCGTGCTTTTGATCAATCGACAGCATTCATGAATGTACACACGTTCTCATAAATAAGGCTCTTTAGTGGCATTCATGAATCTGGAGTAGCTTTTTAGGAAGCAGGTGATTTATGTGCAGATCTACTCACAGATTTACAAAGACTGCAAAGCCAAGATGCATCAACAAACACAAATGAGCCCCCACCACTGGCAGCCGAACATATCCGGTGCTTTAACAGTGCATGAGCACGTATCATGTTTTACGTGGCATGCTTTGAATCATTAGCTGTTCCTTTCCTTCTGCACACTTTTCTTTTCCCATTATTCTGATACGAGTTTGTGCTGGTTTCATCCGTCCAAAAAACCCGATTCTAAACATGGGAGGTTTTCCTTTTTAGATGTTTTTCTGCACAGTCCAATTTAACTTTCCTATTCTTCAATGCAAACCCTCTAGATTTACATTGTGGTAGATGTTGGTCTCTCTTTGCAGATAGTGATGGGCATTAGGCTTGCATGACCTGGTGACTGTAAACCCATGAAAAGTTCTGTCCTCTCAAAGCCTTTGCTTTTTTCACCAGATATCTGAAAAATCAATGAACTCCTCATCAGCCCCAGCTTTGTGTTTAGAACTCATTAACATGCATAAAATTATATGAGCTAAATTTTTGTCACTTTGAGGATGTTTGCAATTCTAATATTGACATTTAGCTGAAAGCACTCCTGTATCAGAGTTCAGGTTTACTGGCAGCAAGCTTGACAGCAGACTTTTACCCCATATTTAAAATCTATGCTATGAATAAAGTTATTGTTCTTGAACTGCAAATGATGTAAGCATTGCTTTCCAAATATATAGAATTTAAGTGACACTCTAGGAAAATTACAGAGCAAAGTCAAGAAGTTGAATTTGTTTGCTGCAGGCATGAGTATAACCTGACCTGTGCTTCCAAGCCAAACTTTAACGCTGCTGCCATGTGGGGAAATGTGTTGTTTCTGTAACTGATAAAACAACCAGGTGAAACTGTTTTCTTCACAGCTTTCAACCTGTCACCACATGTCACACAGTTCTTCATTTAGCAACAACACAGAGAAGTGGTGTAATTGGTGCAGCTATTGGCAATATATATATATATATATATATATATATATATATATATATATATATATATATA
>JAOWBL010000011.1:6494192-6527243 GCA_028564865.1 Zenarchopterus dispar | reverse complement strand
TGTGGGGGGGGGGGGGGGGGGGGGAGGGGGGGGGGGGGGGGGTCAAGGGAAACAGAACATCAAATGTGAGAAATGTGAAATCTTTATTAAGGGAAACAAGTGTAAGTATGATCAGGTAATTACAGATATCTGGAGGACTATCCACCTGTTGAAGATTTGATAAAACATCAACAAAACCCAGCTCTAACTCCCCTCCCCTCCCCTCCCCTCCCCTCCCTCCAGAGCATCCAAAAAAACATGCCCCATCAGTGTATTCATAAGATGGCCAGCTAGTGGATGGTTAGGAGGAAACGGTAAATAGATGTGACAAAGGATGTTCAAAGTTGCATAAAACTGCATACCCTACCTTGAACATACAAGTCACTTAACTGCTTTTACATTGCTTCAAAAATTGCATGAAACTTCTTTTTCTTTTGTGCCTCAAGACATTTCACCTTCCATCAAGGAGATGAATTCGAATTGATGATGACGATGAAGATGAATCATTTTTGAAGAACCAAAGAAAAGGAGCCCCACTTGTCTTGTTTCCAGCCTTTGGAAGTTACCAAGACCTGGATTAATTGGATTTCCACACCAGCTTTTACATCACCAACTTATAAATAAAATCAAAAGAAGATTTAAAAAAAAAAAGTTAGACCTTCCTCGACATTACTGGTTGCATATTACAACTTATATTCCTTTTCTCTGTTCTAAATTCAAAATTTGAGATACCAATTGTTTGCCTCAGTGCTTCAGTGCTGCCAACAGCGACGAACATTTGTTAAGAGTAGCTTAGAAATGGGCTATGACAACATCTACAAAAGACCAGATGCTTGCAAAACACAAAGTCCAACATGAGGGACATGTCAAATATAGTCTTTTGTCCCACACAGAATTTTATTGGTGTTGGCAGGTCTCATTTGACTTGTGTATGGCTTTTTTTTTTTTTTTTCAACTGAAGCCCGAAGAAAAGTAACGCTTCACTTTCTTGGGCCGTCAATGTGATCGATAGTGGTTTTTGAGACTCCGCTCTAAAAAAAAAAAAAAAAAAAAAACTTTCTAATCTGCTGAAAAAAATAGCATCCTCTGTTATTTGCATTGTTTTCTTTAGCAGCTCTGCTGCGTTCAGCAGTTCACATTATTGTACTCATTTGTTCACTTCTGTCTCTTAGATGCTTCAGTCCGTTTCTGTCGTTAAACTACACTCTGTTTGCTGCATCACACTTTTAAAAAGGATTCCATACAGTGTCTGTGTTCAGTTTGTAAAGCCGAATTTTTATACTCCACGACGTTTTGCTCCTGTTAGTTTTTTAAATAATGATAAAGAAGCTGAATTTGAACAACAAAACTGGATAAATTAATATAATTAATCTGTTTGTGTGCCTTTTTTGTAATTTTCAAATATAATATTTAATCTCTATGACATGAAGCTCTTCACTGTTCTTGGTAGAGAAAATTCCCCTCTGTGAATATTATTACTAATGCTTTATAATGGTATTTATTGTATAATTTGATATGAGACAGCATGACACTCGATGTAAATGGTTTTACATTTATGTTATGCAAATTGACTACAGAAGCAGATTAGGGAGGCAAAGTGGTTCCCAGTTTATTGTATAATTGTTTGAATAATGCGTGCAATAACTGAACAAGTGTTGCATGTTCATTTGTGTGAGTGCACTAGAAACAGCTAAATGAATTGGGGTTATTAGGATAAAATAATTTTAAAATTGAATTCCGTAACATATGTAAAGAAATTAGGGGCAGAAGCCTTTCTAAACATGTTATTTTCATTCTCCAAAAAACTGAGATGAATACAGATTTCTACGTGGCCTGCTTAGCGACTGGCTTCACTCAGCAGAGGTTTGTGTTTTATTCCAGTCGTGTTTTCTGCCCCTCCTGAGCTCCCTGTCTCCTGCAGCAATCTGTCTGAAAAATGCATGCATAACATCCTTTGAAAATAGCTTTCTGCGGGGACTCCACTATAAAGCCGCACCATATCAAGTGTTACTGTCATTCTGCACCAGGTTGAGTTGATGGCAAAACATTTGCATTCTGCACAATTTGGGAAAAACAGAGCAGAGTGGAGGTGAGCGTGTGCATGGAGTGTATCTGTGTGCGTTGATCTGCATCTCCTCCTTAGTCCCGTTTTCCAAAAAAGACACATTTTTCTTTGTTTCTCTGGTAGGATTAAGCTTTTATTAGTTTTCGCGGGAACCGGCATCTGTGAAATAAATAGTCCTTGTGCTGATGATGGTTGACTGTAACATTGGTGGCTTGTCCAGTTTATGAAAACCTTGTTTACTGCAAGCCACACATCCATTTAGCCTTAAAAATTCTGCTCAGCTTCACTGCATCGGTGAATAAGGCACAGCTGAGATCTCTGCGCATAAAGTGTATCAGCAAGGAAGAAAAATATTTTTGGGCAATTTGACCTTTATGCATTTTTATAGAAGACTATCTCCTCACCGCTGGCACATGCTGCTCTTGCTGTTGGTGGTGTCAGGTGTGCAGTTTTTTTGCTTGATTAATCAGAGGCTTGATCATACATCCTCTAATCAAATCATTTTCCCTTCTCCCACATGTGGTGCAAACAGTGACACAACTTCCAAATCTGTATGCCACTGGCCAAAAAGACAATTAAGGCAGTGAGGAGGGTAATTTCATTACAAACTTGTCTCCCTGGTCGAGCAGGAGTGTGAGAGATTCAATTCTCCGGCTGTGATTACCCTGCCCTCAGCTATGAGGTAGATGATATGAATCAATTGTGTTCAAGGGGACTCACACTGAGGCCCTGTAGTAGTTAAAGACAAGAGGGAGTCTTAAAAAAAAAAAAAAAGCAACAGGCCATGTTTAAACAGACCATGAGGTAGTCTCATCTTAAATATTCATGCATGCTTAAGGGAGGCATGAAACCAGCCACAGTGCTCTCACAAATGCCCCTTTGACTCAGGATCCACCGTGGCTAAATGAGCAGCCGCGCTGACTGGATGGGAAATGTTTAGTCTTGCTCTGTGTCATTCATTCAGAATTTAATAATAGCCCAAGACAACACTAATCACGCCAGGCTGCTCCCCCCATTAAGGGGTTTACGCAAAAGCCTGTGAGAGAACTCGTGGCTGTGTTTCTGCTACGCTGAAGACGGGAAAACAACACAGAACATCATGTCTACATGAGAAAATGCTTCTGCTGCTGCGTGGCAGCAAGAATTACAGTTGTACGGGGGCACCACGTGAGATGCCATGTAATGGAGATTCATACATCAAATGCACTTTTTCTGAGTTTTTGACATTTGAGCTGCAGCATTTGTCACAGTGTGTGTTTCATCTTATCAACGACAGGATGATTTGACTTCTCCACAGTCTTGCTGTCTCACTCCTGGCCAGCTGCAATGTTTTATTCCTCCTGTCTTGCAGTGGATCTGCTCGCTTGCAGGAGACCCGCATCTCATCTTCTCTGGCGTCACCTCTCCGGCGCGCTGAATGAAGTTCTTTTCTCTGCCACATTCAATACCACCAACACTATTGAACTGACACGTTGACGTGAATGGGCCTGACTGCTAAGAGCCATCTGCCTGCTTCCTATCGAGCTCACATTTGGCTTGAAGGGATGATTGGTGCTGCGGAAAGTGTATAAGAAAAAAAAACCCAGCAAGATATATTCCCTCAAAAAAACAGAGAGGAAAATGCAACATCTAATAGCTCAGTCAGTCAGTGTGTGAACACTAACAACAGGTGGCGCTAGCTTACCAGTCGTCAAGTTGAGTGCAGGTCTTAAATCTGACACGCTGAGCAGCATCTGTGTGTTATGATGACACAGACTGAATGGAAACACGCACTGCTATCCTGGGCGCAGTGAGAAATGACATTTTCCCCCTTGCTGACGTGCAGGGGCTGATGCTGAAATGAGCCATACCACCCCCAACATGCACTACCACCAATCCCATCATGCTCTTTCCCACCCCCATCCCCTTGAGGAATAAGAGGGGATTATGTCAAAGCAATTCAATTGTATGAGTGGAGGTAATGAACTGTTCTTTTTTATCTATTCATTTGTGTATTTAAGTGCTATTTTGTACCTGTTATCTGTTGATTTGTTTTTCTCAAAATTGTGAGGACATAAGATATTTCAAAAATTTGACGAAAGTGCTTGGATTTCTTTGATCCCTGCATGCGTCTTGGAAGTAGGAGATGTGATTTAATTGTCCATGCAGATTTCTGCTCTGATGACAAGAAAGCTACTCCTTGTTTAGAGTTAGCCCTTTTCTATTTAGGTCAGTGGTCTCCAGTCCATTTCATGTTCTGTTGCCTCCACAGAGGCTAAATTGCCCAGCAGGCAGGTGCCATTAGAGCAGTTTGTTTGTAAGGTAAGCAGCTATGAGAAGTGACAGCAGTAGAATTACTAATGCACTTTGGCTGTCATTTCTCTCTGAGAGCCCCTGCAGGGAGGGCCTGATTAAACTGATATTCAACCTTCTGCATGTTGTGGGCCCAGGCTTCATTAGCATAGGGTTTAGATGACACAGAGAGAGGGTTGGCATTAGTGTTGTAGGAAGCAGTTAGACACTGCGCTGTAACTAATTTTCTAATTATAATGGGTTCCTACATTGTAGCATATTTATGACTCAAAGCACATTATTAACAGAGCATGAATGTTTGATAAATCAAGAGAGAATATGAGAGAAAAGAGGTTGCATTTCACACAGTGGCGGTTCACAGGAAGTGTCATTACACATTAAAAGGGATCCAGACAAAAGGAAGCCTTGAGCTGTAATACATAAACAAAAATAGCATCCTGTCAGGGTTGACTCGATTATTACTCTGGCTAAGTGAAAGGAAGGTCAAAGTTAAGGTTCAGTCATACCAGAAAAGTAGGCAAGCTTAATAACATTGTACAGGTCTTCACGTTGCACTACGGGCAGGAGTAGTTGGTGAAGGACAGACCTGATGAAATAAAGGTTAATACACTTGCAAGAAGGGAACATGCATTATTAATTAGATTAAATGTCATAATTTCATCCAAAAGCCTCAAGGGAAAAAAAACTCACAACCAGATGTTTTGGTGTTTGTTGATGAGTTCTTTTGCTGGGTTGATAGTAGGAAATATAGGAAATATACTGACTGACTGCCATAAAAACCTTGACTAGTTAAGATTTTCTGATGAAGACTTAATCAAAAGTGCAAAGAGTAATGACACTATCGCAGCAATTTGCTGAATCAAAGTTCACCAAAATAACCTTGAGGTAAAGTTTTGTCTTCAGTGGAGTTCTTTTGAAAGCATTTGAACTTTTTGAGAAAAACTAGTGGTCAGTGACGAGCTACATTAAAAGGACCTGCATGCATTTGCCTCTTCTTCCTGTTGCCAAAAAAGCAATTAAGAGTGGGCTCCCTAAGGCAAGATGTGTTAAATTCAGAGACCAAATCAGCAGCTTGAATTGTTTTTCACAATCTTAAAACTGTTCCTGAAGAGTCTTTCCTGTGTTGCAAGGAAGGGTAAGACAGTATAAGAGGTAATGCAATCAGAGGAAACTAATTTCATGAAGCGTGCTTTCGTCTGCATGGTAGCATTCACAGCTTTAACACTGTCTCCACCAGCTTGTGTTCTTCCAGGTAGCTGGAGCTCATACTCACCACTTTTATGGTGTTAAAAACCACTATCGTTTCTCTCACCAGTCTACAACTAAACCAACCCATATGCAGGAAGCTGAGGTGACTTCTTCACCAGTTTGCAGTCCAGTAGTTCATATGAGGGATGAGACCACACAGGGCAGTTTCCTTCCCCACAAGCACTAATGAGCCTCGGCTGCCCATGACTCTGCCAATAGATACCTAATTGTCCTTCCTTGGATCATTATGATAGATGATAACCAGGAAAACACAAAACAAGCTTCTGTTTTGAAGGTTTTCTCGGCCTGGCATATAACCATCACCATTTACCTTCACACTCCTCATTATATCTGTTCACAACTTCAAGTACTAACTGTTGCCAGGCGTTTGCTTATCAAAATAATCAATGCACTTTATCTTTATCTCAATTGTTTTTTGTTGTCATCCAAAGCTGCTGAAGGGACTTAGACTGCAAGGTTAGTAACTAGTCTTGATCATATTTGCATCAGATTAGGAAATTACTTTTAAACGTGATTTACATATTTTATTATTAGGTGATTACTTCAGCATAGCTGTTCTGGGTGTAGCAAAATATATGAATCCTTATGTATTTAATTGAACTACCTCCCTGGTCAATGTGCACACCACCCTCTGACCTGAACCTTGGCACACACACAAGTGGACTGTAGACGTGCACCGGGAAACTCACTGCTCACTGACCCCACTTCATCCCAAGTAAGTGTTTTACTGGACACACACTGGGACAAGCTGTCCATCAAAAGTGCATTCAGAGAGGACAAATGCAACCTGAACTCACCCCGCTTGCATGGGCAGACAAAGTACAGGTAAGATTGATGTTATTACTCAAGATTTACCGTACTGTTTATCCAGTTTCCTGGACTGGTTTCCTGGGGGGATACAGATTACAGGATCCATCAAAGTAATAGAAGCAAAAAGCAGACATCAAGTTAACTTGCATCATGTATGTTTCATATAAATTGACTTACATTCTGTTGATTTAGCTGAAGTATGTTATGCTGTTTGACATGTAAATAATCTTCTTGACAAAATCCTCCTTCAAACATCCAAAAAAGAAAAAAAAAAAAACCTTCAGACATCTTGCGCTCTCCCTCCAGCATTATCTGTGTGTTAATATCACAGCGCTGTGGTGAAGGCTGCAGTTAGCACTGAGCAAATATTTAAAGTCACTGCTAAAGACATCATCACCACTGCAAATAAATGAATTGAATTCTGCTTACAGCCCCCCCAACTCCCTCCTTTTACCTAAATGGATATTTGATCCCTGGGGAACACCTAACGCTTTGCAATCTGTGCTGATTTCCTGGTGGCGCTTCCCCATCTCTCTAAGAAGCAAGCACTGACTTTGAAGTCTGTGAAGCTAATGATAAATATGCTAATGTGTCTGGAGGTGACTCGACGTAGCAGATATTGCTGTGAGGGGAAAGTGCCACCCATCGTTTAATATATGGAAATATGGTGGCAGGAAGGATGGAGGAGGAG
The DNA here is from genome assembly GCA_028564865.1 of Zenarchopterus dispar. Taxonomy (NCBI): domain Eukaryota; kingdom Metazoa; phylum Chordata; class Actinopteri; order Beloniformes; family Zenarchopteridae; genus Zenarchopterus; species Zenarchopterus dispar. The sequence goes on along the minus strand of JAOWBL010000011.1, from coordinate 6,520,137 downwards.
GGAGCGTCGCTCTACTGATAAGCCTTAACAGGGATAAACAATGGAGGTAAAAGAGCACTTAAAATGTTTTGTTCTGATTCAGGAAATCAATGTGCGATATCAAGGCATCATAAGTGGAAATCTCCTGCTTGTTTTAAGATGCAACGGTGGTCCGGTCATCCAGGTCGGATTTGGATGTTGTTTCACTGAACTTTTTTGAAAGGTATCTATGTTTAATCCATTTAGACTTCATGGGACACATGCACGCTTTTACCTCTGAAGTCTGACGCAAAGTGGGTGTTGCATTAACATTTTAAAATATTCAAAAGCATAAGGCTAAATTCAATAATTTATAATAAAAGCTGAGGGCTTTGCTTCTGAAATAGTTTGATTTGAAGTTTCCAGCTTCCTCGGAGTTTGAGAACTGATGGATTTTCTTGAACAGTTGTACAGTAAGTTTCAAGACAATTTTGAAGTTTAAAAGGTTGGGTTGGTTTTGTTTTTTTACATAAAACTTATGGTGTAGTGAGTCAAAAATGGAATTTAACAACCTCTAAATAACAAAAAAAAAATTTCTAACTATGTAAAAGTTATATTTGTTGTGTAATGTACTGTATATCCACACCAATGTGTTTCTACAGTAGCCCAGAGGGGACAAACAACAGCAACAACAACTACAAAAAAAAAACAGGCTCTTTCTTTGTTAGAAGTTTCCAGTGGCTGCTGTAATATTTTTTAAGTGCTTTGAAAAGCAAGATAAAGTGAGAACGTATTCATTTAAAACTAGTTATCCAATCGTAGTATCTGCTACACTTTCTGCATGTGCACTACAAATGGATGCAGAAAAATCTGCCTCTGGGTGCCACTGGAAGCATGTGACATACGCAGAGAAACAATCAGACTAGTGTCAACAAAAAACATCTAAAAAATATATAGTGAAGTTGTATCACAAGTGAATGACTTTTAGTTGCTTTGCACTAAAAACTTGTTGATATTCAATGCTATTAGCTGTTCTGCAGCCATCTTGGTTGATTTGAACAGTGGTTCTTGGACCTTCGGTATCATCATCACACACTGCCAGCTTCGGTACGTTCTGTATCAGTGGAAATGGCTGTGAAAGGGAGGACTGCCAGACCCAAAGAGAATTTTTTTTCATTGTGAATGGGTATGGCTGTCCAGGCTTGGATTGACCTGCTGATGAAGTGATTTTGCTTTAGACTATTTATTTCCCCCATCATCACACACACCCTTGAAGTCTGTTGCTCAGAGATAAATTTCATGCATTGCATAATTAATCATCAAAACCCCCAAATCATAAAATGTAATCTCTATTAGCAAAAGCAACAGAAAAGCCATAAAAGCCCTTAAGGATCGTGACTATTAAAACAAAAAAGAAAAGAAAAATACATCACTTTTACCATCACTGAAGTCCTGTAAGTGTGTCATCAGCTCTCAGACTGCCATGAATGATTTAAAACTGTGTGTGAACTGGATTGAAAGAGATGCATATTTTAAAATAGGAAACTTTCACTACAACCGGAAGCTTTGAAACAGGCACAAGTCCAAGCTAATGGAATCCTGCAGTTTGTATGTTTTATGCCTCTGGGCCTGTTTTTTTTTTTTTTCTTCCCCCTATTCTGTGTTCCTCTTACCTCTGTTTACCTCTCTGAGTGAGACCTTCCACTTGGCAAATAAATGCAAACTGTCTCTTATGTCTGTAGCGCCGAGCACGCGAAGCTGCTGCCTTTCACTCGGAACGCAGGTTTGATACCCTCAAGGTGACAGCAGCAGATCAGTTGCAGGTCTGAACAGCAACATCAGGATTGTCAAAGAGCATCTCTACACATGACTCAGATACCTGAGCAGCTCAGACATATTTAGGATACCAATAAAAAGTAAACACTCAGAATTCAAAGCACATGTATGAATATAATGGTCGGTGTGGATTGAAAAGAAGTAGCTGTTTTAAAGGAATATCAGTTCAATTCCAGCTCCTTCTTTATCTGCTTGCATCTCCAGGTGGCTTTTGAATTAATGCCACAAGGGGAGCTTTCCCTTAGCTGTGTGGACAAGCTGTAGGTGTCACTGTCGATGTGGCTTTGAGCTCCAGCAGCCATGCTAGTCGGAGCGCAGAGCGCCACCCAGCCCCCTTTGTGGGAGACGTCGTAAGTCAGATGTTCAGAATGCATGGGGCATTGTCTGCCTGGATGTTCGATGGGCTGGCAGCAAAAGGTGACATCTGGTGACTAATGTGCTCAGATGTGAATGCCGCTCCCTCAGTTCTCTGGGCAGCAGCTGCTCTGCAAAGGCATAAATGAGACAGGGGGAGCAAGAGAGGGACAGCCAGGGAGAGATAGGGGGGAGAGAAGGTGGTTGCAGGGCCGAGGTGGGGGGTGGGGCTTCTGGGTTCGAGGAGCGTGTTTGTAGATGTGAGATGGTGTGCATGTTCGCCACCCCAGCCGTCTGACTCGGATGGGGCGTGTTTTTTGGGGGGGGGTTGGGTATGTCATGGGAAAATCAATGACTTTCTGTCTGATTTTTGAGGATGTGAAGCACGTTAGCCTCCCCCTAACTCCCTGGTGCCTCTCTACACCCACCACTCCACAAAGAGACCACACAGATCAAAAAGAGCTCGTTTTCATCTGCTTTGTGTTTCCTGCAACCAAGCGCCTTCGAGTGAGTGTGTAAATGGACAGTTGTGTCACAGCTTTTAACTGAATAAAGTGTAACATAAGCCTAGCTCCAAAAAGAGATTCCAGCTGGTTACAGCTTAAACGGACCAGTCCCTGTACCTGCAACGTCCAGTCGTGGTTTCCAGTTCTTTTGGGAACCATCTGTCAGATTTCTGTTGCCAACCCAATCAATTAAGGTGAATAAAATGTAATTTTCTTGAATGGGTATTTTTCAAGACTCTTGTAAATAACAGAGCTGCTTCCCAAGAGTTAGGCGAAAAGATTCAAACCGCACTCATTTGTCAAGTCAGAACCAGTAATTGGTTAACTCATCTCAGCACAGCTACAGGAAACACAGTCACAGCTTGCCTTGCTCGGTCCACAAGGAGCAAAATCCAACTACCGCCACCACGTTATAACATGTTTGATTAACTGGTCCAAAAAAACTTTCACTAATCAGATTTTTTATGAGCCTAGGTACTCCGTCTGGTGTTTATGCTGATAAATATTCATCACCTTCTGACTCTTTTACACGGTCTATCATGAAATATTAGTTTAGATTTTATTTATTTCAATCAACAACCAAGAGTCAACAGTGAGACAAATGAGACTGGCAACCATACATGCTCACGCTTATAGGGTCAATTTAAAATTCCCATTAAACCTAACAAGGAGGAAGCCAGAGCATGTGGAAAAACCCACAAAGGCATGGAGAGAACGTGCAAATCCCACAAAGACCCCCAACAGACTTTTGAACCAGGTAACTTCCTTGCTTTAATAAATCACTGTGCATCACTGTGCAGCCTGTACATAATTACATTTAAACTAATTCGAAAATTAAGACCTGAAACAGTGCAAACAATCAAACTGCAGAGAACTGCTCATGGTCGCTGTTGTGGACTCCATCCAGTCCATTGACTCTGCCCCTGCTGCTGACAAAATAGCTCAGGGAGCATGAATGCATAGATCCTATCGTTCAAATGAATATTTCCTGACAGGATAAGCATTTTTGAAATCTTCAGCTGTAATCTCCCTCAATGAATATAAAGAGTAAGCAAGCCGAGGCACCCAGAGAACATGTGAGCTTAATGTGAAGTGAACATGTAAAGACATACGCAAGACATTCCCACCTCTGGGTCCCATCCGGCACGGAAACACAGCAGAACGGCCGCACCAGTCGCCGGTGGTTGCAGGCAGCTACAATAGTTAACCAGACTAGTCCCACCAGAAGAATCCCAGACATAGCTGACTGCTTTACTCTGAAAAAGATGCACACAGATTCCATTTTGGTGCTCAGCAATAGCAAATTCACGTCAGCGTACACACTGCAGATTGAGCTGGCAGGATCTTCAACATAAGATCTGGTACTGAGAATCTGGTCGATCCACACGGAGGCTGAGGGTAAACAGGTTACAGAGTCTCAGAAGAGATTTCAACCACATACAATGAGTGGTTCAAAGTCAAAAAGCACATTTTATTTGATACCGTTCATCCTTTTTATATGTTTTTCAGCAGAAATGACAAGACATGGTAAGAAATATGTCTTTAAATGAGCAGATTACCCTGTCATCTCATAATCACTGAGTAAATGCTCACCATGCACTTTTTTCATTGGATGCAGCAACCATAAATGTAACAGTCACGTGCACCTTTAAAAAGTCTGCCTATGCATCTGTTTTATTTATTTTTTTCTCCCAAGTATACTACTTCATCAGTTTAAATGAACAACCTGCCTCGCTGCCATAATTTCTAAAACTGGATCAGAGGCTGAAAGTGTTTCTGCAGGCTGGAGACGTTTGCTCAGGTTTGACACGATTTCTACGTGGACAATATTTTCACCGCTGGTAAACAAGCTTTAAGTTGTGCAGTAATGAAAAGAGTTATTGTGCAAAGCCACAGCCGCACGCCTGCTGATCGCGAGCTTGACAGACTCGCACTGCTCAGGGCGATCGGCATTGATTTTATTGGCATTGGAAAAGTGGTGCAAATTTAAACAAGAGGCAAAAGCAAACAAATTTGAATGCATTCTCCTGATATTTTCCTTTGCATTTGATTAAAGAGAGCATTTATTTTAAATACAGAAATTAGAGGTAATATCTACAATCTGTTGTGATCTTCTGCTCCCTATCATTTAAATATTCACATTTGCTAAGCAGCTTGTCGATAATCGCAACATTACACACATTTGAAGGGGCGAACTGTTTGAGACCGTGTCCTTTATTTACCAACGTGTGTGCGCTTTAACTCCAGACATGTTAGCCAGAGGTCACTTCAGTGCAGAAGTCCTCATGACCCCTGAGCTCATTCACGCTTCTAAACTAGGAAAGAGCCCTCTGGCTCTGTTTAGGCACTGATCCGGGTGGAAACATCAGAAAAGCGAACAAAATATGACAGCGAGTGAAAAGAAGAGCAGTAGAACAAATAGAAAATACAAGCGCGCTGTTTGATTTCCATACACAATCAATTCAGCACCTCTCAAGTGTCACACTGCAGCACACATTTCTGTCCATAATCTTGCCGAAATGATATGTATACCTTTTTTTTCTTGCGAAGGGGATCACACACAACTGGTGTGGATCAACACCCGCAAACATGTGGTCATTTGTGGCATTCATATGGACTTGCTTGCTTCTTAGCAAGACACTTGAGCCCCCCACTTGAAAGGCGTCATGGGCTGCTTTTGATTATAGGGGAGGCGGAGGGCTGCCTTAGATTTGATGAACAAGAAGTGCATATGCATTCCACAAAGAATGTTAATGAAACACATTCCTCGCAGGTTCTCATGGAAACCAGCTTGGATTTAGGGATAAGACGATGGGGACCCCCCAAACCCCCGATCAAGAAAAAAGAAGAAAAATAAATAAAATGCAAAAGAGAACTTTCTTCTCCTTTGGGGAAAAGAACATTCTGCAGGATGAAAGTACTCTGCCACTGTGACGCTGTGGGGTTGTATAGGTTTAGTTATGCGTTTTATTTGTTTGTGGCCAGCAAAAAAGACTTGCAGGAGCGTCTAAGAAACCCTTACAGATGTGGATATGTCAGACAGTGGCTGTAATCTTCTTACAAATAGAGAAAAATACAAACTCAGACAAACATTTCTTGTTGTGTGGTTTTTAAAACCGGTTTTTAATCTGTGAGAACATTCAGAGCCCAGTCACACCAGAAGATGTGTAATCGGTGGGCTTTTTCAGCATCCTCAGAAGATGATGGGTAAGCCACCTTGGAAAATGTGAATGGCTTCACTGTGTATTTTTGCTTCTTTTAAACACTAGCCATCCAACACATTGTTAGATAGAGACAAAGATATGTATATGGCGATGTTGTATGATTTTAAAGCTTTTCTCTTCTTTTTGTAGGAACATCAGGGCCCCCATCTATTCGGGCTCTCTATTGTTAGGTCCACTTTTCTCTCCAGTACTTTGCCCTTGTCCACATGCCATAATAGTGGTGCACTTAAGTTTAAAAACTTTCTTTAGGAGCCTTTCAACAGCAGAAACCTTTTCCAAGAATCAGGGTCTTTTAAGGGGTCTTTTCCCTTGTCCTTGGGGGTGGGGCTTGGAAATTTCTGATCGGTGGAGAATTCCCAGCATTTTATTTCTGCCTCTTTGTCTCAGTCACATCCATTTAATCCGCACAAAAAGAAGTAAAATCTCTTAACTTTAAGTTGTGCCTCAGGAATAGTTCTTAGTGTTTTGGAACAACAGTCTATTTCAGATTTATGCATTTTAAATCACCTGAAAACACACAGGAGGGTAGTGAGCTGGCCGGTCAAGTTAGTTGCACAATGAAAGACGGAGGAAGCCCAGATTATGACAAAGCTGTGAATTCAAAGAAATGAAAGATTGTTCTGCTATTGTTCCAAAACAGTTGTGCTCTACAGTAAAACGATAAAACACCCCCAATTTGTTACAATATGTAACATTACAGATTTCGAATGAATGGAGCTGAAATGCACCTCCTCAGAGTGGGGAGGAGAGAGAACCCCAACTGGGACAAGAAAAGATTAAATCTGAGCAATAAAACATTGTTCTCTAATTGATTTACAGAGGTTCTGTTCTGGGGCACAAATAGAAACAGCCAAAACCTTGTAGAAGCGTGTAGCAAGAACAGCTTTTGAGTTAATATGGCTGAAGTGGTATGAACTGCCTGACCAGAGCAGCGATACCGATGCACCAGCGAGGACTGCCAGGCAGGAGCAGCTTCATTTTCCTTGGGCACCCTGAACCTTTAACACCACTGGAAATGCCAAAGACACACAATTGAAATCATTCTTTTTCTTAAAGTTCCTTTGACAAAAATATAAAAGCCCTGGGGTGTCTGAGTTCTGGGGGCTGTTGCCTTGTCAGTACTTCAAAAGAAGACCCTCCCTTTTACTGCAGCTGTATTTTATCTCTGACAAGTTGGCTGTTTGGTTATGAGGGGTTCTGGCAGAAATACCCTTGGTTTCAAATGTAGTCTACATATTTTACAGTAAATCCCCATTACACCCATTATGGATGGATGGATGGATGGATGGATGGATGGATGGTCCCAGTAAAAGTTGGAAAAAGAGTGACACATTTTTTTAAACATCACATGAGAAGTTTGACTTTCTCTCATTAGCCATAGACCCAAAACATAAGACTCCTGTGAAGCAAATAGACAATAACACTTCTTGAATCATTACAAGAAATAACACTAAAAGCAGCATTTCCATTCAGGTTTCCTGGGATTTGAAATTCCTGATCTTTTGGAGAACAATGTCAATGGAGGGATGGTCGAGCCTCTACAGGATACCAGTGATGTGCCAGCAGGTCTGCTCAAAAGCATTTCAGCCTTATTTTAGTGAGTTTCTTCTGCTGTTAGTAATTTTTCACCAACCATCTATTCCAGCTATTCCGTAGTGTTGAGGGAGTTTTAGCTTTTACTGGGATTTTACTTCATGTGCGCAGCCTTGAAGAACATGTGCAATGTCGCAACATGTGCGAATAATTAAGGTTATTGTGATGTTGGAGGAAGTGGAGTCCACTCCAGTTGTCACTGGATAAGAAGCAGGGCACACTTAGAGCAGTTTGCCAGTCCAACGCAACCATGCGTACTCACACTTGCTCAAAAACTGATTAAAAAGAGAAAAAAAAAAGTTTGAATAAACTGTCAGAAAACTGCTGACTCATCACCTCAACGCTTGTTAAATAGCATGACCTTCAAAAATGTATAAGCATGTCTATATTATCTTGACTCATAGCGCATTTTGCAGTCCAGGACACACACACACACACACACACACACACACAAACACACACAAAGAAGAAGTTTATTACTTTCTTACCATTTCATATAGTGTAAGACAGATTTCCCTCATGAATGTGAACTGCAATAACCCTCTTAATTACAAAATAATTAATTGTCTCAATATTGCATTACGGAGAATCTTTTTAGTCATTAGATAATATTAGTCATGCAATTCAAGTTCTGCCCTCAAGCCAGACTCGTATTTTACAAAGACCTCTCCCCCTCAGTCACACTCTGTCTTTCTGTTTGCTTTATATCAGCTTGCGTACATGGCATGCACTCCTCAGACAGACGCAGGGACCTCAGAAGCAGCACTTCATCCCCATAGCTGCTTATTTAAAGAATTTGACTGGATATATATACTCTACATAAATTACGAAATATTGCATGAACAATGTGATGCAGCGCAATTATTAAACCCATTTATTATCCCCCTCCCCTCAACCCCCGTGATTTAGTAAGTTTACAATTAACTTGAGCTTACTCTGTTCTGGCAAGTCCCACTCTGTATATTTAGCATCAGCCTTGAATAACAATGCTGTTATTTACATTAAGCTGCTGTGCACTCATTTCACTGATCACGGAAGAAGCGTCCTTTCATTAGAGACAATCACAGAGCCTCCTAACCAATGCAAATGAGACACTTTGTCAATTAATGAACAATGCTAAAGGTTAAAAACAGACTTAACATCACCACTGACAAACACATTGTTACAACAAGGACACTTGAGTTGCTCTGACTGTTTTCTTTTAGTTTTACTAACCTTTTCTGATAACTGCAGAGTCAAGCCATAATGCGCTGCTTTAGTACTTTAACGCATCAATCATGTGATCATTTGTATAGCGTATGGATTATAATCCTCTTTACCAGGAGGACTGTAATGCTGTATTGATTGCTAAACCATTAGCATTTATACAACCGTCAATAGTGAAAAGTAGATTGTCTGCTCTCCGCTTCGCTCCGCCGTGTGGAAGCTGCTATAAATGGTCATGTTATTGAAAATTCCCTTCTCACAGAGGTTAGAAGGGAAGAAGCCGGTCAGATCTCTATTAGAGGAATGGGATTTTCTCCCATGTGTCATGGTGAATGTAATTGCAATGTCACACTTCAAGGGCTTGATGTGGGTGGACGGGTGGTCTCCCTCAAGAAAGAGGACTGTAGTCAAAATACCAATTAATGAAGGCCAGAGAAATATGACCTGAACTGCTTCAGGTCTACACCTACCAATGACCGAGGCCGTCGATTGAAATTGTATCCCATCAGCCCTTGGTCGTGGGTCAGTGCTCAGTGTCAGTGGTGGTAGATTACACTTCCCTCTTATTCTATCCTGCCTCCTGCCCTTGAGCATGCAACCAGGAGTTCATCCCATACTTACCTCAGGATGATGAATTCACAACTTTAGACAGAAAATGAACACTCCCTCATGAGATTTTTTTTTTTGTAATATTTTCATGCATAACCTTCCAGTCAAGCTGTAGCTGGACATATTTTAGTTTGCCTGGAGTGAAATTTCTCTCCAGCTCTGTAGATACAGGGAAATGTGGCTGCGGTATAATCCTGGGCTGCAGACGCCGTATGGCCTTAGACTACATTACCCCACATGCATTGCAGGTATTGCGCAGCCAAAAAACCCACTGCTGCCATAATTAATTAACACAACAGGCTGTGAACGTGCTAGCTACAGTCTACATATGGCACCAGGTGAACCTGAGGTGCTAAGTCTGCCGCATGTATATGGATTGTAGTCCCTCTTGGAGGGTATAGATACAGGGTACAGCTGTAAAGTTTAATTTACATGCAGCAGAATCATCAAACTAAATACTCTGAGGCGAAGCAACATTTAATACGTTTGTGGCAGTAGTAACTCTAACAAAACCCTCATGCATTTCAGTAAATTTCAAGTTTGTACATGATTTCGATTCCTGCTGTGTTAACACAGCCAATGTGTTTTCAGCCAGCAGAACGTTTTCATCACTTTGTGATTTCCATCTTAAACCCACAGCGCAGTATCAGACCATTTCTACATGGCAGGTAATGAAAAGCAGAGGCTGTTTGATGGAAACAGTGAAACGTCCGACTGAAAAGTGTGAATTTTTTTTTTTTTTTTTTTTTTTTTAGCAGACCAAAAGATTTTGAAAAAGAGAGTGTGTAATGGACTTGCATGCACAAGGTTATTGAAATGATGTTGGATGCAGGATAGATTTGCTGCTGGGTATTTTCTGTACACCAGAAAGGCCAAGAACACCTCAGCTTTCATTTATTGACTATGCTGACAAGATCTCTGAACCAAGGCTTCATAGTGGTTCATCTTTTATCATCTGAATGAGGATTAAAAAAAACTATCAAGATACAATAGATGACTATTTTGAGATTATATTTTGGAAATTAATTCCACCTCATTAGTACTTACCTGTTTCTGTGTGTGCAAATCTTAAATCTGACCGGTCAATGCAACTTTGGCTGCAAGCAGACTGGGAAACAAAGCAAGAGTGCCTCTGCTATCTAAAATCTAATCTAAAATCACTGGACTGCTTATCCCTTGCCTACAGGTTCTTTGTAGACTCTTTCGTTCTTTCTTTGTGCCAAATTGTGTGTGTATCAAACATGTACTTGATATTATTTACATACACGATTTGGCATCGCATTAAAGCTGGAGTATGCATAAGTCTGAAAAAAGAAGAAATATATACAAAACAAATAGTGAAAGATGCCAAATGACACCTTTTTTTTTTTTTTTTTTTTTTTTTGGCATCCTCATGATGATTTCTCAACCCTGGAAGTTGCTGCTTGAAGGATCCTGCAGGATTTCTGTTAAATTGAACCTGGCTTTCTGTTTAGTGAGTTAACATGTTTGTAAGTGTATTAGTAGAGAAGTAAACAAGAATGTCCACTCATTAAAAAAGCCCTGTGTATGGCCAAAGTCCTAATTCACAGGCTGCTAGTTACCTTTAAAGTCACCCTATGTAGCAGAACTATTTATGACCACAAGGGGACATGAAGCATTTCTGTGTTAACAAAAGAGTCATATTTATGTATTAATGTAGTGCAGACGGTCCGGGTCATCTTGCATAACCACTCTGTCCCATTAGAGGCGGAGTTAGGGATTGACGTATTAACTTTCTTGTTACATGTTGCCCCCACCTGGTCAGAAGTGGTATTGCTACATAGAGTGGATTTAAATTTAAAGAGATATGTTAAAAGGGTATAGATTTTTGTGCTATGATGCAAAATATTCAGCACAACTAGTATCAAAATATGAACAAGCCATTGTTTCAAATATTTTAGCAACTTCATTTGACATTTTCCCCTCTAAACAATTGAGGTGATACATACTAAAATACACTTCTCAAGCCAGTTATGTAGTGTGCTCACTGTTAGACAAATTGAACACTTAGCATTCGCTGATGTAAGGAATGGAATCAGAGTGAAAATACATTTGGTGACCAAGAGTCTGCTTTTTGTTACTTACAGCTGAGTCCCATTTTGACATGAAATCAGAGCCTTCTCAGGGTCTTCTGTGTGGACTCACGCACTGGCCTGTAATCAAAACACAGCACGGAAAACTCTTAAGCCTCATCTGGTCATGTTTCAAGTCACCACATGTGAAATATAGAGATTGAAAATCCAGAAGTGGAGGTAGGTGGTTTTAACTGTAAATTTCTGCTGTAGCACACAACAATGATTAAAATAGCATAAAAAAGGAGCATTCTGGGCTAAATGAGCATCATTTCAATTATCCTGCAGGATCCATGTCTGCAGGAGCTTCCATTTGCTTCACACATTGATAATTCTGTGCAAACACACTTAACACCCCTCTCGTTGGATCAGAACATACAGGAAGAGAAAAGCTCCTTATTTCTTTACAAATAAATAAAAATCTGTGTGGCTAAGTATGGTGATAGGAACTAAACACAGACCTTTTTAAAACAAAGCTTTCACAAAAAAACATATCAAAAATTAGAAAAGCTTATCTCTACTTTGAGATATGCTAAATATTTTATGACACCAGAGGCTGACCTCAGGTCATTCTGTGTAGTGCCCAGGAAATTCAAACATATAAATGATGCAACGATAGCACAACACAAAGAGACCTCCGAATGTAAGAAAGGGACTTTTCTTTGGAGGCAGGTGATGGAGATTACTCGTGATGGAATGATTCATCGAGGCCGGGGACAAGCTGGGTGTGTGGGATGAGCCTTGGTACTATCTTTACCATTCTCCTCATTTCTGCCCATCTCTCTCTTCTGTGATGTGAAGCCCTGCAGTGTAAATGGCAGTTCAGTACTTGTGCTGCAGCCCACAGGGAACCCCTCTCAATCTGAGCAGCCTGCACCTTTTCTGCAACTAGGCAGCAGAAAAAGATAAAGGCGGAAAGAGATTAGCCAGAAAAGTATATGGCATTTTTCACCCGCGGCCCCTCTGGTGTCAAATGTCTACAAATACTCAACCCACATGTGCAACATGCAATCAGATGTGAGCAGAGAGTGGAAGATGTCACATGACTCCCTGTGTCTTTGTTTTCTTCGCCTACCGAAAAAGCTCCGCAGCCAAGAGACAAATTGCTGGGCTGCATTAGCACTACAGTGAAGGATGAAAGTGCATCGAGGAAGGCAAACAAGCATCCCATTACAACCGCCACTCAGCAAGAAACACATCTATTACAGCAGCTGAGCAAAGCTGGAGGTGAGCCTGCACACACCTCCAACAAGCTGCTGTCCAGAGCAATGAGATTAAGAATGCACTTTGCCTGGATTTTTAACCAGAGTGACAAGAAAGAAAGCACTTCAACGCTTTCTCTCAGTAAAAATGGACCAATAATGAATATTTATACACTTGGAGAAAAAGTTCATTCACCAGATTAAATATATGTGTACATTATATATATATTTTCTTGTAGCAGGGACTAAAAACAATCTTCTTTCATCATCATTTTTACTCTAGATATCAGCATAATATTAAATCCACAGAGTAGGACTGTAGAAGTCATTGGTCACGCCGTATTATAGTGATTAATGGAGATCTTATTACAAAGACCTCATATTACTGGCCTTTTGCTTTTCTCTTTGTATGCGTCTACACCTAAGTTATTTTTAATTTTTGAATTTCCATCTACAGGTTCATCCCCAGGGTGGCACCATACAGTCTTATGTGAGACATAATTATTAACATAGTCATGCAACGGCAGCTGAATGTGAGAAAACAAATGTGTGTTTTATGCTTTATCTATGTATTCAATTTGTTTTTTTATTTATTTAAGAATTTTTAAATCTCCCTGATTATTGTTTGCATTGAAAAAACTGAATCCATAATTTCATTATGCATCCCCAATTGCATTAAAAAAAATTAATTAATTAATTAAAAAATCTGTTGACACAATTTCCCCTCTTTGGTGCCCATGCTAAGTGCTATGGCTTTAATTCTGACTGCTGTTGTCATGGTAATTGCCTTTTAGGGGTTACGATGCCACTTGAGCTCAAGTGATTGAGAGTGAAAGAAAACGAGTGGAAGTTAGGGGAAAGATTGCAAAGGAGACACACACCACTCATTGTGTGCCAACATATTTCATGTTTCATCTTGTTTCATGGCATGTACTATTGGCAGTTTACCTTGACTTGAAATGATCTGACCACGGTGCTGCCTCACGTCAATGCCAGAAAATGAATTTGATGTGGGTGAGCGGGGGATAAGTGTTCTTTCAGCACCGAGCCGAGCGCCAAGAGGTCCCAGAGCAGAGACCCGCTCCCCACCGTTTATCCACTGCGTTAAATGAATGTGTTGGGTTCAAGGAAGGGTCAGGGAAATATAGGAGACACATATGTCAAACAATACATATTGGAAGAGAAAAGTAGGATCATAAAAAGCCTTTTATCACTTGGCAAACAGGGGTCCCTGTAAAGGAAAAGAAAAAAAAAAAACCTCAGTGGATTGAAGTGCTTGATCATCATTATGGAACAAAAAGAGGCCCCTCTGACAGTTGGAACGGACAAAATGCTGAAATGAGGATGGTTTCGTTTCTCCAGGGTCTTCACTTTTGGGTTTGTGTGTCTATGTGTGCCTGTGTGAGTGTGTCCAGGTGTCACAGTGCTCTTTGGAAGTCCTTGTGTATTGTCAAGAGTTCTGCTGGACCTCAAATATGACGGGCTTCTCCCCGATCGCCGTTGTTATTCATACAGTTTATCATAACCCTCTGCTGTGATGGTGTGATTATATGTTCTACATTTCTTTTTCCATTGCTATCTGAGATCAAATAACTGTGCATTGATCATAAAATATGAGACAGAACAACAGATCCCTTTTCACCCAGATCTTTACGCCACTGTCTGCAGCAGCTAGTTTTAATGGGTGAGGTGAGCTGTTTTAGTGCACTCCAGTCAATTCAAAGTCAAATTAAAAATACTTTATCAGTCTCTTAGAGGAAATTAATTACCTCCAGCTCTGTCTTCCAAGCAGTGGGCCTTGTTTGAACTTCTGGCTACCGAGCATATGTACGTTTGGACACAAGTTATACCCAGTAATCCTTGAAACAGCCTGAGAGTCCAAACTGTTACACACAGCAAACTGAACTGTCACACCAGCAACATAAAAGCCCTCCTCCCCCCTTATGTTGATAATGTTTTGACTCACCATTTTATTCTCAAATGCTGACATTTCCCTTACAGTTTCACAACAGACATTTAGAATTTATCCTTATTTCAGGCATCAGTTTAGTCATGAGTCATGCGCTGAATGAGCCCAGGTTGCATTAACACTACAGAGAGGCATCCTGAAGTAACCTTAACCCCCAGCCGGCAGGTTATAAAGAAGTCAATTTCCCAGAATTCTCAGCTTCTGACAGAATACAAATCAAAGAGGACACCTGGCTGAGACCTGTAAGGTTTATCAACTGTGGTTTCTACATTTTTAGTCAGATATGTTGGAAAATGCCACGGAATCAATCTTACATAGTTTTGAGCCAGCTTCCTCCAGAATTACTGTCTTCACCATGATTACGACGCTCATAGTTATTGTCTACTTTTTAAGGCATTTTGAAGTTGTTTGCATTTAGTTTTCTTTTTGTTGCTGTTTTTTTCTTCATAAATCTACACAGAGGTTTTTGTGGAGGGTCCAGCTCATTACTGCTATTCCTGGAGTTAAGCATGGTGATGGCAGCATCATTGCTGCAAAAGGTGCTTTAATCATGTAGTAAAGAGTCTGAGGATGTTAAAAATGGGATGAGTCAGCATTTTTAAAATACTTTAAAAAAAAAAAAAAAGGTTTTGCTTTGTCCCTTGCACTATTTAATATTAACTGGAATGATAATAAATTGTGGGAAACTGCCATGGTCAAGGAATGCAGGACCCAATTGCAGGAGACCGGAGGCAGGACTTTGCAAAACAACAGGTTTTAATGAACCAAAAAAGCCCCAGTGAGCAGGAAATCAAAAGACAAAATTCAAACAAAGCATCAAAATCAAAGTAACTTGAAACTGAACAGAAACCAGGGCAGTACAGACTAACGAGGAGGAAAGGAAAGACCATACATACAGACACCCTCACAGGGGTTGACCATAGACTTTGTAAAAACAAGTATGAGGTCTTGTGACCCAATGGTTTCTGAAGAACAATTTTGAAGGCTCATTTTCTTTGTACAAGGAGCAGCCACGTTGTTTTGAACACGCCAGCAGGAACACGCCCCCTGTATGTCAATCAAAGTTGGCTTTGGCTCCCAGCTTCTTCGGCAGTTCCCTTGGGTGGTTGCTTCACTGAGGACAGTAGCGTGATGATTATAGATGAGGAAGTGATAGGTGCTAACCATTGACTTAGCCGATTGTCAATCAATCATATTAGAAATAAATGTAATGCTTTTTATAAATTCTCCTGGTGTGGAACAAAAAAGTTCACCCCCATTAGAGTTGTCATGGATGTGAAATCAAACGACTGAGACCAAAACATTTTTTTTTTGAAGCAGGCTGTAAATATGTTTATTTTTGCTCTAAAGTTGGATATTTTAACATGAAAGTCACTCACTTTTGGAGCCAGCCTCTAGTGGTCAGTCGAGGAACTGCAACAAATCACAGTTCTGCATAAACCTCAAAGCAGAAGTAAGCTGGTTGGACTTGGTGCTGACAAGTAGCAGGTGCAAATGATCAGGCTGGATTAGGTAAGGGAAGTAAAATACGTCAAAGGAAACTAAAGACAGCCTTTCAAAAAAAAAAAAAAAAGACAGGAACCAACCAAACCCAAAACAATGACAGAAAACCATTTAAAATTTACAAAGGTCTTTATGTTCTGATAGTTTGGACCTGCAGTGTCTCCATTTAAGATCCAGTGAACTTGTACATGAACTTTAATTTTTTTTTTCCTTGTTAAAATGGTGTTCCGGGTCCAAATGTAGTTCATTTTTAAGAAAGTAAAAAAAGGACTTGTTTCAAGAAAATTAGAAGACCATTTTGAACTATTTTGCTAGTTTTAAAAATTCTGGTCAAGAACATTGTTTTACCCCAGTTATAAAGATATTTTTTGGTAAGATAAGACAATGTTTTACTAGATTTAGGGAATATTAGGTTTATTTTTAGAGGGGCTGTTTTTGCAGCGTATGAAACTATGTACATGTATTTTTTTTGGATTACGAGAGTGATACAGAGGTCTCAGAAATTCATGCATCATATATGAGAAAATTTAATAAACTAAAATGCTGCACAGACAGGAAATCCAAAAGCCCCAAATCCAAAACCACATGAAGAGAAGCAGGAAACCAGTCTTTACCTGGAAGAAACCCACACAACCAATGACGAACAGAGAGAAAGTTCTGGCACTGAACAAAGGAAAAATACAACCATAAATACTGATGGGAGTCATGACTACGCCTCACACAGATGTGTGACAATCAGCAGCTGGAACCTGGTGTGACACAAGAACAGGAAGCAAAAGTAAACACAATCCACAAAAAAAAAAAATAAAGCTGTGGGTGAAATTAATAAGGTGAAAGGCAAGTTTATTCATGTTAAAGTTCAATTCAAAGTGCTTTACATAAAAAATATATTAAAAACTAAGAGTTTAAGGGAGTTCCGAAGGCAAAATAATTACAAGATCAAATGGAAAAATGAATTTGTTGTTGTCTATTGAAATATATGGTGGGGTTTTTTTTTCTTTTAACTTTTTTATACCATCTTACACAACTTTCAAGCAGAACATCTGGTTAGTGTCTCCTCCGTGTTCAGTGTGATCTGACAGGGGAGTTGGAGGATTTTAGAGTTTTCTGTAAGATAACAACAGTTATTTGAAGGTCATGCTACAGCATCTCAATCAAATTTACTTCAGGACGCTGGATTTTTTTTTCTTTAAATTTTCAGTAATTCTGTTGTTGATTTATCTAAAACAATCACCTAACCTATGTTGAAGCTTTAAAAATGAATAAAGCCTCAGCTCTGAGATTTTCATATAAAATCATAAAGCATTGTGAAGTTTTCAAATAGTAGCTGCAGCTTACATAATACTTGCAATGCTACGAGTTTATAGAAACAGACAAATTATAATGAGCACACTGTTTGTGCAGATCTGAGGTCTGTCATTAAAATTAAGTGAAGAAGCAATTAAGTAACAGGAAAAGAAGTGTGGCTGAGACTGTGCTAATAAGAGAGCTTGACATGAAAGTTATAGATCAACTTACAAAAAGAAAGAAAAAAAACAGGAATACATCTCAACTGAGTTATAATATATTTTTCACAAATTAAAGATGGCTCATGTTTATGTTTCCAACTTTAACACCCAGGACCTCAAGTGGGAGCAGACCATCAGCTCCCTCATCCAGAAGGCCCAGCAGGGGATGTTCTTCCTGCGGCAGCTAAGGGAACTCAAACTGCCGACGGAGATGATGGTGGAGTTCGACACAGCCATCATTGAGTCCATCCTCACCTCCTCCATCACTGTATGGTACACAGGAGCCACCACCAGGGACAGACACAGACTGCAGTGCATTGTGTGCTCTGCTGAGAAGGTAATCAGCCGCATCCTCCAACCTTTACAGGACCTGTACACCTCCAGGACTTTACACCTCCAGGACTTTAGGCCGTGCAGGTCAGATTACAGCCGAACCTTCTCACCCTGGACACAGACAGTTTAACCCCTTCCCCTCAGGCAGGAGATAACGGTCCATCCGGACCAGAACTTCCCGACACAAGAACAGCTTCTTCCTCTCAGCCATCAGAATAGCTAAATGACTCATAAAACAGCCACACTATGCTCCTGCTACTGTTTGCACATGTATATATTGTATTATTTATTTATTTATTGTAAACTTATACCTAGTATATTTATTTTGCTCTATTCTCATTTATTTATTTTTATTCTATTTTTGCTTTTCATTATTTTATGTTATATCTGCACCGTTACATCAGAGCAGTTTCCTAGTCTGTGAACCTGTTTTACTGCCACTGGCATTAAAATGATTCTGATTCTGAGCCTCGGGGTAGTACTCCTCATTCCAGGTCTTCACGACCCGATGCCCTGCATGTTTTACACGTTCTCCTGCTCCAACACCTGACCCAAATGAATGGATCAGCATCAGCTTGTCATCAAGACCTACACACGCGTGACAATGGCCCACTTAGTTGAGCCAGATGTGTTGGAGATGCTAAACATCTATAACATGCAGGGCAGTGGATCTCAGAGATCTGGATTGAAGAACACTGGTTTAAGATCTTAAATTATGGGGTAGCACCAGTAAGAATATTGATATGTGGTATTGGAAATGGTACACTTTATGAGTAAAATCCAAAAGATGTCCAAACCTAGTTAGTAGTTAACATGAAAACAGAAGAGTCTGTAGGACACTCTGCTGAGATGCCGAATTATGTAAATGCATTTGTCTTCCTTAGAAATACAAGTTGAAAAGCATGTCAGACCCCAAACCTCACGACCTTATGAGCTGTAAAAGCTCTCTCTCTGTCTCTCTTGCTTTCTCTCTCTCTCTCTCTCAGATTAATTCAAAGCATCCCACTGCCTGGGAAATGACAACACTGTGGAGGAGACAGCCTGAAGTTACACTTTGATGGACACAGTGGTCTATCTCTCCCATTGACTTCAGTGGTTAAATTGTGGCCCCGCTGGTCTTTTTTGGCAGGGCCTTATCAGCGCCGGCCAAACGAGGGGAGCCTGATGGAATGGCTAAGAAGACGATTCGTGGACGGTCGAGCACAGTGCTGGCGTTAAAGCTGCATGCCGAACACAACAAGGCTGCTGAGCACATGGTGAAAATGGGATAGGGTACTCATCTATTTCATCAGGCTGAAATTGAAAACAAGGATGACAAATCTGGCCCAATATGAGGTGATTATAGTTCCTCACTGAAGATGGAACTAATCATTAGCCGAGTGTATTACTGTTGAAAAACGTGATTCCAGGGATACAGCAAAGATAAATGTCGGCTTAAAGTTTATACACGGTAATGCAAACCTTTTATCCTACGGAGCACAGAAAATCCAGTGGTTGCAACCTTTTGAAGCAGGGTGGGCCTCAGCCCCACCTAACCCCTCAATTCAGTGGCAGAAAATCTATATCCACTTAAAGAGGAGGAGTCACATCAGATTATAGATATATGAAATCCATCTTGTTTCTGAACTCTGTCCTTTGTAGGAAGTGGATCAATGGAAAAGCCTCCCCTTGAACTGTCTATGGTGACGCACAAATCTGTAAGTAAATTTAAAAAAAGAAAAGCTCTAGGACACCACGCTCTGCAAGCAGGTTCATAAACATATCACAAAAACATCTGCATGCCACAAATATGACTACTAGAATGTTGTTAAATTTCATATTTATGTTTCATTCCAAGTAGTTAAAGTGCAGATGTTAACTCTATAAATATTAAATATTGCACTTTTGCAAGGTGCATGGATGCATTTGTGCTGTATATGGAAGTTTGTGTGGCATCTTGAATTATGTATTTCATCATAAACTCGAGCTTTATCGATTATCTTTCTCCTGTCTTCTCTGACTTATCTGGATGTTGAAAAAGTATTTTTTGTGAATAGGCACATAATTTACCTAAAGGTGAAAGGCATTAGGTCAGTGTTGTATAGTGAGCATTAAGCTCATGCATATGTAAGATTTCCGTTAATATTCAAAAATAATTAATCAACTTTAAGGGTTCCACTTATTGCAGAAAAGTTCAGTCTGATTAACTCAATCAACTACCCTCCTACAATCTTGGTGTGAATATTCCCAAATTAAAGAGATTGCACTTAAAATATATTTGACGTATTACTGTAATTCGAAAATGTTTTTGAAAGCTGTTACAAAAACAAAAATGGACCCATGTTTCAGATATTTTCAGACTTAACTGTGTATCGCTTTATAGCCACCACACTTTTTTAAAGAAATAAACAGTATAAGAGGAAACTCAGGATCCGTGAGAGCATTGTCAGCGCTTGTTGTGCTCCTATTTCTGACACTTCTTTTAGGTGATTTTTCTTTTAACTGAGCTCACGACAGCAAGGAATCATGGACTGCGATAAAAACATAACCACGGCCACGACAATGAATTTAATCAAATTAGGCCACAGTGACAGCAGTTACATCTCAGGTCACATGAAAACCATATCTATGATGCGAAGAGGTCATGATTAAACTTTTAAATTTGACATAAATATTTCTATGTACAAAAATAAAACTGTTTAAAGTTTTTTAATTTTCCCAGTTTTTAATGTAGTCCCAGTGGTATAAAAAAGATGGCATTTGAAGCATGAAAGCAGCATATTTTAGTTTAAAATACAATTTCTTGTTGGTTAATTATTTAAATAAATAAATAAATAAATATCTGGCAAATAAGCTGGGGTAGGCCCTCTACAGAAAGTGAATGAATGAATATCTGGCAAATAATGCAGATATTTAGAATCCAAGCCACATCTCTGATCCTCTTTAAAGGGAAAAATGGATGGCAGAAAAGATGTAGTTTAATTGTTTCAAATTGAACTTTAAGTTGGATTTAAAAAAAAAAAAAAGATAAGATATATCACATATGTGTTGTGACAAAAAAAGAATGGGGGAAGGACCGAGGGCGCTAAAGCGGGGAGTGAAATGGTCCTACACCTCCTCCCCCCCTGCTGGGACCATAAACTAATTTAAAGAAGTTTTACTGCAGTTGTAAATCAAGTGAAAAGCAAGGTTATCTTCTCTTGTGGAATGCAGGTTTAAGGAACTTAAGCTTTGGCTTAATTTTTCAGACCAAGAGTTGTCTTTACCTCTTTGTATGCAGCCTAACGCCAGAATAAGCATTTCTAGCTTTAATGAGCCCATTTTTATTCCCCTCTTCTTTGACTGAAGATGTACAAACTAGTACACTAACTCACTTTCACCTTTTACGGTACAAAGTTGTATTACAAAACCTGACAAGGCACCAGTGTGTCTGTGTCAGACATAGATTATACAAAGTTCAGTTATTTGCTTATCTTTTAATGTTTTTAACCAAGCGTAGAATATGATAAGTCGATGCCTTTGCCACAATTATGGAGGCAGATATTCTACATCATGTGATGCTGCATTCAAAAACTGCAAGGCTTTGAAATTATGCTGAAAATCCCTTTCTATATTTGGTATTTGATATTTGTTCTACCTAAACTTAACTCTGTGTGCTGTCACGCTTTTAGTTGCTGATTGATACTTAGCACAAAATGCATCTCGTGAGAATGCTTTTGGTTTCGTTGACCTTTTGTCAAAAACTAAAATAATACAAAAAGTGGCATTTTTGGTTCAATGATGATGGGACTCACGGTGGAGCTCAGTAGAAAAAAGATATACAAAGACAGAGGACTTTTCTCAACGAAACCAGTATCTGTATCATTTTCTGTGGCAGATTAGACATAACTGCCAACATTAACACATTATCACATTAGCCACCTCGAAACAACACCAGTAAAAAACATATACACACAAATATGTTAGGTTTTAGGTAGATTTTTCTTTCCTTTAAGAAGCTACAGGCCTATTTAGTTTTTTTGACAATCTAGCATCTTTAAAGTTTCAGTACTATTTTTACATTTTACATTCTGATTACAAATAATGAAATCAGCCTTAATATGAAAAACAGCTGTCATTTTTGGATGTTAGATCACTGTAAAAGTCTGATTTATGGGCCTTTCTGCCAATCAGCTGGACTTTATATTTGTTTCCATGGTTCTTATGTACACTCATCTCATGTGCACTGGTCTTGTAGACAGTTAGGTAGAACTGTCTTTAGTTGTCATTGGTAATGTCAGTAAGTTGCATTGACATGGTAAAGGAGCTCACTTGCTGAGGACTCACCAAAAATTGGTGCATATTGCTACAGAAAAACAAAAACAAAACTACAAAAAAACCTGGATGTTGCAAGAAGTAAAAGAGTTAAGATTAGTATGACTTTTCCCTGATGGCAACAATAGAGGAAGCAGAAGGGACTGAAGAGTGATGTCATGGTGACCAAATTTCTGTTGGACAGCTAAGGGGTCTCTTTCTTTTTCACCTATTACATATCGTTCAGATGATTTGGTGACTCAGCACCCAGATGAAACATGAAGTGAGCCTATCTGCCTAATGGCAACAGATGGTATTGCCTGCAGTAGTTAACTGGTAAAGCGCAATCATGCTCACTACACCAGTGTCTCCCGCCTTTTGACTGACGTTAGAAGGATGAGGCATTAGCGACTCCACCTTTAAGACTTCACCTTTAAGGACTGTGGGCACCTGCAGTCATGAACATCAGCAGCACCTCTGTTCGCAGCATTTGTGATGTCAGTGAGATTATAGTCACCTCATACTACTGCAGTCTGTAAAGGCTGTAAGACTCTGAAACTGCTACTGAACTTTTAATGACACACTTGTGCATGTTGCAGCTATGCTCACAGGTTTATTCAATGAAAGAAACTTTGTCTTTCTTCTGTATTTTTCTTTGTGCTCAGAAAGATCCTGAATTTCCTGTTGAAGGAAAAAGAAAATTGCCTTCCTATTGAAGCCAAGAGCTCTTACATAAGTCAGTCTTTCCCATCCTTTAGAACTTTTTCTTGGATTATTTGGATCTTTATTTCCTTTGATGCCACTTTTTGCTACTTGTTGTCAGTGGTTTTGCAGAAACTTTCTTCATGACACCTACTCCTACATGTTAGTGCAGAGCAGAATTTCAGATTAATTTCTTAAATCACAGGTTTAAAAGACAGCAGTCAAAGTGTCCTGTCAGTTCCTACAAAGCTGTGTAGGTGGGAACGAAGTTATATGATTAAGAATGGCTTTCAAGATCAATTTTGGATTGTGAAATGGCAAGTTTTTCTGTATAATAGAAGTCAAGCATCTGTGCAGGCTGCAAATGACTTTCCCTGCTCTATGTTGTCCTGTTTACCTGATAATAAAGCTGCCCTTGACCTTGATGGCAGAAAGACTGATAAAAAATAAAAATTAGGGAGGAAATAGTGCATCTGACTCTGCACTCCCTGAAATTGTTGGTATGGATAAAGACATAAACACACAATAGGCTAAATAATTTGTTCAAATCAAATAAATCCTTGACAGCTTTGTTTTAGTTGTATATGTAAAACAATTATTATCATTCACTTATGTGTCTTTGTTCTAATTATTATTAATCATAAAGCGGTTTCCTGTCATCTCTTCTAACCTGAATGATTGTGAAAGGTGGCAAAAAAAGAAGGAAAAAAAGCCTTAACATTTATTATATTAGTTCAAAAATATGAAAACAGATATATTTCCAAAACATGTAATAGCTCTGCACAGGCATGCAAGAGTGCACTTTCATATTTGCCAAAAAGTGTCTGAGTGCCTGAATGCTTTTTTTTTTTCCCAGCATGTCAGGTGCCACCATTATGAAGCCTGTTGCCCAGCAACCAGTGCCAAACACACTGTGGATCACAGACTGCTGAGCAGCAGAAGTTGATGTTGTTATAACAAGGTATCTATTCGAAAGTGTGCCTACATGTCTGTGGATTTGCAAGCAGACACCATGGCTGCCCTCCATGAGGCCGAGCAGACTGCTGCACCTTTATGATTTTTAATGTTTTTGCAGATTCCATCCATTTTTCTACCTGGCTTTATCCTGATCAGGGTCCCAGAGAGGAGGGGAGTGGATGTGGGAAACAATTTGAAAGGCACACATGATCATTTGGCAATTTTTAACATAAAATTTGCACATTAAAATGTGACTTACAAAGACATATAAAATAAGCAAAACATGACACAAAATGACCAAAATAGGATGAAAAAGATGCAGCTGACCACAGAGACCTAAAATAATCCATCTGTCCATCTATTTATTCATTTCTTTGCACTAATTTTATCTTAACTGCAGGAGCCTGCAGCCTAACCTACCTGACAGAAAATATGCATATATTGTACCACTGGATGACAATTACAAACATTAAGCCACAAATGATGAGTACTCGGGTCCAAGCAGACACTTAAGACCTTCAGACAACTGAAGCCTTGTAGACATATGTCAAATTTCAGAATTTAATTTAAATTGGCTCCCCCTACAGTTGTCATGGATGTGAAATTTTATCTCAGAAACGAAAACTGCCTTCTGTACCAGGCTGTAAATTTGTTTATTTGTGCAGTGAAGTTGGGGAGTCAAAGGAGACTGGTTTACACTTGGAGCCAGCCCCTAACAGTCACTCAGTGAACTGCACTTTTCCCTACTTCCAAGCTGGCATCAGCTCTGAAAACATGATGTTGCATCTTGGCTCACACCTGTTGTTTGGAGAGAGAAAAAAAAGGTAAAACAACTGCAATAAAATCTATCTTTAGGAGCTTAGTGATACATGACAGCACATGAATATCCAGGGCACTGTTTTCACTCTGGAGAACTACGCTACCTCAGGTCAGGTATGTCAGTAATGTTGAAGAAATTATCATAAAAGTGAATCCCTAAGCCCTTTTGATGAAAAATAGCTGAAGAGATTCAACCTGACCTTAAGAAACAGGTGACATTTCCCAGCTGAGGAGCTGAAACCCATCCTCAGTGATAAGGCGAGCATCTTACTTAAATGTCACAGGGCTGGACAGACTACTTGTGATATTGTTTAGAATGTGAAACCTTGGTGAGGCGCTTTTTTTTTTTTTTTTGTCATTACAGTGCACAAAATTACATTTCATCAGGCTATCTACATCATTAAACCTTATATAATGTCTTAGTAATAATGAAAACACTCTCAGTAGCAGTAAATGACTCAACAGAGAATATTTCGAGCACAAGACTTAAAAAAAGAAAAGAAAACAATTTACCTTCACTATAAGTCACTTTTCACTCTACCCTGAAGTTATGAGAGAATAATAAGGCTGGAAACAGGTACTTAAGCCGCTGTCAAGTAATACATGAAAGGAAAACAATAAAGTCTCCCGAGCTCTGAAATATAGCTTTGCCTCTGAGAGGAGAAGAAAAATGCCATAGTGGGAATTGTTATACTAAGTGATTTTATTAATTCAAACCCCTGCTGTGAGCTCAGTCTGTCACACACAGATTGTTTGACTGAAATTGGACAGAATTCCCCAGTGCATTGGAAAACATCTAAAACCCATACATATTGTAGGTTCAGCTACAGAAGTGGGCCATCAAGACAACAAATAATCAAACAACAGCCAAAATGAAAACATATTGGTTTGTGATTGAATAAAAAGAAGTGATTCATCTTTTCTGAACGCTGGGTATTAGGTGCCACCCTTTTGAAATGCGTTCAAGAGGGACTCTCTCCTGTATGGGGAGAGTCTCTCTTGTTTCGTTTGATTATTTCTTAAAGAGCTAAAAAGGTCAAAACTGCACTGTTACACAAGAGCAAAAATACTTGTCTGACTAGATTGTGAGGGATTAATGGGTTTTTTTAATCACAACATCATGTTCATTATATATTTCTCTTAAAAATGCAATCATGTTTTAACCATTTTTAGGTGTCCTGGCCTCCAGATTAATGCCTGCTGGATTAACTGTCTGAAAATCTGCTGCCAGCATTATAGTTTAAAAAAATATTATGTATCAAAGGAAGTAGTTGTCTTTGTGGCCTCTTGTCTGTGTGTAT